>CM022100.1:846358-1229316 GCA_011114355.1 Carex littledalei
CAAGGGTTTTACTATCCCCCGTTACGCCGCCGCTTCCCGCCACCTCTGATCATGGCGAAAACCCGACCGGAGCCACGGCAAATGGAGGCAAAGACTAACGGTAACAAAAAGAAGAACAACAAGAGGCTCAAGAGTTTCCTTTCTCGGCCAGGTGGAACCGTTTCTAAACCGGGGAAAAAGGAGAGAGATAACCCCTTTGAAACAATCTGGTCTCGGCGCAAGTTCGATCTGTTAGGGAAGAAGCGCAAGGGAGAGGAGCGCCGCATAGGTCTCTCGCGTTCTATTGCCATTCAAAAGGTTCTTTGATTGCTTCTCCCTTTTTGCAGTTTCTTTCTGCCTCAATTAAAACGTAATGTGGTTCCTTTGTGTTGATTGTTGAAAACTGTTGCCCAAAATTTACCTTATTTAAATGCCTTTTGATTTATGTCAGCAAGCTTTTAGAAAAAAGAAGAGTTTTTCTGAACCTATCATATTCTCTATTTTAGATAGAGTTTATTTTATTGAAGAAATGTACTTTTGTGTACATCCTTTAAGTTACTCTAAGGATCAAATTACGTTGCATATTGTTTCTTGGTGAAAACCAGAAATAAGGGTAAGCATTGTTGGGTATCTTTCTCTGATCGACATCGTGTTTTTCTTCATCAATTTTCACCTTTGGGCTATGTGTTCCATTGCAAATATGATTTGGACACCCACAGCAATGGGTTTGGGATTTTGTATGATCAATTTGGGGATATTGAGCAGGATGATTCGGCATAGGTGTGAAATAAGGATGGTAATAATTGGGGAAATTCGGAGGGGGTAATTCGTAAGGGAAATGGGGTCTTGGGCCGTAATAACCAGGAGGATAAGAGTAACCATTTGAGTGTGTAGGGTTAAATTGGTAAGGCCAAGGTGCGTAGGATGCAGATTGTGCAGATGGGTCGGGTCTATTTGGAACTGGGTATGGATAGAATGGGTAAGATGGGTAAGGAATTTGTTCTTTGTTTTGAGAAAAGTAGGGATCCATGTATGAGCTCGATGGAAACATCTTCAGAATGTCCAACTAAATCCTGAAACAGTACAATTATTATTGTATTAGTTAAATTTCATAAGTTGTCTATCCAAATTCAAAAAAGTTATGTCAAAGTTTTATACTGATCAGAAAATCAGGCAACAATTGGTACTGCCTAGCAGCTTGAGATAATTTACCTAAGGAGACATACCAATCTGACTGACCATGATACCAACTGAAAACCAACTGGTACTAATTAATAGTTTGTTCTTTGCTAAAATTCAATTTTCTAATAAATCAAAATTGACACAGCATCGAAATCATCAAAGCAAACTTTTGTAGGAAAAATGTATGCAGATTTACCCATCCAACAAGTACCATCGAGTCATGATACCAACTAAAACTAACTGGTACTGTATCTTATAGTTAAATGCTAAAGTTAACTTTATTAGGCCAAATTATGTACAGGTTAATCACTAATTTTCCGATGAGATATGATCAACAATTATATTAGGAGAGACATAGAGAAGGACTTACAATTTGAATTGCGAAGACTGAAATATATTCAAAGGTGCTCGGATGTTGAATCGCACTGGCTGCTTGCTTTCTCTTTGAGGACTCTTTATTTGCAAATCCAACTTGTATTTTTTTTGGAGATAGAATGGAGATAAAATCCTTTTATATATACGACGCTGGCTTGGAGATAGAAGAGGCTTCGAGACTCTTCCCGGAGCGAGAAATTTCATTTTCGCCATGTTTCTGGAGCTTTCCCTCCGTTTCTCTCTCTCTCTCAAAAGATCTTTCCACTATCGGGTATTCGGGTTCGGACTAGTTTAAAAACTTTTGGACCAGTTGGGTAATTGTACTGCTTCTCCAAAAACATTTTGGGCCAGAAATAAATTAAATACTTTTGGACCGTGTCGAGTAAACAGAGCGAATACGGAGCGGATAGCCGACATTTTTTTCGATCCGTTATCCGAGCGGATCGGTTACGGGTTGGAAATTTTTGATTCGGATTGGGTGAGAACTATATAGGAGACAATTACCCGACCCGACCCTTTAAACACCATTTCGGATTGGGTCAGAAGTCAGAACCAAGGGTTTTACTATCCCCCGTTACGCCGCCGCTTCCCGCCACCTCTGATCATGGCGAAAACCCGACCGGAGCCACGGCAAATGGAGGCAAAGACTAACGGTAACAAAAAGAAGAACAACAAGAGGCTCAAGAGTTTCCTTTCTCGGCCAGGTGGAACCGTTTCTAAACCGGGGAAAAAGGAGAGAGATAACCCCTTTGAAACAATCTGGTCTCGGCGCAAGTTCGATCTGTTAGGGAAGAAGCGCAAGGGAGAGGAGCGCCGCATAGGTCTCTCGCGTTCTATTGCCATTCAAAAGGTTCTTTGATTCCTTCTCCCTTTTTGCAGTTTCTTTCTGCCTCAATTAAAATGTAATGTGGTTCCTTTGTGTTGATTGTTGAAAACTGTTGCCCAAAATTTACCTTATTTTAATGCCTTTTGATTTATGTCAACAAGCTTTTAGAAAAAAGAAGAGTTTTTCTGAACCTATCATATTCTCTATTTTAGATAGAGTTTATTTTATTGAAGAAATGTACTTTTGTGTACATCCTTTAAGTTACTCTAAGGATCAAATTACGTTGCATATTGTTTCTTGGTGAAAACCAGAAATAAGGGTAAGCATTGTTGGGTATCTTTCTCTGATCGACATCGTGTTTTTTTTCATCAATTTTCACCTGTGGGCTATGTGTTCCATTGCAAATATGATTTGGACACCCACAGCAATGGGTTTGGGATTTTGTATGATCAATTTGAGGATATTGAGCAGGATGATTCGGCATAGGTGTGAAATAAGGATGGTAATAATTGGGGAAATTCGGAGGGGGTAATTCGTAAGGGAAAGGGGGTCTTGGGCCGTAATAACCAGGAGGATAAGAGTAACCATTTGAGTGTGTAGGGTTAAATTGGTAAGGCCAAGGTGCGTAGGATGCAGATTGTGCAGATGGGTCGGGTCTATTTGGAACTGGGTATGGATAGAATGGGTAAGATGGGTAAGGAATTTGTTCTTTGTTTTGAGAAAAGTAGGGATCCATGTATGAGCTCGATGGAAACATCTTCAGAATGTCCAACTAAATCCTGAAACAGTACAATTGTTATTGTATTATTAAATTTCACAAGTTGTCTATCCAAATTCAGGAAAGTTATGTCAAAGTTTTATACTGATCAGAAAATCAGGCAACAATTGGTACTGCCTAGCAGCTTGAGATAATTTACCTAAGGAGATATACCAATCTGACTGACCATGATACCAACTGGTACTAATTAATAGTTTGTTCTTTGCTAAAGTTTAATTTTCTAATAAATCAAAATTGACACAGCATCGAAATCATCAAAGCAACTGGTGGGTCGGGTCTTACCTAAAGAAAACATGGGTAAGGTAAGATGGGTAGGGAAAGCTCCAGATGGGTATGGATACCAACTAAAACTAACTGGTACTGTATCTTACAGTTAAATGCTAAAGTTAACTTTATTAGGCCAAATTATGTACAGGTTAATCACTAATTTTCCGATGAGATATGATCTACAATTATATTAGGAGAAACATAGAGAAGGACTTACAATTTGAAAGGTGCTCGGATGTTGAATCGCACTGGCTGCTTGCTTTCTCTTTGAGGACTCTTTATTTCCAAATCCAACTTGTATTTTTTTTGGAGATAGAATGGAGATAAAATCCTTTTATATATACGACGCTGGCTTGGAGATAGAAGAGGCTTCCAGACTCTTCCCGGAGCGAGAAATTTCATTTTCGCCATGTTTCTGGAGCTTTCCCTCCGTTTCTCTCTCTCTCTCAAAAGATTTTTCCACTATCGGGTATTCGGGTTCGGACTAGTTTAAAAACTTTTGGACTAGTTGGGTAATTGTACTGCTTCTCCAAAAACATTTTGGGCCAGAAATAAATTAAATACTTTTGGACCGTGTCGAGTAAACGGAGCGAATACGGAGCCGATAGCCGACATTTTTATTAATATCCAAAGTTTAATAGAAATTATTTAATATATTCAGATCCTCCAGGAAGTTATAAAAATATTCGTACCAGCTATTTTCTGGCTGGTATCCAATTTAATTTATTACCGGACGGAAAATGGTTGGTACTCAAATTTTTTTTTTTTTTAGGATGGGCATAACATAGTTGGCTAGAAAAAAAATTCGTAGGAAACTCGGATTGAAATTTGCACTCGGTTTGGCTAAGATCAAACAAATGCATCTGGTTGAATGCGTGTATTACATCGGTTGCATGTATTGGTGCATCATCGATGTTTTTGTAATGAAACATCGACGTTTTATTAGCTTAACATTGGCAATTAAGCAGGGTAGTGTTAAAAAACATCGATGCATCACGCTGATGTTTTTGTAATGAAACATCATAAAAAATTATAAATATTAAATATAGAATAAGTGTTTAAAAATCCAAACATCGGTGCAAAAATATTTTTATTAATATCCATTGCAAAAACATCAACAACTCATCCATGATTTTTTATGATTTTTCATTGCAAAAACATCAGCGACGCACCCATGTTTTTTTAGCACTATCCAGCTTAATTGCCAATGTTAAGTCTAATAAAACATCGATGTTTCATTACAAAAATATCAGGGATGCACCGATACATGCAACCGATGTAACACACGCATCCAACCAAATGTATTTGTTTGATCTTAGCCAAACCGAGTGCAATTTTCAATCCGAATTTCCTACGACTTTTTCTTCTAGCCAACTATGCTATGCCCATCCTAAAAAAATAAAGAATTTTTGGGTACCGGCCATTTTCTGACCGGTAATGAATTAAATTGGGTACCGGCTAGAAAATGATCGGTACGGATATTTTTATAACTTCCTAGCGGATCTGGATATATTAATTAATTTCTATTAAACTTTGGATATTAATATGTCGGGCGGATAGTGGTAAAACCATATCCATATTATTTTTTAATTTTTCAGATACATTTTTTATTTTTCAGATACGGATATGGATTGGATATCAGCTGAATACAGATACGGATACGGATCGGATTGGATATTTATTAAAAAATATTAAAAAATATCAAAGTTCATAATATTTATTTAATTTTAATAGTGAATAATAATATTTTTTCATAATATATATTAAAATATATGATATATATCTACTATTTGAATACATATAATTGAAACGTAAAACCATATCAATATCCATATCCACACAAATATTCGGATATCGGATATCCATATCTAATTTTTCGAATACGAATCGAATATTATCTATAATGTTTTCACCCCTAGTGTCGAGACATATTAACTGAATTATCTTTAAAAAGGCTGCAACTAGTGTTGGGTTTGCCTCAAATTCGATGACTCTCTTGTGCTTTATGACTTTATTTATGTTTTTAAAATGCAAATAGTCGATTTGAACTATTTAACAGGATTTTCATATTATAATATGCTTGGAGACAAAAAAAATTAATTTTTGAGAATTATTTACTATTTTTTTTAAATTTTAAAATCACTATTTTTCAAAAAAAAAAAAAAAACTGAACCATGAAAAAGCAATTTAAAAAATTCTAAAAAAACCATATTAGTTGTGTTTTTTTCTGGCACTTGAAAATTTCCGAATTTTTGACATTAATCGAACTTGATTAAAGTATCAAAGGAAAGTTGTAAATGCATTTGACACCGCCTTACATGATTTTAATTTTTATTGCTTAATTTTGCATTGAACAGATTATTTAACAAAAAAACTACTAAAGGAGTAAAGGCACTCCTATATTTTTTACAAGAAAAATTTACTAATTTTCTACAATTAGAATACTATAACCATAAATATTTTAAATGTTGTATTATAAAAACTTAAAAGAGTTTTTGGTCACTTTATAATTAAATATTGAGTATTCAATAGTAAATTCTTTAATAGCATTTAAAAATGGTGAGATGTACCAGAACTCTTTAATAAAAAAAATAAACTAAAATGAATGCTCCTACATAAATTAATACATCAATTATATACAAAAGACAGGGCTCCGACATGGGTGCTTTGGATTAACACCGATCCATTAGACATTCGACATAGATATATACTTATTCGATCCGTCATCCGAGCGGAGGATTGGGTGAGAACTATATAGAAGACAATTACCCGACCCGACCCTTTAAACACCATACCGCTTTGAGCAATTTTGATTCGGATTGGGTCGGAAGTCAGAACCAAGGGTTTTACTATCCCCGTTACGCCGCCGCTTCCCGCCACCTCTGATCATGGCGAAAACCCGACCGGAGCCACGGCAAATGGAGGCAAAGACCAACGGTAACAAAAAGAAGAATTTCCTTTCTCGGCCAGGGGGAACCGTTTCTAAACCGGGGAAAAAGGAGAGAGATAACCCCTTTGAAACAATCTGGTCTCGGCGCAAGTTCGATCTGTTAGGGAAGAAGCGCAAGGGAGAGGAGCGCCGCATAGGTCTCTCGCGTTCTATTGCCATTCAAAAGGTTCTTTGATTGCTTCTCCCTTTTTGCAGTTTCTTTCTACCTTGACCTGCACTAGTAATGGTGTATTGTGTATTATATACTACAAGTTGATGTTTGATGGCCAATAGAGTTTCAATAGTGCTATCTTTGTCTAAAATGAAATTTTGCTTACAAAACTTTATTAACTTGAGTATAATTAATTGTTGTGACAGAGGAAGAAAACATTGTTGAAAGAGTACGAGCAAAGTACCAAGTCATCTCAGTTTATTGACAAGAGAATTGGCGAACAGGATGATTCCCTCAAAGAGTATGAGAAGGCAATCTTGCGTCTCCAAAAGGAGCGTATGGTGTGTATTTTATACCTGTAACACTCTTCATGTTCAATAACTATTTCTGGTGTGTTGTTGGTTGGTCTGATTTACTATTGGTATAATTTTTAGTTGAAATTAAAGAGAAAAAACAAGTACAATTTGTCTGACGACGAGGAAGAAGCTCATATGGCAGTGCCTCTTGGTCAATCACTTTCTGACAAGGATGACTTTGAGGAGTTTATACCTCCTGATGAGGACGAACCTTATGGTACTTGTTTCTTTGTCGAACAATTATAGTTTTTATCATTAGCCCTGTTTATTGTAAGTAGTTCATTTGAGGTGGACATTTTGAAAATTACCCAAATGACTTTAAACTATTATAAATAACACCTTCTGAAATTGTGTAACCATTTACTTCCTTTCTCTTAATTGAATTTCCAAACCACCATGTTTTGGCATCTGAAAGAAACATTAGAACCTGATAAGTCAGTCAAAATTGAGTAAAATGCCCCTCATTTCCATGTTAAGCTTAGCAGATGTAGTCATGCAAATTAATATGAACTTAGAAGCTGGGCAGTTAAAATGCTTCATTCTAGTTGAATTTGGGAAGTGAAAAAAAAAAGCTTATTACATTTGCTGGTAAGAACTTTGGTATTGAACAGAATATGCAGGGTTACTGAAAATATTGACTGTTATTTGCAAAAGCCATTAAACTGCTGCTGATGATTTATAATATCTAAGCTGTTGCTTATTGTAATGATGTTGTGGGAAACACAGATAATGGAGAATTGCTGCGAAATTTACACATGAAGAGCGTGCCACGGTCTCTGGATGCAATGCCCGAGGAAGAGGAGCAGGTGAGTTATTTTTATCATAGAACTGCAATCAGTGCAAAGAATCTCCATGAAAGCTATAACTACATGTTATCATTTAATCTCACACAATTACTTGTTGCTGGTCCTGATGACATCATATATTATGGTAGCAGGGCTACAAAACAAAGAAGCAAGTTATGTCAGAGATAATTGAAAAGAGCAAATATTACAAGGTATATTTTGTTTGAAGTTTTAGCTTCAATATCAATGCTTATATTTCTTATGAGGAAGTTTCATGTTAGACTTATTCTATTTCTTTGGGTGAATTATGTCTTTTTGTAATATTGCACAATAGGCCCAAAAAGCAAAGGACAAGGAGGAGGATGAACAGATAATGCAGAAACTGGACCAAGATTTCGTATCGTTGGCCCAAACCGATGCATTGCTTGCCTTAAGTTTAAAGGCTAATCCTTTGAAGCCTTTACTGAATAAAAAAGATCCAATTACTTCACAAAAGGAAGGATCTGCAGGTTCAAAGTCTGATGAGTCTCTTAACAAGGTATGTTCTATGGAGATTAGTCTTTTCTGTTTACTTATCTCTTTTGGGTTTTTTGGAACTCATATCAATCTACCAACATGATCATTTATGAATGAAGTCTTCTTATTTTGACTATTATTTAGGACAAACCTGATGCCTATGACAAGCTGGTAAAACAGATGGCCATGGATGCACGAGCTCGGCCATCAGATCGAACAAAAACCCCTGAAGAAATGGCCCAGGAGGAAAGAGAGCGTCTCGAGAAGTTGGAGGTTTGGTGTCATTATTATGTCTTTTACAAACAATATCTGTATATCCTATCATTTCTTTTAGTTGCTAAAAGGATACTACTTTTCTTAGGAGGAGAGGCAAAAAAGGATGCAGGCGTCAGATGATGATTCTGATGATGAGGAAGATGATGATGGTGCAGATGGCAAGAAGACGGCACAGAAGAAGTTGAGATCAACATCTAGGGACGATCTTGGAGATTCCTTTGTTTTAGACAACGATGCAGCTAACAAAAAGGGCTGGGTTGATGACATTTTAGATAATAGAAGTGATGGCTCTGATGATGATGAGGAAGAAGGTGATGATGAAGATGAAGATGAGGATGAGGAAGGCGATGATGGTGAAGATGAACAAGTAGAGTTTGGAAAAAATATGTTGCCGCGAGATTGGGAGCAAAGTGACGAGGATGAGCCAATCACAGATCCCGAGGAAACGGAGGATATCAATGAGAAGGAGAAGAAAAGTGTGTGTAAAACTGGAAAAGCAACCCCTCGGAATGAGAAAGGAGTCATTGAGGGGCTTCCCTTTGTGATTGAGGCTCCAAGTAACCTGAAAGAACTGAGCATCTTGCTTGACAACAGGTCAGAAACAGAGGTGGTAGAGGCCATCAACCGCATTCGTGCTTGCAACTCTATTCGTCTAGGTCCGGAGAACAGGAGGAAGATGCAGGTGATGTTTTTTTTATTATTATAGAAATTTGGAATTAAATGACAATAGATTAGCTTCACGATGTTGTCAACAAATTTATCTAAAAGAAAGTGAAATAATTTAAAAACAAAAAAGAAGGTCTGTAGTTTGTTGTTAGCCTTACAAATTGGTGGCATATCAAATTTCATATGCAATGCAAGTGTCATTTTATTTTCGCCCAATGACCATTATATATACCATTGCAAATTTCAAGTTGTTTGATGAAAGGTAAAACTTGCATTAAATTCTTCATCATTGTTCATGTGTGTGATAGACATGTAGTACTATATCAGGTTCCAATTGTCAGAGTTGATCAGAGTTGATAATTTAGAAGTTCTTTTTGGCTATTGACAAGTTGTCAATATAATCTATTGTCAATGGATTCCCTCCCTTTATTATAATGTTAGCAGCAGTTACTGAAAATGTTTTCATAGTTGACTGAGACATGGGGTTTATACTTTATAGGTTTTCTATGGTGTGCTTGTGCAATACTTTGCAATGTTGGCTACTCAGAGCCCGGTAAACTTGAAGATAATAAATTCCCTTGTCAGACCGTTGATAGATATGAGCACTGAGACTCCTTATTTTGCGGCCATCTGTGCCAGACAGCGAATTATTCAAATTCGTACTCGGTTCTGTGATGATCTCAAAATCCCAGGTCTGTTTATGTTCTTGTTTATACAATTTAGTTGTCTTTATTTTGAGATTGTAGTTGGATTGTGCACTGTTTCATTGGATATCTGATTTTTGTATTTATACAGGGAAGAGTGGGTGGCCAAGCTTGAAAACAGTAATGCTGATGAGACTATGGTCATTGACATTTCCGTGCACTGATTTTCGTCACCCGGTGATGACACCGATGCTTCTTCTCATCTGTGAGTACTTGATGCGTTGTCAGATTGAGTCCTCTCGTGATTTGGCTGTTGGTTGTTTCTTGTGCTCCATGCTTCTATCTGTAAGTCTCTGCTGGGTTTTGTCCTCGACCTAAATGTAGGGATAGGAAGAATATATTGACACAAATTTACTTGGAAACTGTAGCAATTGATGTCAAAACTTCAAAATTAAATAAAAAATTTAGATATGTTCTCCACACTTGGATAGTCGTCCATCATATTGGTGCAATTAACTGAAAGGGCGTACCCACTGCCGAAAGCTCCCACACGTTGTGGGGTCTGGGGAAGGGAATTTCTAGGCAGTCTTCCCCTTGCATTTTGCAAGGAGGCTGATTCGAACCCAGGACTTCCAGGACATGAGTGGAGATACTCTACCACTGTGCCAGGCCCGCCCTTCTCCAATTAACTGACTGTTATATTTCAAATTGGTTAAAAAAATTAAACTAGACGATCAATAGGTAAAATTGAACTGTTCAATTTCAAATCACTTGGAATGCTGTTCCATTTTTAAATTGCATTAAATTTGATAGGCTGCCTATCTACTGATGGAGAGAATATATCTGCAACTTTTTTTATTTTGATGGATAAGTTGATTGTCAGTATGTCCCATCCTTTGTATATAGACACTCTTTGTTATTTATCTAATTTTGTGTATGTTGTTTGTAGCTGACCAAGCAATCAAAGAAGTACTGTCCTGAAGCCATAATGTTTATGCAAAGTCTTCTTCTCTCCTGCATTGATATCCAAAAAGGATTCCAACTGCCCTCCCAAGTAATATTCTTTTTATTATTATTATTATTATTATTTAAGATCAGGAGTCAAAACTTGGGTATCATATTCCATACTCAAATAGAAACCAATTCTATTATGCATTCGTATTTAACTCAATACCAATTATCTTCTTTGTATTATTTTTTATCCTCACACTAAAAGTGATACCTTTGTCCTCTTGAATAGCTGAGTCAACTTGATGAGCACAGACCAGTGAAGCCATGGCTCTGGATTGACAATGGAGCATGTGAAGTCAGCTGTATTGATCTTTTCTCCATTATTGACATGCCACCAGACTCTCCAGTGTTTTCCTCTGACACTTTCAAGTAAAAGAATTTTCACTACATCAATTTTACTAGCTTTGTATATTTAACTTGCTTTATTGGTTTAATCATTGTTTGCTTTATTCTTTGTTTTTGTACATCCCTCTCCATCAATAACAACAAAGTAAAGGAGTATGCAAATAAACCAGTATTTGGTTGACTATAGATCATTATGGTACAGAAACTTGACAAAGTATATTATGAATCTGAAATTGTAACAATTGAAGATTGAAATTTTATGTGACTTTAATATCGCTATTTGGTTGACTATAGATCATTATGGTACAGAAACTTAGCAAAGTATATTATGAATCTGAAATTGTAACAATTGAAGATTGAAATTTATTGTCGCTTTAATATCGCAGAGCTAGTGTTCTTCATTCAGCAGTTGAAGTTTTGATGGGATTTGCTCATGTATACGAAGACTTGAGTGCATTTCCTGAGATATTTCATCCGGTCTCCTTTCTTCTGCGTACAATTTTAGATAAGTGCAAATTTCCAAGTCTTATGAGGGGCAATTTGCAAGATGTTGTTGATTTAATTAAGAAGAAAACAGCAGAGCACCATACACTGAGGCAACCACTTCAGATGCGCAAAAAGAAGATAGAACCGATCAAATTATTAAATCCCAAATTTGAAGAGAGGTATGCACTTTCCACTTCCTACAAGTTTTTATTACCTGAATAATGTACCAATACTTTCTAATAATTTAATTTAATGTAATTTTACAGCTTTGTGAAGGGGGTAGATTATGATCCGGACCGGGAGAGGGTGAAGCAGAAGAGGCTAATAAAGAAATTGAAAAGTGAGAAGAAGGGGGCTATCCGGGAACTGCGCAAGGACAATGAGTTCTTGTTGGGAGTGAGAGAAAATAAAAGGAGAGAACAGGAAGAGGAGAGAGCAGAGAGGTATGGTAAGGCCATGGCTTTTCTCCAAGAACAAGAGCATGCCTCTAAATCAGGACAACTTGGCAAGGGAAAGGGAAAGAAAAGGGGACGATAGGATACAAATCAAGGTTTCTCTCTTCTTTTCCTGTTATGTCTTTGTTTCTTCAGGCCTTTGACCCATCATTAGCGAAGGGGGCAATTTTGACAGTATAAATGTCCTTTATGGTTGATTCAGTTTTTGGTTTTGCTCATATAGCTTATCCAAATTTTGAGCTGTTTATGTTGTAATTTTAATGTTTGTCAGCAATATGGTGTAATTTAGGTCGGAGTGAACTTATTGTAGGGAAATATTAGCAGATCATTTTTTTTTTGTATTCCTAAAAATGGATCATAAATACATAATTAATTTTGTTTATTTACCGTCATTGAACATAATTATTGTTATTATTGAACTATGATTGGTTTTCATTTCTAGCCTATTCCAACTTGTTTAGGACTAAAGGATTGGTTGTTGCTGTTGTTGTTGTTGTTACCTTGATTGAACATTATTTTCCACTCTACTCTCTCACACGTCACAAGTTAGATATATAGAAACGAGCTAGATATCCATGTCTTGATATTTTCTACTTGAAGATAGGGGTGGCAAAAAAAGTTTGATTATGATTGGCATCTGACTTGCTCGTTAATAGCTCACTCGTTACTGGACCAGATTGTTAATGAGCCAGCTCGTTAGTGGCTCGGTCCAGACTAAACGAGGGTTAGCTTGGCTAGGTATGAATTTGTTTGTATTTTATGTTGTCTAACTCGGTCTAAAAAGTTTATATAATTTCTTTCTTTCTTAAAACAAGGTTCAGTCAGACCCAGTGAGCTAGCTCGGTCTAGATTGTGAGCTGGCTCGTAACGATTACGATCTAACATTTCAGGTCAAACCTCTAAAATCAGCTCGGGCCAGCTCGCTTCGATTGCTAAACGAGCTGATTACGAGTTGCCACCCCTACTTGAAGACATTAATTGAACTGATTTAAGTATCAAAGGAAAGCTGTAAATGCATCTGGTACCGCCTTTCCTGATTTGTAATTTTTAATTTTGCATTGAACAGATTGTTAACAAAAAACTACAAAATCCTATATTTTTTTTAAAACAGATTTGACTAATTTCCAAAAATTAGAAAATTAGAAATCATAAATATTTTAAATGTTGTACTATAAAAACTTAAAAAGTATCTTGGTCACTTTATAATTAAAAATTGAGCATTCAATAGTAAATTAAATATTTGAAATCATTATCACGGATTGTATAATTTAGCTAGATAATTGTTAAACTTAAAATTTTAGCGTCTACCTGTCACTAAACAAAAATTTGGAAGGCTCCAATAACATTACTTATTGTATTATTTAGGAGATAACCGCGACCTGGACAATATTTTTGGTTAAGAGAAGATTTGCCAATTACCTGTAATTGACAAACGGAAAACTTAAAATATATTTAGATAGTTTTGTGGTGTGGTTGTATGATGCTCATATACTGTGATATGTTAGTATGAACGTGGTTTTTGTACCAGCATCTGGTACACTATGGTTTCAATATATGAAATCGGTGGGTTTTCCTTTCCCACTATATTAAAAGAGAGAGAGAGAGATGATTTCAGACTTCAGAGTAGGGACTAGGGAAGGCCCATTGTCTGAAGGCCAGGGCCTAATATTTTATTTTATACAAACTGAAGGTCTGAACCGTAATTACACCTACTCAGCCAGAACTCTATCCATATCCTGATATGATATCCCTCCTTTAAAGTTGCAAGTGCAGGACTCGCCATTGAAAGCTATGCTCAAGCCTTTTGGCATGGCTTCCTATCTCCTCACCTCTCCCTCCTATACTCTCTCCATTCCAAAGCTTACCTTCTCATCAAATCACCGTCCATTGTTCCTGCGGACCCCACATCGATCTCCCTCTCTCTGCCGCGCTCCCCCCAAATGGTGCCTCTCAGCCGCCGCCGAAGCTCCGTCTTATGAGCCGGTCCGGGCGGAGGAAGAGGAGACTGGAGACGGGCTACAGGTGTCTGAAACGGAGACGTCTGAGCCCGATTCAGTAGAGGTACAACTTGCTGAGTTGGAAGCCTCCAGTGAGTCGAGTGAAAGTAAAAAGGGAGAAGATGTCTATGCTGTTGTCGTGGTGAGGCGAATTTCCCATTTCTTTCCCTGTATTACTTTTATTTGCAATTTTATTTGCTGAGTTTGATGCCCCTTAAGTTTGCTCAAGTAAAAGCATATGCCAATTGTGCTGAAATGACTAAAATTCCCATGTATATTATTTTAAATTAAGTTGGATTTGTAGCATTTCGTGTCATTTACTCATTTTACTTGGTTGTTATTTATCTTTTATTGACCAGATTGGATCGAGGCAGTATATAGTGCACCCGGGGCGTTACCTCTATACACAAAGGTTGAAAGGAGCCAATGTGAATGACAAGGTCTGGTTTTAATAATTTCTCAGGCCTCTTTAATTTTTCTGTATTGCATTGCTATGTACCAGCTGGTGTGTGAAGTGTAATAGAGAGAGAGCCTTTGAAAGGAGGAAAGAGGGACACTCACATTTTGACTGCTATGACCTTGTATACACCAAACCAGGTTTTTATAATGGTGAGGTTCAGTACCTGTACTGCAACCAACTTAAGATGTGTGATTATTGCTGACATGAATGCATATTCCAAATGTATCATATAATATGGTATGGAGTACAGGATCTATATTTGTCGAATGAGGCCTAGTTTACATACTTGGAATATAATTTAGGCGTGATTGCATACTCGAGGCATAATTGGAGCTGCCAGCTTAGGTACCTTAATTTGTAAATGATAACTACATTAGCTATTAACCAATAAGAGGAGTCATATTGCAGATTATATTAAACCAAGTACTATTAGTTGGAACTCGCACAAAGTACTACATCGGGCAGCCGATTGTGACTAATGCAGCTGTACATGCAGTGGTTGAAGAGCAGGTATCTTCTCATACCGATTTACCTCGTAGATGCAAATTGTCTTGTTGGTTAGCTCACTGATTTTTTTTTTTTTATCTTTTCTTAAACAGGGAAAGGATCCTAAAGTAATTATTTTTAAGTACAAGAGGAAGAAGAATTACCGAAGAAAAATTGGTCACCGCCAGGTAGCCTTCTACTCAAAATGAATTAAGGATATATGAAATCAGATCTACAGTGAAAACTCATGGTTTTCTCTTTTGCCATCCCATTGTTTGTATTTTTTTCTTTGAACACATATATGGTTTTGCAATAACCTGCTATATATTAAGAAAGTGTTCGCATGCATTGGTTGATGTGGGAGGGGGGGGGGTCGGGTGTTGTGGAGGTTATATAAAAAAGAAAGTTAAAAACTATGAATAAAGTGTTAATGTTAATGGCTTCCTGGAAAATTTATGATCAACTTCTGAAAAATTACCATTATTGAGGCTTGCTGGAATATGAATTTTGCAAAGAGAAATATTTTGGACTGAGGAATACAATTTTTCTCAATTGTTTATTATATTTCTAAATTTCTAATTATCTGATTATTTGCTAAACTTTTTATTATTGATCTGTCTTGTAGCCAAACACCCGGCTAAGGATCGTTGGTATTACTGGATATGAGGACTATCCTGCCGACTAAGCTTATTGCGAATAGTTCGAGACATTTTGATTCTTTCTTTTTCCTTCTCTTTTGTTATTTTATCCCTTCCATTTTGTAGTCACAGAACATTGTCAAGAAACTAGAGATATCTGTATTTAAATTTAAATTGGTACTGAAGCTTTGTAAACTTGTGTCCAGCATTTCTAAGTTGTAACTTCTAACTGCCTGTTTTAGAAAGAAAGATTGGTTTGTAATACAATGGGCTGTGATTTCTTGGGCCAATTTGGCCCGTATTACCATGCCCCAGTTAGCCTTTTAAATGCGACATAGACTAAAACAATATTTATTGTTCACATTATTTAAATGCTGAAATTGTTCACATTATTTTTGGTGATGAGAAATTTTGTTTTAGTCCATGCATGTATGTTTATAAAAAAAATTATATTTATTGTTCACATTATTTGTTATTTCATTATTGATCAAATTATAAAACAATAATAGTACATGAACTTATTTCTATATAGTGTTGATAATTCTTGTACGCCAAATATATATTGGAGGATAAATAAGACGCGCATTTTCAAAAAAAATTTAATTCAAGTGTATGGAAACTTTTTCTTGAAGAAGAAGAGGAAGAAAAAATAGGAGAGTCACGCTCTCAGATTCTATTTATGAACACTAGAGACCGACATTTTTATTAATATCCAAAGTTTAATACAAATTAATATTTATGCCCAGAATTCAGTCCAATATCGAAAATTGCCCAAACCGGCCAGAAAATGACCGGTTTACTCCCCCCTAAACCGGCAATTTTCTGGCAGGTTTACTCTTTTTTTTTTTTAACCGCATTATTTTGTATTCAACCTTGGATATTAATAAAAATGTCGTGATGAGGTTATTATTACTGTTTAACATATTTTTCTGTTTATTTTTTATGTTGTGCTACTATTTTAATGTTGTAATATTTTCTGTTTAGCATTATCATGATAATTTATTTTATCTGTAAAATATAAAAATAGTACCATAAAAGCACACATACACAAGAACCGAAATATAGGATAATCCAAATATACCAAACATAAATAGTATATCAAATATAAATAGTACAAAACTAGTAAAAAATACAACTAAAACGGAGAGGGGGACCATCGCTGAGGCGGTACTCCGGCATTCGCCGGGCGCCAGCGCGGCCAGGCTCCGTCTCTCTCGGGCTCATCTGGTGCATCGGCAGACCTGAGTATCTGCTCGGCGGTATCCCATCTGGCATCACCCGTGGAGACTGTCGGTACTGGCGGAGGTGTACCGAAGATAAATGCGCCGAATTCAGTCCCAAAGGCAGGCTGAGTATGAGACCCGCTACCACTAGCCTCTCCATCATGCGGCATCTTTGTGCCATATCGGGGTACCCTCGGTGCCGAGCTGAACTCATCATCCAATATCCCGTAGTCCTGGAGACTGTACGAGAGGGACTCTATATCAGAAGACGCCGAGAGGGACTCCACTAGCCTCCCATTGTCCCCAATGATGTAGGCCGGATCAGCTCCCAATAACTCCTAGACATCATCTACGAATCTGGTGCTGTCAGAGACGCCGCAGACAGGTGTGCCACGGATAGGCAAACCCCAAAGAGCACTCACATCCTGGAGAGTCACCGTCATCTCTCCGAATGGCATGTGAAACGTGTGCGTCTCCGAATCACATCTAACAGATCCGTGTCCTGCGTTGAAAAAGGTAATCCGCATGATGATAACATAATAAAATTTAAACCCAACAAAATTTAAAGAAAATCTAAGAAAAGAAACATACCTCACGAGAAGCCAGTGAGACTCGGTGCTCGCTGTGGGGAATCCACAGGAGAGGACTGATGTGCTCCGTGCTGCTAGTACTGATCAGCTCGTCCGCTATTGGAAGCGGCGTAGACCGTGCTCTAGGCATCCTGATGTCTAAAATAACCTAATTTCGGTAAAATTATGCTTAATTAGCCTAATTATGGTAAAAAAGTCCAAAATACCCTAAATATTGGACAATTGTGCTAATTTCGATACAATTACGCTTAATCAGCCTAATTATGGTAAAAATGACCAAAATACCCTAAATATTGGTCAACTGTGCTAATTACGCTTAATCAGCCTAATTATAGTAAAAATGACCAAAATACCCTAAATATTGGTCAACTGTGCTAATTACACCAAATTACGCTTAATCAGTCTAATTATGGTAAAAATGACCAAAATACCCTAAATATTTGTCAACTGTGCTAATTACACTAAATTACGCTTAATCAGCCTAATTATGGTAAAAATGACCAAAATACCCTAAATATTGGTCAAATGTGCTAATTACACTAAATTACGCTTAATCAGCCTAATTATGGTAAAAATGACCAAAATACCCTAAATATTTGTCAACTGTGCTAATTACACTAAATTACGCTTAATTAGCCTAATTATGGTAAAAAAATGTCAAAATATCCTAAATATTGGTCAACTTAGCTAATTACGCTTAATCAGCCAAATTATGGTAAAAATGACCAAAATACACTAAATATTGGTCAACTTAGCTAATTACGCTAAATTACAACAATATACCCTAAACCCTAAACCCTAAAATAAATAAATTAAAAATTAAATTAGATAAAAAAAAAATTACCTCAAAGAAGAGCTCAAATCCGGTCGTGAGATGAGAGAGTTGTGAGAAGGAGAGAGAAAAATGGGGTATATATAGGGATTTTTGCGGTTAAAAAAAAAAAGAGTAAACCGGCCAGAAAATGGCCGGTTTGGGCAATTTTCGATATTAGACTGGATTCTGGGCATAAATATTAATTTGTATTAAACTTTGGATATTAATAAAAATGTCGGCACTAGAGATATCAATGTAATGTATGGGAATTTTTCAAAACAAAAATATTTTATTGCTTTATGGTTGTTCTGAATATTTAGCTTCAAAATACTGCGCATACTGGTTTTGTATATTTTATGAAGTCGAAATTTTAAAAAATACTGATGAAGCTAAAATATATAGCGAAAATCACTATATTTTCTTCTGAAAAATAGAAAAAAAACGAATGCAAAGTAGTCATTTTTCTGATTTATTTACCGCAAACGTGTTTTTAGGTCTTTTTGGCAGGTTTTTGAGAAAATTGCTCATTTAGGGCAAAAACAGAGCAAAAATGTCGTATTTAGGCGATTTATGAATAAGACGTCAAAATGGGATATTATATGGAGCATACAACACCTCACACGAAGTGCACAACATGCAATGGCGAAAATACAAGAAAATCTGCTAAGTCAGAAATTTCTACGGCCTCCTCTATGCCGCACGATCCGTGGACTGTCCTAAAAATAGACTTTCTCTGATGGGCCTTCCAGAAGAACGCGATTTCTTGATGGGCCTTCTAGAATGACGGGTTTTCTTAAAAGCCAAGCTATTTTTGGCTTCATCTATCCAATCATGGGTGTACCCCGCTACTTTCACTACTTTCACTACTTCACCTCTTATTTAGGAAGGCTATAAATACCCCTCTTGTAATAGGATTTAGGGTGCGTGCTTAATTGTGTCAAGTCCATAATAGTAGATTAGCAATTCTCATTGTTAGGTTAGGTTAGAGAGTTACTTAGAGAAAGAATGATAGCCATTAGAAGTCAAGCAAGAGAAGAATGTGTCATCCAATGAGGCAGAGGTTCTTTCATCTTCAATTGGATTGTAATTTATGTTCTTCTTATTTTATTTCTTTTATTTTGCCATGGTAATGAAAAGCTAAACTTTTCATCTCTAGGGTGAGGGTTGTACTTGAATTATTAATTATGTTTGAGTATATGTTTATGTTTTGTTTATGTTATGATTTGAGTTTTCCTTTGCATTTTAAATTTATTTTTATTGTATCATTGCATACATAGTTCTATCTACTATATGCCAATGATCTCCACATATCAATAGGTGTTAAGTCGTTGCATTCTTGTGTGAGAAGGATAATGCATGTAAGTACTCCAAACACTTTGGCTAACAAAACTTGGCAGTTGTTCAAAGACTAGGGTTAGAACCCAGTGGACTCCCTTGGCTGAATAACGTAAATTGTATTTTAAATAACATTATAAAACACTTAGATTAAGTAGGGTCTTTGGGAAATTTCAACTACGGGGTAGTATAAGGAAAAAATATAATTGCCTACCTAATTTACTTCAGTCTTGGTAGCCCAAAAGCCGATCGCAAGATCGAAAAACCTTTCAAATTGCATAAACAAACACCCAGCACGCCCTGTGAGTAGTGACAGTGCAACATGCGGGGTAGCTGTGGGGCAATCTAGGCCGCATGCGATGTAGAGAGACGTCGAAACTTGTACTAACATGATTAAGAAGGACATAAACCTAAACCCTAGATGCTCTCTATCTACTGTTTAACCTTTATATTGATTGCAATCATCACTACCACCTCAAACTTTCAAAAAATCCGATAACCTAGACAAGTGAAAATTGTTTAAAATCTATGTGGACCGAACACCTCAATCATACTACACGGTATGATCATACGCTTGTGATCTGAACGTAAGTAGAATTAGAGTTTATAAATCTTTAAAATAGTAGTATCATTTTGGTCCATCAAATACCTCTATTAAAAAAAGAGGGATGCTTCTATGGACATAAGGACCTATTTGTAAATTGAACATATTTTTATTTTCAAAGTTCAAACAGTCGATCCGACTGTTCAACATTATCTCCATATTAAAATGTACTTGGAGGTCAAATTTTACATTTTTTGAATTTTTTTACTATTTATTAAGTATTTTACAAAACTAGTCAAATTCATACCGTTGAATTTTGTACCCATCTTAATAAATAGTAAAAAAATTCAAAAAATGTAAAACTTGATCTCCAAGTACATTTTAATATGAAGATAATGTTGAACGGTCTGATCGACCGTTGAACTTTGAAAATGAAAATATGCTCATTTTACAAATAAGTCCTTATGTCCATAGAAGAATTTGCCTTAAAAAAAATAAACCAAAAAAATACTAAATTCTCATAATTTCAGATTTAGTATGTCCGCCATTTCACGTTGCGGATCTATTATCGAGGTCCGCAACGTGAAATGACGGATCCATTATGGAGTCATTCTTGGTGTCAGCTAAACCCATTATGGGATCCGCAATGACAAATGGCGGATCCATTCTTGGAGTCCGCAACGTAAAATGGCAACCTGTTAAATCTGAAATTCTTAAAATTTAGTGGTCTTTTAGTTTATTTTTTTTTGACAGGGTATTTTTTAAAATTTTGATTTATGAAGCGCTAGGCGAAGATATATTTTCTTTTTCTTATTTTCCGCAAGTATTAAATACATGTACATGCTCGATTTGAAATTTGAACGTGGTATAAATTCTAATACCTTCGAACTTTCTTATCATAAAAATGATGATAAAAAATAATTAAATATATACTCCTTATTAATTTATCAAATTCGAATTTTTTGACAGATTTTATTTTAATACACCAAAAGAATCTATCTCATATGATTTATGCTCAATTGCTCACTCAACTCACCGCTGCTGGAGCAGCTTTTTTTTTAGAAATTAATTAAATTATTGCAAACAAGAATAATTATTTTTTCCTTTGAAAAATAAATGATACCGAATTATTGATCCGATCTCAAAGAGGCAAACTAATGCGACCGAGTGCCACACCACCAGCTACACAACACAGTATGGAAAATTAATAAGACCGAATCATTTAATTCGGTCACATTGATCTCTCTCCACCAAGGACCTGTGTGAAATATTAAAAAAACAAAATCACATACATAGAATAGGAAAAAGAATTATCTTATTTCTGATAATTAATTAACTTCTGAGACTCGGCCCCACGTTGCAGCCTGTTGGTTTCTTCCTTGCATGAGCTGGAACTTATTGAATTTATTATTTTTGGATAAGTTTAAATTGTTATATGTTTATCTTAAATCAGTTTAAAAAGAATCTGACTTTTTCACTATATTAAAGGAAGAAGCCAATAGGTCGGAACGGATATATAATTGATTTGATTTGAATTGTCTAATTTACAATTGACGGCTACTATTTAATTAACTTTTTTAATAAAATTGGTAGAATTTTAGAGAAGAGGTTATTTCAATAAGGTGCCTTAATTTTTTGTTCAAATTATGAACTTGATTACTTGAACATCGGCATTGTTTATTGTTTAGTTTTTATTTTTGTTGCATGAGTGATGCGCTCATAAAAATAAAAATCACAAACTGAAATGGGCAGACATTAATTTTATTCAATGTAGTTAACTTGGTTTGTTTATTTTATGAAATCTTAAGATTATACATATAGACTAAAAGAATTATAAAGTTTTACATAAATGCATTGCTCATGAAACAAAATTCATAATTTAGATTTCTCGTGAAATTTCAAATTAAAATATTAATACGTATGGGGTTGTTCAGTAATAAGGGATCTTAATCCTCTTCCTTTAGCTTCCTTAAATGCTTAATCCTGCCGAACACCGGTTCCTTAGTGCGGATTAAGATCACTTCTTTTAGCCTCTTTTTGTCCGGATCTTAATCATTTGCTCGAACATTAAGGCACCTCTACCTCTTTCTTTAGCTTCCTTAGCTTTCATCCATGGATTAAGACAACCGAATATCAGTTTATTAGTGCTCCTTAACTTCTTAATTCTTCACTCTTAATCTCTTGTTATCGAACAACCCCAGTAGGCTATATCTGAACTTAATCAAACCTCAAAATGTAGTCACTTGTTTACCCTTCTCAATAATATTTTACTAAGGCACCAAAAATACAAATAATTCTTGCATTTTCACCTTTCATTACAAAAATAATTATTATAGTATATTGTGTCGTCTAATGCGTACATTTTTCTTCCTTTATTTTTCCTCTTGCTTTTTTTTTCTTTGTTTTTTTATTTTATATTTGTTTTTCGTTTTGAGGGAGCATATAGAAGGGTACTAGAAGGAAAAAAAAAATACAAACATACTTGTACAATTGTACATTATGTTTTTTTTTTCTTATTTTTTAATAGTGGGGTTAAGGACTTAGTGGAGGCCACAAATTGCATTAATTTAGATTTTTTAACAGCTGGAGAGATAATAAAATTTGTTGCTAGTACGTTGATTTGGTGCCGACTTAAAAATTGTACTAAAAAACGACTACAGCTGAATATTTACTTATTTTATGAGTTTTAACTTTTAAAGAAAAAAACTATATAATAATGTATGAGAGAGAAATATATTTTAAACAAAATAACATATTATATAGGTACAATTTTTAAGGAATTTTTTTTTGAGATAACATATGAAAGAGAAGCAGTTTTTAAAAAAAAAAAATTACTGAATAATAAAATGTCTATATAATAAAATATTTAGATAATGTTGCACTAATAAAAAATAAGCAGTACTAATATCATCACCCCTTCCTGCTTTATGACCGAAATTTTTATTTATACCATAATAAAAAAATAAAATAAACCAAAACACTCTCATTGTGGGAGAATTTCATATCTACCCGGGCCGCCAAGTCAATCTGCGGCTCCATTCTTGGGGGCCACAGATTAGCTTGGCAGCCCTCCACAAGCTAAAAAATGCACTATAATATTAAATATATTTATGTTTTTGAGGGGCCTCCAAACCAATCTACGGACTGCGGTCCCAAGAATGAGGCCACATACTAGTTTGAAGACCTTTGTAAGATATAGAATTCCTCATATTTGAGGTGTTTTGGTTTTTCTTTTTTAAATAGTACAAATAAAAATTTCGGGCTTTATGAGATAGTATTTCTAGAAGAAGCGGCCTAATTTTACACGGTGGTATTAGACGTATATGACATTTCTTTATTTTTTTTAAGACAAAATTGTCCAAAAAAAACATATATTTTATTTTCTTAATTTTACTTTTTAGCATACATTTTTTTGCAATTACATATATGTTGATGAAGATAATTTCTTCTAAGAGAGAATTAACCAAAAAATTATTTATCTAAAATTTGAGATGTATAGATAAATTTTCTAAAGAAGGTGGCTGTCATATTTCGTCAACCTACGTTGCTAACAAAAACAAACAAACAGAAACAATACAGAGTCAGCTACAAAGCTCAATAACCGGTTATTTAACGACGTGCTTCTCTATAATTGGCTTAATTAAACAACCATTCAAACAGACTGGATTAATCCACACAAATACAAATCAAATTATAAATACATATTTAACAGAGATAGCACTTGGGTCTGGGTTATCAGTAAAACAAGTCACACAATATTCACACAATTGGAATGTTTGCCACAGACAATTCTCAGATTCTCAGAACACAAAATCAAATTCGAACCTCAGACCCGTTATCCCGTTAAATATGCATCACAATCCAGTACCCAATTCAAACATTCAATTTAACCATACAAATCGAAACCACAGATTATAGAGAAGTCCGGTTACCTGATAGCGATCAATCCAGATCAATTCAATTTGAGTTGCAACTACTATTCAGAATCAATGCGACTTAGTCAGAATTCCAATTGAAAAACAATCAAATTATAATCAATATCACAGTCTTTTGATTTTTTTCACTTTTCTTTTCAATTGGTTTCGGTTTGTTTATTTTTCTTCTTTTTTGAAGAGACCATGAAAGAGAGAGAAACAAAGATGTATAATTAGAAGGGTTGGGGGTATGGTATGTGGCCGCGTGGCAAAATAATGCCACCTCATGTTTTCATTAATTTAAATTTGTCTATTTTACAATTTAAACCTTTAGTATTTTTAATATTATAAATAAGTCCAAAATAAATAAAGAAAATATATATTACCGGGGTGTTACACCGATGGTGTAGATGTGGTGATCTTTACCATCCGTTATGTAGATGAGCCATTAATATTACTTTGATCAATACCAACTCTGGTCTTTTTTGAATCGATGGCGATGTTCTAAGTGACAACGCTGTAAATACTTGGAACCTAGATTTTAGTATAAAATAACTTCTCCATGTATTCAACTGATGGTTATGTATTGTGTTATTAAGTTTAGAGATATATGGTGCAATTATAATGAGATAATTATTTAATAACATACATGATACCAACTCAATAGAAAATTAACTAAAGATTAACTTGCTCCTAATATTTTTTGTGTTATAATCATTAACAGAACAACACACATTGCATGCACAAATGCATGTAATTAATTAAGATTCATCATTCAACATTGTCATAATTCCAAAAATAATGGAACATATACATGTACCCATCCAAAATTCAAGAAATATTAATTGTACATAACATTCATGAACATATAGGCTAGAAATATTTAATATATATGCAACATTCATACACAAAATACACAACATCCATACACAAAATACACAACATATATCCATACAAAATATATTCCTGAACATATCTAGTATAACTGCAAACTCTTCTCGACATGTACAGTGTCGAGTCCTGTAGCTTCCAATTCTACAACTCCCAAATCTCACCCACTATACCTATCCGTTCCTCCGTTATACGTTCAATATCTATGATCGCAATAACCATTCATTATACGATAGTTCCTAAAATTTTGCAATTCTCCTGTACAAAGTATCAGATATTTCATTACTCACCATACCGTGGTATCAAACCTCCAGTACTTGACCTCAACCATCTCGAGATTTCTTCTTGGAGATGCTTGAACAATCCCCGAGATTGTTGGATATACAACTGTGTCCTCAACTGGCAGAGCATAACAGTACTGCAACAAATTAACAATTAAGCAATTGATAACTATATCTTTACTTTGACTTACAGCAATTAATTAAATGATGGAAGCTATATATTAAGTTGGAAAAACATATACTTACACAATTCTCATGTTGTACTATTGTGAGCTTTGTCAAGTTTGGACAACTCTTTATGACAAAGTTTTCATTTGTAAAAAAAAATACGTACAAATGGAAATAGTGACAACCTTCAGGTAAGACAAAAGCAGCTAAGCCAAAAGGTGAGGAAATGTAGCTAAGCCAAAAGCAACAAGTTCAAATCCCTTGGACTTGATTCAGGTAAGTCTACATCCCTTGGACTTGATTCAGGTAAGTCCACATCTCTTGCAGATTCAATTCAACTAATTTTTTTTTGATTCAATGGACTTCTGATTTAATTAAATATTTTATGCTTAATTACATCTGCAGGAGGTGAGGAAATACAATGTAAGCATAAACTTCGGTGCAGGGGCTTGTGTTGTTGCGATCGGGCATGTTTTTCCTATAAATGTGAATCAACCGGGTTCCAGTACTCAGATCCAACCAGGTTGTATGCGGGTACATGTCGATAGCATAACTGACCGGTATAGGATGTTACCTCTTCCTGTACCAGATGAATCAATGCACTACCTCCAAGATGCCATACTTGGTGTAATCCAATGGCCAAAGATGGGGATTAGTCTGGAGGAGGTCAAATTAATGAACTATTTACTAAATATTCTCATTAACATTATCACACTTTTCATTTGTTTAACAATGTAATTGGCTGTTATAGGAAGTTCAACATGAAGAGATGGCTGAGGTGGAGGGACGAGAACCGCTGGTAAGTGAGGAACAGTTGGAACAGCTTGGGGAAGCATTTCAAAAGGTCCACGACCGATATCTTCGGACCCCCCCTATCAGAAGGAGGTAGCTTTGTATGCCCTATCTTGCCTGGGCTAATTAGGAATGAGGGCTTCGAAATCGCAGTGGGGTTTACGGATCTGAGGGATTTAATGACTTGGCAGAGTCTGGACATCTCTATCATCCAAGTCTATTCGCTGTGAGTCCTTATTTTTTTTAAACAGATTTATTCTCTTCACAATTAACTCCTTCCTCCTCCAGTCTGACAATCCTTATTTTCAGGTATTGCATGACCATTGTTCCTGGCGGTGTGAAAAACAATTTGCACATCGGATATATGGATGCAAATCTGATCAGCGCAACATCGATTAGATATAACAACGCAGAGTCGCTGGACTACTGCACCCAAACCTTGCTTAGGTTGCAGGACAAAAAATTCATCTTTGCACCATACCACGAGAAGTAATTTCATAGAGTTCAGTCATATTGATTTATTACTATTACTTAAATTATAAGGATCATTGGGTTTTTCTTGTCATAATTTCAAGCAAGGATCTGGTCCTCTGCATCGACTCCAAACTGGTGGAGGGCAGTGTTTTTGCAATCGAATCTCATTTGCTCATATAATGTAAAACACAAAGTAATAATCTGATCTACGTGATAATATCTTAGGATAAGTACCATACTGACTTTTATTAATTGTAGAGCTTATGGGCAATATCTACAGCGGAGTGGACAGCACGCGAAGGGGAAAAGAACTTGTGATTGGTCAATGTTTCAGGTATTAAAAAATTTAATGGAGTATTTCATTTTAACTTATTTCAAGTTCCAACATAATTGCACTAATAATTTTATTTTGTTTTCAAACTCTATTTTTTGGGCCCACAACAATTATCAGACTAGGAGTGCGGATACTTCGTGATGAAGAATATGGATTTCATCATCCGGCATCTCTCACGAAGTTTTTCAGATGTATGTCAATTTGTTTCTATCATGCACTGATTTTAAGTTCTTAATTAATTATACATGTTATTAATATGTTTTCATTTATTCATGCAGGCTTCCCTACCGACCAATCCATATAATTTGGAAGCTCTGAACGAGGTTCGTCAGCGATGGTGCAGGTACTTCTTGGATTGGGTATTACCTCCTCCAACAAATGGGCAGGAAAATTAAATACTTTTGGTACATATGATGTACATTTTTGTGGGTACTAGAACAATTAATGGTTGTGTTTTGTAAGTTAACTGATATAAGTACAATGTTGCTGGTTTTTTGGTCTCATATATACAACTAGTGGGGGTGTGATTTTTGAAAGCTCCATTGCTGGTTTTAGTTTAGTCATACGGGTGGAGGGGGCTGGAGTGTAATTCTGGTATGTCTTGGGGGTTGTCTTTGTTGCAACAGAACAAATATGTTAATTAATGATGGTACTTGGGTTAATTTAGTGCTACAGATTAATTATGTTGGTTAATTTAGTGCTGCATTGTTCTATATGTTTGTTGGTCTTCTATATTATCTTGCTTAATTTGCTGCATGTTATTTGTATTCGATTTGGTGCTATATATATAGAGAGATTATGTTGTTTATCTTGCTATATATGGAGGCTAGCCCCTAATACAGGCATATATAATTAAAATATATATATAAATAAATCGCCAACAGTCCAAAATAATAACAGATGACAAACTAGGACCTGCCAACGCCAACTCAAACACAACAGATGGTGTAAGACACTTTTGCAATCGGCTAATAACACCCAACAAACGGTGATGTTTTTATATTAAACGACTAATTTAACGACCGAAAAACTATTATTCCATCTATCCCTTATTTCCAACTGATGGTGTTGGAGCTGAACGCCATCGGTTCTGAGCCGATGGCATAGGTATATACCTTTACTATTGAGGCGATAGCTATCGGTTCGGAACCTGATTGCGGATTGCGATTTGAACCGATTAGGAAGTGTTTTTCTGTAGCAGTGTATGTAAAATAAAATATAATTTCTTTGTGAATATTATGTAATTGAATGATTTGGTACTCCAACTTTTTCTTAAGAAAAAAAAAGTCTATCGGATAGGTATTCTAAGGTGTGATTTTTTCTTGTCTATTTTACTTCTAACCATTTGATTAAATCATTACTTATAATTTCTTTGAGGGGTCCGGATCTCCTAAAGTAACTCAATCTTTGAGTTTTGAATTGAAACCGTCCGAAATGGTTCGATCACCATCTCCTGGACCGAATTTTGAAAGAAGAAAGAAAGAAAATGGGCTTGGATTTTGAATAGGTGCGGGGTGACCGAATTAATAGTTCGATCAATCTCTTTTGGATATTCTATGTTGTCATTCGTGTAAAAGTGTGACAAAAGATAAACTAAACTATTAATTTGATCATTCTGTGCCTGAACGAAATAAATAGTTATGTTCTTTTATTTTTAAAAATAAAACTATCAATTTATTTCCAAGACAAAATAAGTTATTTATACTTATTTCTATAAAACTTCGAATCCAAACTAGTAGATTCAAAGATTTATTATTAGACGCCAATCTGCTTTGAAATAACAAGGCCGTGGATCATAATTCAGACCCAAATACTTTTAGAATAAGGATCAAAATATAGTAATATCTGGACCCCTATATGTTCCAGTAACACCTCTTATTTGAATTTTTATATTCAAATAGAGGTTATTATTTAAATACAACATTAAATAACGCACAAATTTTTTGACAGAGAATTACATAATATAATAATTCATGCCACCCATTAAATATGTACTTGAGAGTAGGTCCGATGGGCATTGGACCTACTCTGGTTCGTTGGGTTTAATCCGTCGATTTGCTTTAAGATTCGTGTGGAACACTTTAAAATTCATGCGTGTTTGTTTCAATGTTTGTACGCACAAATCTTAAATTAGATCGGACGGTCATCGTGCTCATTGAACCTAAAAGTAGGTCCGTTGCCCATCGGACCTATTCCGTTCTCTTAAATATGGTGGACCCTACACAAGCAGCCATAAAAGCACTGAGTGCATCATTTTTTTATTTTTTTAATAATCCGATAAGAAAAATAAATAAATCAATGGATAGTCCAAATCAGCAAAAGACCAAGAGAGAGGCCATGTTATTATGCAAAGTGCGTATTTGTCCGAATTATAGATTAATATTTTTTGTTTTTAAATTTTAAATATTCGATCTGAACCGTTTAACACGATTTTCATATCAAAATACACTTGCATACTGAAATCTATATTTTTTTAGAATATATTTACCAACCTTTTAGAATGTAGAAAAAATCACTACTTTGAAATGGTCTAAAATCTTTAGATCAAGTGGTATTTTACTTATATGAAAAAATAATAAAAAAATCGAAAAAATCGAAAAAATATATAATTTGATTTAGAAGTATATTTTCATATGGTGATCATGTTGAATGATTCAGATCGATTTTTTTAAAAATAAAAATATTAATCCATAGTACAGACTAATCCACACTATGCATGATACCGTAGCCTCACTCAAAAACCAAACAGTCAAAACTATACTAAGACGAGCCAAATCTCTTTATAAAATTGTGGATAATTAATTAGATTTCCAATTACATCAATCGTGATATACTACCAATTTATATTATAAAAATATGTTTATAATTTTAGTATTTAAATTTTGTTAACATTGTGTCATAATTGTGGTTATCGAATAACATTCATTTTGATAAAATTTATAAATTTACTTAAAATTTGAGACATTCTTTCCTTTATTTTCGTTCTATATATTTCAAAATAATCAAGCTATGAACCAGATTAGACATAGAAATTAGAATTGAACCAAGCCGGACAGCTCCCCTGTATTACGGAATTTTTTTTATAAACCATAATTAAAAAAAATTAGGAACCAATTTGTTTTTTTTTTTTTCACAAAAATCATAAGTATCGAATAGGCTATTCGGTACATGCCATTTAAATCCAAGGAGTACCGAATAGCCTATTCGGTACCTCCCATGTTATAATTTTTTTTCTACTAACTGCGTGGCCTTCCGTAGAATAGGTCTGTACTGAATAGGCTATTCAGTACATGAGTTTTTTTTTTTTCAACTTTTTGCTGCCATATTTGTGTTAAAAAAAATTATAATTTCAATGAGGAAGTTCATGGACTTGTTCAGATGGAAAGAGAAAGGGGAAATGAAGAAGAAATTAGAGAAGAGAGAGAGAGCCGCGGTTCAAAAATTGGAGTAAAAGATTTGGAACCGAGTTGCGTTTCGTTATAGAGGGAATATGGATTTTCTATGGCGAATTTGGGTTGGGACCGAATAGCCTATTTGGTACATGAGAGATACAAATTTTCTGTGGACAATGCCAAATTAAAAGGTAAAACTGGGAGGTACCGAATAGCTTATTCTATATCTCTTGGACGTAAATGGGAAGTACCGAATTGTCTATTGGGTACTTGTGGTCTTTGTAAAAAAAGAGTACCAAATAAGTTTGTTCTCTAAAATTTGTTTTTTTTTTTTAATTATAGTTTGTAAAAAAAAAATCTGTATTACGCTTTACTAATCTCGTCTATTTTCCTAAGTTGAGCAAGTACTTAATCATGATGTTAATTTAAAATACTATGTTATCAATCCATAAACATAATTCGATAACTCAATCTGATTTTGTATGTATATCTCAAATAGTTTATTTACAGCATAAAGTAATTACATTCATTTATATCATGGATTTATTTTATAATTTTTAAATATTTTAACTAAAACATTGAAAATATGAACTGAATCTGATTTGAAATCTGTTAAAAATTTATGTACAGATTCATATTTTAATTTTTAAGCTCTTCCAATGTAAATTTCTCTTAATTTCACCGAACAACTTTTCTTTAGTTGGAATTAAGTTTTGTTCTTTTTATCCGGCTTGAGCCTTCTTAGCTACTTCTGCTCAATTCTTAAGACACAAATTCTATTGAATTAAGTTGTTTTAGCACATTTTCTTAATCCGACTCTATCAAACAAGTACTTCTTAACCCAACTTAAAATTTAATCCCACTCATTGTGCGGAAAAGGAACAGCACAGTTACGCTCGTCTTTTCTTTGGTCACATTGGTACAAGATGGTCCATTACAAGGCACACAAAATAAAACCAAGGATTGAGGATTACCTAGAGTTGCTCTGATTTTCAGCGAGGGTTGATTTGATCGGGTACCAAGGTTGGCCGGCGCCTTCTCCAACCTTCCTCTCGAACGCCTCACGAGTCACAACCCTGGAGCACCAGTGCGAACTCCGCTTTTCTCGCGTCGCGTAGACCTCTGGCGCAGCGGAGAGTCGTTCTTTTTTTTTCTTTCTTTTCTTCGCGTCGCTCTGGCTCTAGCGGCCCATTTTTTTTTTTATTCAGCTGGGTTATGGCCTATGGGCTTTGGGCTCGGGCTGGGGTAGGCAAGCCCACAATTTAGAGGTAGGCAATCCAATAACTAAATCCGGTCCATAAAAAAAATGGCCTCGCCTCTGACAACATGAGCCTGTTTGAATCCTTCTCATACACCTAAGGGGTCCAGCAGATCTCTAACAAGTAGATTTAGTTCTTGGGACCATTTATCTTTTTCCTGTGTGTTAACTGTTAAGCTTTTGTCGGCACAAACAAGTTGCCTGGTTTCTGTGAAAGCTCTTCGTTATTTATTTATTATTAGTTGAAAATGATCGCAGATTCCTTTGAACATTGTACACGTGCCATGTCCAACCAAAACGAGCGGCTGCATGTGGGATCCATGTGGCCCTCAACATGTGGCTACATGTACGTGGCCACGATCCATTTATGCCGTATTTATATTTATATCATTAAGTAAATATAATTCATAGTAGACTCCGAAATTTTTATTTATAACATTTAAAAAAAAAAAATAAACCAAATAACCATCGTTTGGTGGGATTTCGAATTCTAGCACGGCCGCACCGGCATTCTGCGGACTCAAATGCTGGAGACCGCACAGGCGTTCTGCGGACCCCTGGTTGGATCCGCAGAACCATTATGCGGACCCATTTTTTTGTTGTTGTTGTTGTTGTTTACCGAGGCACCAGCAGCGAGATATCACAAATTTTTTGTTTTTTAATATTTTTTGTTTTTCTAGGAATATGTGCCACACATATATCTCAAAGTTTGAAACGGGATGAAAAAAAAAAATGAGTCCGCAGTATGATTCCGCGGACCCATTTAAGGGTCCGCATCGGCATTTTGCGGCCCCGCTGAAATGGGTCCGCAGAATGCCGGTGCGACCGTGCTAGAATTCGAAATCCCACAAAACGATGGTTATTTGGTTTATTTTATTTTTTTAAATGTTATAAAATAAAATTTTCGGTAGTAGACTGGAGCATACATTTACCTTCTCATTTGGCTAAAAATAAAATTTCTGCTCTTTTTACCTTCTGATTTGGCTTAATTAAATAGCCCTTTTATGTCATCTATTCCAAGTTCATGAGGTTTTGGTGATCTGGTTAATGTTAATTTCATTTAAGGAGCACTACACGAGAAAAAAATTATCTCAATTTTTTATTAAGTTCATCTAAATTTCTTAGCGCTTAATAAAACCATAACGCAATGAAAATACACTATGCTATATTATTCTCTTTTCTCTCTTATTCAATTCAAATATTATTATTGTAAATTTAAGGGACACCTCCATTTAAATGGAAGGGTAAAATTGTCAATTCAATTTTTAAATTAACTAAATAAAATATTATATAAATAAAAGGAGATAGAAGAAAGAAATTTAAGTTTTTATGGGGATATTGGCTATTTTACAATTTTACATGGCACACTAAATTGTTTCCCTACTTTTAATATCTGATGTTATATTTACCTTCTCTTTTAATTGAAAACATCAATAACAAAAACTATACAATTTTATTATGTAGGAACTATAATAAAAAAATTAATAATAATTTTTGAAATCAGGATACGCATTAAAGTTTAATTAACCTGTTTTTTTTAAGTATTTAACAACATCTCCTATTTCAATCATGCGCAGTTCATATAGAAAGAAAAAAAATCATTACTATGACTACCTAGTATTACTTTTATAATTTAAAATTAAAAAAATTACTAAAGAAAAAGGAAATAATATAACATAGAATAACTTTTATGGATGATATTTAGTCCCATCGTATCTAAATTCTAACTTTGCATGTGATTGCAATGAAAATTTCTTAGAAAATCTATGTATTTTTTTTTTAAAGATAGAAAATCTAATTTTTTGTGATGTATGTATACTTAGTTTTAAATTTTAGATTAGGTTAAATAATTTTTAAAAAAAAATTGTTCTGTCTTTTATGAACAAAATAAGTTCAATTTTGAATAAAACTCACATACATATGAATGATATTTTTGGTATTTTTAGATTAATCAATACAATATAGAAAAATTAAAATTCTATAAATAACGGAGACTTAATTCATTTTTTTTCTTCATATGAATTCTATTGCAAGAAAAAATCCGGCAAACTGTTCTAGTGATATAAAAGGTTTAGATAAATTAGTTTTTGTACTTACACCCTTATAATTAGAGTGGGGAAAATGGCACGGCGGAGCCGGCTCCGTCACGGAACGGCACAGTTACGGCATGGAACAACACAGCACGCGTGTCAGTTACGTGCCGTGAGTCACGGCACGGCACGACACGTAGTCACGCGAGTCATGTGTAATTATGACCATTAGATATTAATTTAATAGTGAATCTTGAATAAACTAATCTAAATTATGATTAAATGGTCATGCGAGTCACGTATGATCATGACACGTTTAGGCACGGCGTGACTCACGTGGCGTGACCATTCGCGTGCCGTGACCACCACTTGACATTTTGGTCACGGCACGTGAAAAATTAACTTGATCACGGCACGGCACGACACGAGACCAAAGTCACGACATGTTAGTCACGGCACGACACGACACGGCACTTTTTTTCCACTCTACTTAAAATATTTTTGGTTATAATTGTCAATAGATACTTAATTTAAGGTTATAATCATTATGAGTAGGGTTAAAATGCACCATTGGTTTTGTGGCTCAATCATACCCTACATCTTTATCTCTGCTTTGAAAGTTCAAACAGTTGATCCGAACCGCTCAACATGATATCCATATTAAAATATGCTTAGAGACCAAATTTTATTTTTTTGAAAATTTTTTACTATTTTTTCAACGTGATTTTGTACCTATATAAAAAAATAGTTAAAAATTTTAAGCACATTTTAATTATTGAATTTGTATATAGTACCACATTAATCTATGATTTGAGATATTTTTAGAGCTACATATTAGGTGTGTTCAAATGAATTTTATTAAAATTAGTCATAATAGTCAGTCTAAATACATACAATTATACATTGTTCTTAATTATTTGAATTATACATGTAGCTTGTTATTTCAACACGTTTTAGCTACAAACATAGGAAATAATGATGGATCTACATATTAATTCTCATTTTTTTTTTGTTAGAAATCACATTTAAATCGGATATATGGATAACCCCTACAGTTGGTGGCATAGTAACAAATTAATAGTTCGGATTCGGTTCGGCGGGGTAAAAAATTTGTGATTCGGGTATAATTTGGAAATGATTCGGTACAACAAGGAAGCAAAAAAAAAAAACTAAAAAAAACCCCAAAAAAAAAATTCACATTTTTATCGCTAATAATTCGAGATTCACGTTTTATTCAGAATTTAGTTCGAAAACATAAAAAAAAGTGAATAAAACGCGAATTATTTGCGAATTAATCTCGTATATTGTTACTGGTCGCTTTGTGGGTTTGTAACGACCACACTAACAACAAAAACTAGTTGACCATTTTCTTCTGACGTGTCAAAGTGTAATTAGTCATCTCTCGTCATAACACCAATCAGATGAATACACATTCTAGAAATTAAGTTTTCTAATTAAAACAATTTTGCCATTACAGCTGAGGATCATTCTATATTCAGTTTTCAAATACTTGGAAATTAGGATCAATTAAATCTAGAATTATAATTTTATACATAGTATTTATGTTATAGGTTGATTATGTTTCATTTAAGTTAAATATCGTATGTTATCTCATTATTTTCAATGTTTGTGACATACATAAAGGATATTTTTTTTTTCAATTGTCTGATTTCTAAATTATAATAAGTTAACTTTTTATAATTATTGAAATTATCAAATTAAATTGTTTATGATTATTCTAAATTATAATGACTTCAAACCCATAATTAAATACTACAGTGTGTGATATCTCTAGTGATCCAAGAAAATAAGTCGTTCGATTGTCCATGTCAGCAGAGAAAAGAATATTCAACGGCTGGAAAACACGCGATGATGTGGCAGGAGATTAAACCCTATTTTTTATTTTTCTGTTTGGTCCCCTGGTGCCAGTGCCGAATTCACAACACCTCAGTTACCTGACTCAAGCAAATTATGATCATACGGTTATTTTAACATGACACAAATATCAAAACAGGTCCCCTACAGTCTCCATAGGCACCGGATTGAGTTTGGCCCAAATAGAATTAATCTCGAACGTCCGTTTCAATTTGCTTGAGTCAGGTACCTGGGAGGATACGGATCCACCAGTGGCACTGTGGATGTTTCCCACCAGTTTTCCAGTGCGTCCCTTTCCTTCAAAATCCCTCCAATCCCCCGTTTTAAAACCTCGAATCATCGATCAAGCCCCCTAAAAATGGCCTCTTCTCGTGCTCTCTTCCTCGCACTGCTCACCATCTCCGCGCTGTTCTTAGTCAACCTGGTCCACTGTACCGACGAGGACGATGACATAGCCTTCCTTTCTCAGGACGACGTGGAAGAGGTCCATCCACATTTACCCCAACACGATGGTTTCGAGTTCGACACAGATCCATCCGAGTCAGACTCCGATCTACCTCAATTTGATCCCGATGAGAACGAAGATGACGTGGCGAAGTTCGACGAGAGCCACGTGGTAGTTTTGACGGACGGCAACTTCAGCTCCTTCATAACGAAAAATAAGTATGTGATGGTGGAGTTTTATGCGCCGTGGTGCGGGCACTGTAAGATTCTGGCGCCGGAGTACGCCGCTGCGGCAAAGGATCTGGCCGAGGAAGGTGCTGAGGTGGCACTGGCGAAGGTCGACGCTACAGAGGAGAGCGATCTGTCACAGAAGTACGACATTCAAGGGTTTCCCACTGTTCTATTCTTCATTGATGGTGTGCGCCTTGAGTACTCAGGTGGGAGAACCAGGTGAGGATATATCTGTGACCTAGATTTGCCAGATCTGAATTTCACTTTCGTTCAGCATTTATTAATTACATTGTGCGTAGTTTTAAAATACAGGGGTTAAATTGAAAACTTTTGGGTACTTTATGATACTAGGGATACAATCGTGGAGTGGATTAAGAAGAAAATTGGACCAGGGGTTCACAATATCACAACAGTTGAGGAAGCAGAGCAGATTTTGACTTCCCAAGACAAAATTCTCATGGGTTACCTTGATTCTCTCGTGGTAAGTTCTCAACTTGTCATTATTTCGATTGTATTTTTATTATTCGATACGTAATTGGGTGTTACTTTGGCTTTTTTTTTTTTTTGGATAAAAGGCAAGAGCCCATTTCATTGCAGAAAATGTTGAGTTACAAAAGCTGAAATGTTTAGAGATATCTCACGGCATCAAAAGATAACCCAAAACACAATATAGCCACCAAAGGGCATGCATAAAAGAACCTAAGTATAAGCCATAACAGGCTGCTCCAAACCTAAGTATACGCCATAACAAGGCTGCACCAAACCTAAGTATAAGCCATAACAAGGCTGCACCTAAGCCACACAGTGGGGCTGAGATAAGAACATGCATCAAATATCTAAACAAAACACTAAACCCGAATCTAGATAGAGTGAAAATTTGTGTCTTCATAAACCACCATCTGTAACGCATCTTCTTGGAGAGGGGCAAGATCATGGCCTCCAGTAGTCACCATCTGGAGCTCCTCATCAGGGAGGGGATCATCATCTGGATGCCAAGTGCGAAGGGGAATCTCATCAGTGTCTACAGGAAGCCAGACAAGAATGCCCTCCTTGATCTGAGGTCTCACATGCCCTGTCCAATAATGAATCAAAGAGAGTATTAGAAACACAATCTGTCTAGGTGTTTTGACTGGACTATTATTGAAGCAAAGATCATTCCTATGCTTCCAAATAGTCCAGCAAACAGCACTAACAACTAAAAGAAAAGCAAATCTAGCATTAGTTGGTAATTGAGTTGCAAAATGAATGATCTCAGAAAACTTAGTCCAAGTAGGGCTTAAACTTTGGCATGCTCCCATCCAAAACCAGATTTTCTTGGCAAATTGGCATGTGACAAACAAATGGTCCATGGTTTCGGGCTGATCACAGAAATGGCACTTGGTTGCACCTGTCCAACCTCGTTTGACCAATTTATCTTTGGTTAATATTTTCTTTTTATGAGTAAGCCACATAAAAATCCTTATTTTTAATGGTATAGGTATTTTCCACCATAATAAAGGGTGACTTGGAAGGTGTCCTCTATAATTCAGAAACCGATATAATGATCTAACGGTGAATTTACCAGATGGTTCCCATCGCCAACTTAATTGGTCTGTTGTATGTGTGAAAGAGATATGACTAACTATGTTTAATAATTCCAACCATTCTCTATATTCTATTTCAGATAAGTGCCTTCTAAATTTGATAATTTGGCCTTGAGAATGAACTACTTCCTGTAATGAAATATCGGGGGTAGAACAGATGGTATATAATTGCGGAAATCTTGAAGCAAGGGAGCAGGTTTGGTACCATATATCAGACCAGAACTTAGCTAAAGTAATAATTCCCGGGGTAATAGAGGTACTAATATGACCTAATGTATCAAGAGAGCTTATGGCATTCCAAAATTCAGAATATGGCAATCTAGGTGAAGCTGAATAATATTTGGCATGAATAATATGTTTCCAATTACTGTGGTAGCACGGATCATTGTATTTCCACCACCATCTCATTAATAGAGAAAGATTCATTTGTTTCAAATCTAAAATACCTAAGCCTCCAAATTCTTTAGCAAAGCAAGAAATTTCCCAAGAGATTAAAGTATATTTTCGTTTGGTGGGACTAGCCCCTTGCCATAGGAAGCGACGCCTAATTTTATCGATTGAAAGTATAACATGAGCTGGAATTTTAAGTACAGAAAGGGCATATAGTGGGACAGCAGACAGTACTGAATTTAAAAGTGTTAATCGGCCACCAAGAGATAGTAAACTACCTTGCCAATTTTGCAATTTCTTTTCTACTTTATCAATAAGAAACATCCAATCGACTTTGGTCATTTTATGTGTATGTAAAGGCAGTCCTAGATATGTAAAGGGAAAATGAGCTGGGGTACAATGGAAGTATGGAGCTAAAGTGTCAACGGCCGTTGTGTTAATAGGGTACATGGCTGTTTTGGAGTAGTTTACTTTTATCCCTGAAAGAGCCTCAAAGGCCAATAGTATCCACCATGCATTTTCGATATTAGTGGCATTGGCCTTGAGAAATATAATAGTATCATCTGCATAGTGACAATTAGATGCAGGATGACCATCGACTAAAGAAGGTCCTAATCCCTGAATAACTCCATGTGATCGCCCTTTTAGGAATATCTTACTAAGTGTATCCGCTGCCAAAATATAGATAGGGGGATAGGGGGTCTCCCTGTCTCACCCCTCGTTTGCAATAAAAGTATTGGGTAAGTTCGCCATTGATGTTTATACAAGATTGAGAGCTATTAAGCCATTCTTGTATCCAAGTGATCCATCGAATTCCAAACCCTCTACTATGAAGAATATCAATCAAATATTGCCAATTAATTTTGTCGTAGGCTTTTTCGAAATCAACCTTGACAACTACACCGTGTTCATTAGTAACTTGGCAATGATGTATAATTTCTTGACTTAAAACGACATTATCTAAAATGAATCTATATTTTATAAATGCAGCTTGGCTAGGATCTATGATTCTATGCATGATGGATTCTAAACGAAAAGTCAACATTTTTGAAATGATCTTAAAACTGCAATTGACCAAACTAATAGGTCGATATTTAGAAATGAGCTTGGCATCTTTTTCTTTGGATATGAGACAAATAACGGATTTGTTCAAACTATTTAATGATGTAGTATGGTGATAAAAATGGTTACACAAAAGGAATAGATCATCCTTAATAGTCATCCAAAAGGTTTGATAGAATTTGAAAGTGAAACCATCTGGGCCAGGGGCCCCATTTGGTTCACAGGCAAAGATGGCATGCTTAAGTTCATCTACAGTAAAGGGTTGTTCAATGAGTAATTGTTCCTCAGGAGTCAAAGTATCAGTATCATCCCAAAAATTTGGGGCTAAGTGAGCATAAGTGTAACCAGGAATGCCTAAAAGATTTTTATAAAAATCAGAAATGTGGTGTTTGATGGTAGACATATGTGTGACCTGCTGACCCTCTATTTCTAGTGAAAGTATTTTGTTTTTTTTGGCTCTATGTGTGGCTACTGTATGAAAATACCTAGTATTATTATCACCCTCTTCTAACCACTTTTGTTTGGATCGGAGTAACCAATATTTTTCTTCTTCTAAATATATATTGTCTAAATCCTGCTTATATTGAACCCATTGAGCAATTTCAGATTCGAATAAATCGCGACTTTCTTGAATAAGTTCTAATGCTTGTATTTGGGCTAATAGAAACTTCTTATTTTTTTTCTTTTGGCCATAGAAGTTCTTTGCCCAACCTCTAATTTTCTTCCTAAGAAACTTAAGTTTTTTATTCCAACTATTAGCTACATCAAGAGGGTTAATATGATATTGTGACCACCATTTATGAACTAAGGAAATAAAATCTGGTTGGTCCAGCCAAATTGGGTCAAACCGAAAAATAGGATTATGAGAGTCAATAGCATCAGTTACATGAAAAACCAAAGGACAATGGTCTGAACCATATCTACTAAGATCCTGAATGGAGCTGTTCGGATATTGATGATCCCAAGCTACTGATGTAAAAATTCTATCTAGGAGGGCAAAATTTCTACCATTAGACCAAATAAATTTTCTAGAAGATAAACGGTGTTCTATCAGATTATGTTTATTAAAGCAAATGAATGCTCAATAGTGTTATGAGAACAGTATTGTTATTTTACATCAAGGAAGTATTACCAGCTATGTGATTAACAGATGTCAGAAGTAATGTCGACAAATTAAAGCAACACTACAATCAAAGGCTAAGTTTTTGTGTTTGCAATTTGGGTTATGCAATGCACAAACAGGGTAGTCACTTAGGGTTGTTGTTGAACAAACTTTTAAATTATACAATGCTTCTTGCAGTATAGTGGAGAAGGATTGTAATTCAAGTCGTCCTTATGCAGTGAATAGGTGGGAGTTAACAATTCACTCAAACTGGTCATAAGGTCTTAATGTAATGTTGATAGTGAGACTTATCTGGTGGAAATATCTTAACATTAACTTTAGGATGTCGTTGGGCCCTAACAAATTCTGTTTAAATCATAAGTTGGTCTATTTATTTTGATCTATCCCCCTTCAGTTCTTCCCATTCCTCTCTTCCCACCAATTCTTTGTTATCTCCCGCACCTTTTTCTTCTCGTTCAAGCTGAGAGTGAGGGACGGAGTGGCTTGATTGAATCAAATGTGAAGTTTAGTGACTTAGAGGAATACAAAAGCGGATGAAAGAGCATACAAATCGTACCTACAATCAAGGAAAGGAGATACAAACCCCCTCTAATAGTCTGAACCTGAATCTTATATCTATCTTATCCTGCTAAAGAATTTACCACAATGCAACATCACATCTCGAGATTATATAAAATAAATTTGATAATTGATTGCAGGGTGCTGATAGTGATGAGCTGTCAGCTGCCTCAAAACTTGAAGATCAGGTCAACTTTTACCAGACTGTAAATGCAGATGTGGCCAAGCTTTTTCACATTGACCCCAAGGCCAAACTCCCTGCTTTGGTTTTGCTGAAGAAAGAGGAAGAGAAACTGACATACTTTGGTAAACATTTACTAAATAATCAGTAACACTTGTCTTGATTCACTATTGCACTTGGTAGCTTTATCTAAGTGATTTGATGGCAATATTATAATTTTGCAGATGGAGAATTGAGTACATCTAAAATAGCCGAGTTTGTAGCTGCTAACAAGCTTCCTTTGGTGACCACTTTTACACAAGAAAGTGCCCAATCTATTTTTGATAATGCTATTAAGAATCAGGTTCGATTTTATCAGTACTTTGTTATCAATTTCTTCCAAGGATGATCTGTTAGACCAAACAATGAATATCCTGGCATTTTATATGTGATATGAAGTTTTTTAATGACATCTATTATATTCTATTTCTACTTTGGTGTGCTTATTTATAGGTTTTGCTCTTTACCTTGTCTAATGAGACAAGTGATAACCTGCCAGTTTTCCAAGAAGCTGCAAAGTCATTCAAGGGAAAGGTATGTCACCCTTTACTGTTATTTTTCTTCGTTTTCCTTTGAGGCTGCATATAATTTTAATTAATAGATGTTGGAATTATATTAGAGTTCCTTTTCCTTTTTGATTGATTGCAGCTGATATTTGTGTCTGTGGAGAAGGACAATGAGGATGTTGGTGAACCAGTTTGTGCTTACTTTGGTGTAACTGGAGAGGGACCTCAGGTCAATTTTGCACAAGTTCTAGCAGCATATTTTTCATATATACTATTAGTTCATTTAGTTTTCTAATGCCTAAAAGACGCTGCTACTTATTTCGTATGAATTTTTTCTAATTAAAAATAATAAAACAGGTTATTGCATTCTCCGGAAATGAAGATCAAAAGAAGTATTTTCTTAAGGGTGAACTTACCGTGGACAACATTAAGGTATAGTTATGTATGTGTGTAGGCAATTTATCAAATGACAATAATATAAATTACTTTACCCCTCAATAATGATGTTAACATTTTAAAATTTTTTAAATTTCTATAGAAATTTGCTGAGGATTTTTTGGAAGACAGGCTTCAGCCATTCTACAAATCTGAACCAATTCCTGAAACTGTAAGCTTCGTAACTATGCATCCTCAATTTTCTGTTTGGAGTTCCTGATGTCTCTAATTTTTGCACATTTCAATTTTTGGTATAAATGGTACAGAACGATGGTGATGTGAAAATAGTTGTTGGAAATAACTTTGACGAGATTGTACTGGATGAATCCAAAGATGTTCTTCTAGAGGTTGGTCCTACTTTTCCTGCTACAGATAAATCTCTAAACTAGGTTATGCAATAATGATTTTCACTTGAATATAAAATTAAATGGATTTAGATATATGCCCCATGGTGCGGCCATTGCGAAGCACTGGAACCCATATATAACAAGCTGGGAAAACATCTACGTGGCATAGACTCTCTTGTTATTGCTAAAATGGACGGAACCTCCAATGAACATCCCCGTGCTCAGGTCTCTCTTCACTCTCTTTGACATTCATATTTTTGTGCAACTCTCCCTCTCTCTCTCTCTATTTTTTAAATTAATTTGTTTTGATGGATATCAGCAAGATGGCTTCCCCACAATTCTCTTCTTTCCTGCTGGCAACAAAAGCTTCGAGCCGGTACACACTCCCTTAGCCTCACTGGAACACAATTCTTGTTGAAAGTTCTTTTTGTAGGGATTAAGATATATAGATAATTAATGTGGTTTTTTTTTTCCTCCTCTCTAATTGAGATTGTCTATGACGGGGAGAGGACAGTGGTGGAATTCTACAAGTTCTTAAAGAAACATGCTTCCATACCTTTCAAGCTCAAGAAACAACATACCAGTCCATCAGTCACAAAGTCTGAGAGCACAACCGAAGCCACTGCAACAGAGTCTAAGAAGGCTGATAAGGATTCGAAGGATGAATTGTAGAACAGAATTAACTTCTTCTGTTAGCAGCCATAGTTTAGTTTTTAAATAATGAGAGTGAGGCCAAAGAGATGTTAAATTAATATAGGAATAATAGGAGCCATAGTTTAGTTTGTGTGTGTGCAGTGTGCGTGTGGCAAGAGGGAGAGAATAAAGGCTACTCTAACTTTGCTCTTTTTTGACTTGTATGACAAAAACTAAATTAAATGACTTAAAAGGTAAAATTGTACCTTATATGTACCAGACACCAGGGCATGGTTGCTAGAATGCTAGTGTCTGCTTGCTTATGAGTGTCCGCATCGGCTGCCATGGCAGCTGAACACCATTGATTTAGTTGCATGGTTGTCATGTAAATATAGTTATCAGCATATGAAATCACTCACAGTCACATATGACATATTTATGGACTTGTCATCTGTGGCTTTTGGTTTGACTCTGGCAGCCAATGCTCGCCACCTCCCCACACAAGTTATCCAATTAATAATCTGCCCTGAAATGTCAGGAGAATTGGTAGTGTTTGATAAGTGCAAGTTACTGTAACCAATGTTTTCTTTTAAAAAATTATTCTTGATGATTAGTTAAAAAAACTACACAATGAAACTCTACATATTTCTATAAAAAATATTGTTGGATCAAATTTACTCTAGTGGTTAAAATTTTAAAGTTGTAAAAACTTGAGTTCAAATTTCACCTACTACATACATACTGTGTATTTTAAATTTCAGTTTCTTAAATTAAAATTTTCTAGTTTCACCTTTGCATGCACGCAATGTAACGAGTACTTAGTCATCAATTAATATAGTCAAATAGTTTATCAAGAACAGAACTATGGTGTTCCTAAGTTCACAAAGCCTGAACTCAGCTCTAAAACCTATTGTATTGGCTTTAAATGACGAATTCAAACTGTTGAAACTCATTTATCTTATGAGTGATGCATCCACATGCAAAAAATTAAAAATTTTGTATAGAGTCAAGTGGTAAAAAATTATTCAAAAAAATGAATGCATTAGAATTAATTTATAAACCTTGTAATTTTGACTCATTGAATTTATACTAAATTAATTTGAAAGTTTAAAATTTTTGCATGTAGATGCATCACTCGTAAAGTAGACATGTTTCAACGGTTCATATTTGTTATTTAAAATAAATCCGATAAGTTTTAGAGTTGAGTTCACAAAGAGGCTTGGTGAATTTAGGACACCCTAATTCTACTCTAAACATCTAATATTTTATGAAGGGACAGTACCATACACAAACTTAAAAAAATAAAATTCAATATAATAATTAAAGTTTTAAAATTATAAAAGGAGCATAGTATTTTTGTGAATGAATGTAGATCCACTCTTAACTGCATAATGTATGGATTGAAAATAATTTTAATAGAAATTAAGTCAGAAACCTAATAGCGACAATGCATGAAGCTTACTTTTAATGACAATAGACCACCAACAAGGACAATTTTTTTTTTTCCTTTTTTCTTTTCTTTCTCTTTCGCTTTCTTTTTCCTGTTTTTCTTCACTTTTCCTTCTTAGGACTAAATTCTTTTGAGTCAAGTTTTTATTTATTTCAAAGATATATCCTTGTAAGTCTTCATCTCCACATGTAACCATTTGCGGTTAACATAAATAAGAATTTGCACAATAACAGAAAGTGTGAAAGAAGAATTACAAAACTCATTCCCTGTAAGTAATTAATTACATCAAGCTTAATATACAATATATGATAAAATGCACCGAAATTATATTGTTTTAAGTTTAATGAAAGGTAAATAAATTGGTTCTGAAAATTTGAGTAACTGTGGATGATTCTATAAAAATAATAGTTTCTCTCTCCTTCCCTCGTTGACTAATCAACACATCGCATTTCGTGGGTAGATAAGCCATCACTTTCTTTAATTGGAAACGGCACTCAGCTCTGCTTCACAAACCCAAAAGTGTACACACATACTTTTTATATAGAAAATGGTTTATTGGTATTGTACAAATGTTGGAAAAATGTACATTGAGACTACCCATACTTTTACAATAAAATGAATAGATAAATTGTAAGATAGATCACAACAAAATTTATTGCAAAGTTCTTCAATAAGTGTTGACACATTTTCATAAAAATGTATCTTTTCAATTCATTACTATAAATTTTTAATCAGATTACTTATTGATAACAATAAATTTTGTCTATGCATTGCAAACTTCTAATGGAAATTTCTTACTTGACAAAATTAGCGTCTAATGGAAAAAACAAACTACCTAATAAATTATAGTTATTTTAGTTGTTCAAGTAGGTGCATGAATTTGATTAGATGTTAACCAATGAGAAAAAATAAAGAGATGGATAACCTATGATGAGATAACTACTTGCTTGCATTGGTGCTCAATATCAATCACTCGTAGCAAACTATGATGGAAAACTAACAGTTTGTAACGGAGAGGAAATTAATAAAGTAAATCTCCTAAAGTAACCCAATTTTTTAGTTTAGATCCGGACCGTCAGATTCGAATCGGGCCGCCAGATTAAAGGCCTGGATACGAATCAATTGATACGGTCCGGATCTAAACTCAAAGATTGAGATACTTTAGGGGATCCGGACCCGCGATTAGCGACCTCGACCCTATTTGCTTAAAGGATCTCTTATAAATATATCTGTATAATACTCTGTGCAACTATCATTGTTATTGCCTCGAGTCAAGACTCAAGAGTCACGACAAAGTAACCGTATCAATTGGCTACTAAGAGCTGCACAGATCACTATATTTTGTATAGCAACAAAAGACTTGGGAAATTTTGTATGGCCTACTACTCCCGTAACTCGCGGTCCGTCGCGCTCTCTTAAATCTCAATCTTATTATCACGGGAAAATTACATCCTCCTCCTCGTTCTTAAATATATTATAAATTTGCTGTATAAACTTAGTCAACTGAATGCATTTTATTGATTTAGTCCTTGTTCTAGGATATTACAAACTTTCTTGGTAGAAACTTGCAAAAAGTTATTTTCTCATGATACTGCATTGAACACTAGTCTTTTTAATGAAATTGGGGTATGTTTGGATGCACTAAGAATAGTGCTATTCTTAGAATAGCATTGCTATTCGAATAGCTTGAGCAACCAAACGTACTACTTGCTATTCGGAACAAGAAGAATAGCGTTGTTCTACTATTCTAACAAAAAGTTGGATTAGTGATTGGAGCTTTCAATATTAATACAAATCTAACATTTAAAATAATATCATATTACATTTAACATTTAAATTAATATTATATTGTATTATATTTAATCTAATATTTTATTTAATACTAATCTAATACTAATCTAATATTTAAAATAATATTTTATTACATTTAATAATTAAATTAATATTATATTGTATTATATTTAATCTAATATTATATTAAATTTAATCTAATATTTTATTTAATACTAATCTAACATTTAAAATAATATTATATTACATTTAACATTTAAATTAATATTATATTGTATTATATTTAATCTAATATTTTATTTAATACTAATCTAATATTTAAAATAATATTTTATTACATTTAATATTTAAATTAATATTATATTGTATTATATTTAATCTAATATTATATTAAATTTAATCTAATATTTTATTTAATACTAATCTAACATTTAAAATAATATTATATTACATTTAACATTTAAATTAATATTATATTGTATTATATTTAATCTAATATTTTATTTAATACTAATCTAATATTTAAATAATATTTTATTACATTTAATATTTAAATTAATATTATATTGTATTATATTTAATCTAATATTTTATTTAATACTAATCTAATATTTAAAATAATATTTTATTACATTTAATAATTAAATTAATATTATATTGTATTATATTTAATCTAATATTATATTATATTTAATCTAATATTTTATTTAATACTAATCTAATATTTAAAATAATATTATATTATATTTAACATTTAAATTAATATTATATTGTATTAAAATTAATCTAATATTATATTATATTTAATATAATATTTTATTTAATACTAATCTAATATTTAAAATAATATTATATTACATTTAACATTTAAATTAATATTATATTGTATTATATTTAAACTAATATTATATTATATTTAATCTAATATTTTATTTAATAATTAAATTAATATTATATTACGTATTGGATAAAAAGATTTTTATATTACGTATTGATAAAAAGATTTAATCTAACACATAAATTATTACTCTATTCATTCCCTCCAAACTCTATTCCTAATATGCAATCCAAACAACTTTTTCACTATTCCGAATAGCTTGAGTTAACACTATTCTTAAACAGTAGCTGTTCTTATTTACTATTCTAAATAGTAGCTATTCTAGCTATTCTAGAGTGCATCTAAACGTAGCCAGTGTAATATCTAATTGAGTATTGCACGACACGGTTCACAACTTTACGACCTAGATTTACTCTCTGCCAGATCAAACTCAATACGGTGCCTATTTAGACTGTAGAGATCTTCTTTAAAATTCGTGCTAGGTTAAAAGAACATTTCGGAGCCACTAACTCCGTGAACACAGACGAATCTAGGTTATATGAATGGGGTCAATTGACCCCGTTCATTTTTAAATTTTTTATATTTATATCTTATATGTAATAAAGTTCAAGATATAATATTATATATATAGTAAATTGACCTGTAGTAGGAAAATTTTATATACTTAACTTCCATTTACGTATGACCTCCATAGTCTGAAAGTCTGACTCCGCCTCTGCCTGCGAAACAATACCTATGTAGTACTCAGAGAATACAATTCTGAAATTTGGGAGGTTTATTTTTTGGATTTAATATTTCTTTTTGGAAATAGAAGTGGTGATATTAAAAAATCACGAAAAAATATTTAAAGAACTAAATTTATATCACTTAACTCAAATTTTAATTTAAATTCAGACCGTCCGATCTGTTTTAACACAAATATTAAAAATTTATGATAATTTTGACTGTACGGTTCGGATCTAAACTTAAAATTTGAGTTACTTGGGAGGATCCAGACTCCGAAGTTGGTAACAACTGACAGCGGATCCGCAACAGGTCCATTCCAACGGAGGGAGAGCAGTGTCACAACTACTACACATCCCTTTTAACTCAAAGGCTTTGACCACAAGGCAAGGGAGAACACCAAAATCCCCATTGTGAGAGTAGATAGAGAAAGAAAGCTCTCTCTCTCTCTCTCTCGCTCTTTGTCTCCATTGTTAGTCGGTAGATCTACACAGAAAGGAGGCGAAGAGAAGGCATGATGGAGGGTGCGACACCTTCTCCCGACCAACCTTCCTCCACTCCGGTCAGTTTTCTCAGTCAATTTTACTTTTCCTGAATGATTTTAAGTGTTAATGCTAAGAAGAGAGTTAGGGTCTTCTCTGATCTGATTTGTTTGAGCTCCAGGTCCGAATCCAGTTCGTAACCCCTAAAAAATTTTAGTCCTTAGAATCCTTAGAAAATGTATTTCTTTTGTCGGCATCTCTGTTACGGTTTTAGCTTTTGATCGATTTAGTCTTCGGAGAAGTTTCTTCTTTTTCCTCTTCTTTGTACTGTTATTCCAAACCGTTGACTTTGAAATGCCAGCCAATTTGAAATTCTAAATTCGGATTGAAACCTCATGAAGATGGGATCCATTTAGTTTAAAAGAAAGACGTTGTCTAATTTATATGATCTAAAATTAGATCTAAATCATTGTATATATTTTTTGAATTTCCAGTTTTTAACAATGAAAAAAGGCAAAGAAAAGAAAAAGATATCTCACCTACATTAATTCACTTACTGAATTTCACAAAAGACTTGTTCAATGACACTTGAAAAGTCAAGTAATTGATCAAATAACCAAAAGAAGTACATGAAAGAAAAAATGTATAGAGAATCATTTTAGTTTTATTTATTGAAAACTGTAAATTATCATACTTTTAACCACAAGTTATTTTGAGAAAATTATAAGTGCATTTTCACCTTTGCCCTCTCTTTTTCTATATGTCTGTTATGTTCTCTACTAGATCTGGCATAACTTTGTCTACGTATTTCAAATATGGAATTTTACCTTCATTTTACCTTTTGGAAAATCTTCAATACATTTTTACATGGTAGTTACGCAATTTGATGATTAATATTTTCTCTATTTTATTCCTTCTTAGTTCATTAGAGGCATAATTGCTGACACAATCAGTAGCCTAATACCATGTCAAAACATTTCTAACAACAATTTAATACAAATCAATGTGCCTGCTTGTACTCCTTGTTATTTTTACATTAAGATTGTTAAATGGAGACTATGTAATCAAATGTAGGTGGTAGCACCAGGCAAAGGGTTCACAAAGACATGCAAAGGCGGAGTGGTAGTATTGATTGGTGGTTATGCATTGCTCCAGCTCATTCCTGGTTCAGTTAACTACGTAGCCATTATTCCTGCCAAGTACTAACCCCCGCCCCTCTTGTTCAAAATGGTTAATTTAAATATGTAATTTTACTGATTTGAAGATTTTTTGGTACAAATTTGACAGGACAATACCATTTGTCTGGACGCTGTTCACTGCTGGTTACATTGAGCAAGTTCTTCCTGGGGTAGGCAACACAACTCTGCCAGCTACTCTTGCATTTTCAAAAATTTTCTTGATTAGAATTTTGTTTTCTTGATTTTTATGTTATTTTTTATTTCTTGGCTTAGGCAATAGGGAGTTCGCTGGGGCTTCTTTTCTGTGGAAAGGATATAGAGCCAGTGTGGGGCCGCAAGGAATTACTCAAATTCATCATCCTTGTCAATTTTATCACCTCTATCTTAGCCTTTGTTATTGCCGTCGCTCTTTACTACATCACCGGCAAAGAGAGCTTCCTGTAAGTAGACCTGCTTGTGCTTTACAAATACCATAAAACTGGTACTGTATATGTATTGATAACCTGCTTATAATATGAGTCCTAAATAACTTGTACTTTTGTTTTCTGACAGTACGACACCATTGTCGGGCTTCCATGGGGTGCTTGCTGGATTCCTTGTGGCATTGAAACAGATCTTACCAAACCTAGAGCTGCCCATGTGTTTCTTCTGGAAAATCAAAGCCAAAGTATGCATTTCTCTTCATCTTGGTGAATTTTCATATGTAGCTACTCAATTGTTTTGGTTTAGTAATTATCAAATATTCTTGGAGTTTGCAGTGGATGCCGCTATTTGTGATAGTATTCTCAACGGTCATGGCATTCATAGTAGTAGAATCAATTAACTTCTTACCGACTCTAGTGGCTGGGACATATGTGGGCTGGATATACTTACGGTACTTCCAAAAGAACCCATTGACCGGCCTCAAGGGTGATGCTAGTGATGATTTCTCCTTCCCCAGCTTCTTCCCAGACTTCATGCGGTACTTAATCTAAATCTTAACTTTATAATATGGTTGGCCAACTGGATTGTAGTCTGATGACCAGGTTAATTGGGATGAAAGATTTCAGTTATGGTTCACTGCTAAACTTGACAGTGTGCAAATGTACCAGATCCACAAATTTTGCAGTGTTGCAACACATTAGTCCAAGTAAGCCGTTGCTTGTTCAATTAAGCAGTATGGAATTTTCAATCAGGCAAAATTAATGTTCCAGTTGCCTTACCTCCAAGAATGCAATTGGAGGCCACTTAGCTTATACTGATATAAAATGCAGTTGACAATGGTGCACACTCATAAGCAGTTAACCACCAGTTCCTGCTTGACAGCTTAAGTTTGGTATTTGTCATGTGTTATGCGAGTACAGAGGCCTATATGACATATACGAGCTCGTTGAGGCTGCTGCACATGCATTGATTATTTCCTTCCATAATTATGTTGATTATTTTTTTTGAAAATATGGTTCTATTGCTCATCTATTTTCATTTTTCCCAATAAATATGTCAGACCAGTTACAGAGCCGGTTGCGAATGTATTTGACAAGCTATGCTGCGCAAGATCTAGGGCTGGTCATCAGGCTCTACCTGTTTCTGACCCTTCAAAGGCTTCCAGGAGAAGGTATCTGTTCCTTTTCTTCTGTTCACTTTTAATTACTAGAATTGTTTAAGAAGTTTTTAGTTGGGCTTCCAGAGAACAAGCAGTCTAGAAGTCTAGTTAATCACGTGTTTTCAGCTGAGATTGGGGATTACAAAATGCTAATAGTTTGTACTCTTTTTAGGCAAGTATGTTGGGTTTCTGTTGCCAAGTATATTGGCTCCTGAGTAGTAAGATTGTATATCATATAGGCTTTTTTCTTTTGTTTTTCTTCTTCTTTACAATAAAAACACCAGAGTACTTATTATATTGTGAAAGACTTCTTTCACATGTGCGACTATGACCCTGAGTAAATTTTGTTATTTTGAGGCAATAGTCGACTGTTAAATCAGGATGCAGCTCAATTAATACTTTGTGTCTGGTCATTTGAAACTTGAAGCTAGTGTTCAAAATTCTTAGGCTTGGTTCTTCCTGTCAGCCTAACCTGACAACTGGGTTTTATTTGGTATAAACCGGAAATTGTTGGTGTCTCACCTGCAAAGTGAAAGAAGTTGGCCTTATTTGCAAAGTTAAAAGATATTGGTATGTTTGCAACTACAAAAATCATATTAGAATACCTCATTCTCAAGTTCTTGTACTCTTTTATTTTCATGCTCTTTCATTCTCAAGTTCTTGTACTCTTTTATTTCGATTGCTACTATCTATTGTTTATGCTGTTTCAATTGATGTGCAGGGAAAGAGGTGAGAAGGCACTAGAGCAGAGGTTAGGCGAGAACGCGGCAGCTACAGGAGGGGCCATAGAAGTCACATCTCGTGGTGAGGATGATAGTCATGATACCGATGCTTAAGAGCCCTTATATTTCTGAGATGTTCTCATTGACTTAGCAAGATTTATATTCAGTTCTGGTTTCTATTTGGGAATTATGGCTGTGGCCAATCTGTTGAGAAGGGCTTTTTGTTCATCTCTATGTGACTTCTTTTGTTTTTTTGTTCTTTTCCTATATTTTCATTACTTTAATCTTTAAAGAAGGTTTAAAGGATACATATTGAATTATGTTGTTGAGAATAATGTCAGCTCTAGTAGATTTCTGTCAGTCAGTGCATATTAGCTTCGTCCTGCCTTAGCGCAAAGATAAGCAACTTTTGTTTAATTTTATCGAAGTGCGTGGGTTGGTTTGTTTTGATTTTAGATATATAATGTGCAGTGCGTGTCTTGATATTTCAGCCAAATCTTCAAGGACTAAGTCAACCATTGGTGATTTTTTACTTGAGCTTCCTTTTTTTGTCAAGTATTTTTATCCTGGGATTATCTTTTCGGATACATCTCCGTAACAGTATAGCCGAGATTTTTATTAATATCCAAAGTTTAATAGAAATTAATATTTATGCCCAGAATTCTGGGTTTTCGCCAAAAATGCCCATGCCGGCCATAAAGCCAAAAATGCCCAAGCTGATCATTTTATGGTCGGCTTATTCTTTTTTTTTTTTTTTTAGAGAGACTATGAAGAGCAAAATAATGAAATCTAATACTGAAAAATTAAATTTTTTGTTAGATTACTTCTTTTGATTTATAATTAGCATATTTATACTAAAATACACTAGATTACTTGAAATTATGTTGAATTACACTATATTACAATAAATTATGTTGAATTACACTAAATTACGTTAAATTACAATAATTTCGCTTATGCTGAAATACGGTAAATTACGCTAAATTACGCAAAATTACGCTAAAGTAGACCGATTTTGTGTCATCTTCCATGAATCATAAAAGTAAAAAAGTTCGAAAAATAGTAAAAATTGGTATTCTACAAGTTCATTATGTAACTAATTTACTGAGCTACTTAGATTGAATAATAGAAATAAAAATTTTAATCGGAAACTTCAACTAAAGTTTTGAGGCTCTTCCCTTAGTTTTTTGACAATTCTGAATTTTGAAATCTATGCCAAATGCATGCGTATTTTCGCAAGCTTTCCGAAAAGTGGTCATTTGCTGAAATCGGATACTCGAGCGCCGTTTTATGGCCGTTTGAAGTTTCGTCGTCGTTTTTCGTCTTTTCAGTGAAGATATCGTCCCTATTCATATGTAATTTAGCGTAATTTACCGTATTTTAGCGTAATGTAATGTAATTTAGTGTAATTTAAATTAATATAGTGTAATTCAACATAATTTTAAGTAATTTAGCATATTTTAGTATAAATATGCTAATTATATATCAAAAGAAGTAATTTAACAAATAATTTAAACAAATAAATTCAAATTTTCAGTGTTAGATTTCATTATCTTGCTTTTCATAGTGTCTAAAAAAAAAAAGAGTAAGCCGGTCATAAAATGGCCGGCTTACGGGAAGAGTAAACCGGTGATAAATATTAATTTCCGGGGAGAGTAATCCGGCCATAAAATGGCCGGCTTGGACATTTTTGGTGAAAATCCAGAATTCTGGACATAAATATTAATTTCTATTAAACTTTGGATATTAATAAAAATCTCGGCAGTATAGCATCTGAAAAGGTCACAGGATCCAAAGTTCAAAGAAAAACAGTGCTCTGCATCATCATTTGTTATCTTGCTTTCTGAGAGAACATTTATTTATTTGTGAAATGAAACATTCTGACTTTCTGTTTTTTTTTTCTTTTTCTGAAATGCAATTTGCAAATAATTAGTTTCAAACCTTCAAAACCTTTTTGAATGTTTGAAAGACCTTGCTTACTAGTTTATGAAACGAGTCATCATGAACCAAAAGATTTGTATGTAATTTCGTTCATTGATTATTTAATCAGAATTATGTGCAATTTGCTGTTACCAGAAAATGATTAAATTGAGTTAGATACGCAAACCCATCTCTGCCGTTTATAGGTTTATTTTTTTAATGAAGTTTATCAAAGGAAGTTCAATCCGTGAGTAGATACCAACGTTCTTTCATTTTCACAAATACAAATACAAATATAAAATTTTTGTGCATTTGATGAGAGGTTCCTGCCTTTGTTGAATTATGCCATGGTGAAATCAGAAATAGGTACCGTTGTGAAATGGTACCTGCATTTAATCTAACCAGTACTGAACAAGTATTTCGGCTTGCTGCTTGCTTTGGGCCACAATGTTTATAGATTAAGAGCATCTACATCCCAGCAACTCAAATGAGTTTTTAAATAACTGTTAACTATTTTTTAAAAATTAAGGTCTCAAAAGTTTCTAAACTCTACATCTCTGAAATTAATTTTAGAGTTTCTATTAAGCCACATCAGCAATAAATTAAAAAAAGAGAAATAATTTGAGCCAATTATTTGGCTAGCATAGAGTTTATAAATAGTTTCTTAATAAGAAACTTTCATGCATAGTTTCTAAATAAGAAACTCTCTCACATCTTTGAAACTGAATTAGAAACTGCCACATCAGATTAGAAACTCTAATAATACCAGGGATGTAGATGCTCCAAGACATGTTCGTTTTTCCAAGGATGTATCCTAACCCTGATGCGTCAGCATCAGAATATCATGTCTCTTAGCCATTATATATCTACCATGGCCACAACTGGCACAATGTTGACAAGGTGACCAGACTTGAACTGTGATAACAGCAATCAAAGCATGTGCTATTATGCTGTTGTCATCATTTTTTTTTCAAAAAAAAAAAAAAAAAAAGATCTTACCCTGACCATCATAGACCCCATTTGTAGACAGCGCTACTGATTGATTTTGGTGTTTAGGTTAGAGATAATTTAAGATAACAGACGACTTGAGAGAACAGTCATTGTTGTTAGTTGGCACTGAATTTATCAATTTAATTTTCGTTTTATGGCACTTGAGAGTTGAGAGGACAATCTTTGTTCTTGGGTGGTGCAAACTGGATGGCATTTACTTCTTTAATGGCAAGTTCGATAAGTTCAGCTGCATCCTTTCATTTCTTATGCTCAGCACCATCCTTCTTTAATAGCTTTCACCTCTTCAGTTCTACAAATTACCAATATCTACTTGGATATGCTTCGATCAAATTGCTTCACAGTTTGGTATTTCTTTTTTTAAGTATAAAGTGTTTATTGTTGAAGTGAAGACAATTATTGGGCCTTTGGCCCATGTTGTGGTTTTGACGGGAATTAATTTCTGAATGGAAATTAAGACAAAAATGGAGACAGAGAGTGATACTTCTTCTCTAAGCCGTGAGTTGCTTCTTCTTGTCCAAACCTTCTCTAGGATTTTGCTCTCTTGTAACGATCTACCGAATACACTTGAGAATCTTGTAGATTAGTGTATGAGATTGTAAGAGAGTATGAGAGAGAGTGTTATTGGCTTGATTATCTCCTTGTATTATAAAACTCTTTTGATATAGTGAAGTTGCGCCGTGTGCTCCCGTGGTTTTTTCCCGAAAGAGTTTCCACGTAAAATCTTGTGTCTCTCTTTTATTTTCTGTGATTGATTGCTTGTTTGTGTTGGCTTCTTATTTGACTTATATATTTCTCTATTTGATCAGGTATTGGTGTATGCTCGCAAGGTGTTCGATAAAATCACTCCTTGAGCGCTTCTGTGTACGTTCTCAACATTTATATCTACTATACAAAGAGTTTATTGCATGTTATTTTAAAAAAAAAAATTTAAGAAAATTCGAATTAAAGATTTTGTTGAACAAGTAAAATACAATTTTCGAGGTTTTTAATTCTAATAACACAAGGTAAACGTTTTTTCCATCAAGTATAATTTTTTTTTAAAATAAATATAAACACATTTAGGATGCGCGTACAAGGAGTGCGAATAAGATGTTTAGTCACGCTCCTTTGTTTTTTGTGCTTTAATTTAAAATTTGAAGGTTTCTCAATTTGTAAGGAGTTTGCCTGGCATTGGCAAATTCACAATTTGAGTTATCAATATGTGGTTCATAATAAAGTTTATTGCATAGTGCCTTACCAAGGTGGATCAGGTTCAGGTATGAAACTTGTACAAGTTGGGCAAAAGGATCCTCTATTGCACTACATGTCTCAACTTTAGGGAAACAACCTAATAGGGGCTAATTCTGACCTATGTAACTTAAAAAGGAATTGCCTTATTTTATTATTTTTTTTTTTGTGTTTTTATGCCACCGTTTGAAAGCAATAATGGCTTTTACTAAGATTAGACGCTTTAGGGAGGCCTATTAAATGATCTCATTTATTGATATAGACTGTTTCATTATGTCATTATGTGCATTTGAAAATGAAGTCGCTGTCATCCTTTGCAATTCCATGAAGGGAATTGCTTTGCTTGTGCCAGCAAACAATGGGAAATCATTCAGCCCATAAATAGAAGAAACAACTAAAAACGACTTTCTCATTGAAAGTACATCTAATATAGTTGGTTAACTTAATGTCCTTTTTTTTATGTAAAAGATTGCATGTTTAAAATTTAATGTCAATTAAGGTTTATAAAAATGAAAAAGACTGAAGAGTAGAGCTAGGGTATTCTTAAGCTCCAAGTTCCTTGTTATGAGTTTAACTCTAAAATCTATGAGTTCGGATCTCCTAAACTAACTCAATTTTTTAATTTAGATCCGGACTGTCAGATTTGAATCTAATACAGATTGGCCCGGATTTGAATCAGACAGTCTAGATCTAAACTAAAAAATTGGGTTACTCCGGACCCAAAATCTATTCGATTGACTTCAAATGAAAAATTCATACAGTTAAAATCGATCTACTTTATAAGTGATGTGTTTGTATGTCAAATTTATAAATTTTCGAATTAATCTAGTATAAAGTTATGCGGTCAAAAAATAATAAAATAAACACATTAAAATTAACTTATAAATCTCTTTCTTTTTTTCCGTTCGAATTTATACTAAATTAAGTCGAAATTTTGTAAATTTGACATTCTCATAACTTGTCTAGTACGTAGATCGGTTTCAACAATTCGAATTCGTTATTTGAAGTCATTTCAATAAAAATTAAAATTTTAAAAACTCATATGATCTTTTGCCAATGAGACCATATGAGTTCCTAAATTTAACTTGGAATGCATACAAAAGATTGTTAACTAGTTAACTTGGAATGCATACAAAAGAGAGAACAGAGACTGTTGTCTGTGTTATTAATTATTTAGTGTTTGATGAGCGTGGTTGGAAGCAGTGTACCAACCTTAATCATTGTTAAAGACATTGAAGCAATCATTGTAGTTATAGGTACATAATAATATAATATAAAACAAAGTTGTCTCTCTATTGATCTCAATATTGAGCAGGAAGCCTTCTTTGCCACCACCACACAAATGTTTTGTCTTTTAGATTGGCACATCTGCATTGGAAGATAAGTTCAACTGGCCTTTCGCTTAAATATAAAAAAAAAATAAACTGACCTTTCACCAAATGTAAACTATTTCATCGTGACAAGGATAAAGTAGTTTATATACATATTCAATTCTTCAAAGATCAATGAAAGAGATAGATTCCAATACTATTTCATTATTTGATTGATTAATTGTTCATGAGAAGTATTGTGCCATCATCACAATCACAGAGGCAATCAAAGAAATGGATTTGTTCTTACAACCAGGGGCGGATGCAGGATTTTGATCAGGGTAGGGCAAGATATTATTGAATCGGGTTTAAATAGATAATCGGGTCCAAACCCGTTAGATAATGAGCCAGTTATTTTAATTGGGCTACAGGGTAGGGCAATATCAATTTTCAGGGTAGGACAAAGGCCCAAAATTCAGTCTTTGTAAATTAGTTTTGAATTTTCAGGGTAGGGCAGTTGCCCTACCCTGTGCTACAGTAGATCCGCCCCTGCTTACAACCAAAATTTTATTATTTACAAGAAGAAATAATAAATGCAAAACAAGAACGGAAGGATTCATCAAAGAGATTACAATTTTCATTCCCTACTTTCCCTAATAACTCCAAACAATATTCACAAATTACTTTTTTCTTTATTTTCTTTCTTTTTCTTTATCTCCTCTAAACTGCCATGCAAAAAAATAGCAGGACCCACTACGGAAACAATAATACCGGGGCAAAGAGAGAGAAAATAATACAGATTTTAAGCAGCCTTGCTCGCCTCAGTTATTGGTTGAAATATCTCAATTTCCCAGTTATGCATTTAAATTAGGATCGATCTGATGAGTTTAATTGTTTTATAACAACTGTAGGTGCAATCCGACAATGCCGAGTACGGTGCTCTTGAATAAGCTCACTAGCAACCTTATCCAATATCTCCTTATTGGTGCAGTCAGCAACCCGTTTACCTGCAAAGAGCACCGACTCCACATTCTTCTGCTTCAACATATGCTCTGCTGCTTCCTCAAGGGCAACCGGGTCTATAGAACCCGAACCCAAATGGCAGTCTGAATCCGACCTGTATGCTGAGGGGCTTGGAGCACTGTATGCCTGTGGAAAAGAAACCCATTGTTTATCACAAAATTAATAAAATCAATTAGAATAATAATTTGAACAGTACTAACTAAAAGCCTACAACTTAAATTTATTTATAACCTAATCACCATTAACTATAAAAAAATTGATTTCTTAGCCAGGTCAATAATTTACAATATTTTTAGCTTGCAACAACAGAGCACATGAACCAGTCATATCCAAGCTGTGTAAATTAACATAAAACACTTGCCGCCTAATGAGTTTACAATATTCAATTAGGAAATTAGTCCAACATATCAAAAACACCTCCATTGCCACGCATAGCCAACTCGTTCAATATTTTTGACAAATGAAATTTTCCAATATTGACTTGTGAGCAAAGTCAAACAATTTACAAACTTTAGCTTACAACAAAAGCATAACCAGCCATATAAAACCTGTTAAAATTTACTCGATTTACTTGATAAGTTCATAAGTTTCAGTTAGGGAAAACTTGGACTAAATACACTGCACAGATAAATCAATCCAAATCATCCTAAAAGAATACAGTCATTTACACTCCAAGCCAAGGAAAGAACAACTCTCAGTTACATATGAACTGGGTTTCATTTCATTAAGCTTGAGATGCTGTTATATTAGCTTAATTAACTTAAGTGCACATTGCAATACCCATCTTCTTATCTTATAAGTTATAATAGGAGTACTGTCTAAATCACATTTCAAGCTAAGCATCTAATTTGAGCTTTCAAACCCCCAATATTAAATATTATAATGGAGAGGACAAATGTTATGTTACCCTAGATGGAAGACCACTCATCAGGAAAGAATCAGCCACGTATTTTTGGCCCGACAAAAGCTATTAAAAAATGAAAAGCAGAAGCCATCTTTGTCTATTATAAGGTTTTTAAAACTAGGAACAACTAGCATCTTATTAGCTACAAACAGTACCAAATTTGACCAAGTCAACACCATAAAAAAAAAATAAGAAGAAGAAGAAGAGACACTTAGACACAATCTATCCATTGTAGGACATTACTCTTGCAATAAAATGAAATAGAAAAATAAAATAAATAATGAACACAAACCTGAATTCGGACATAGTTGGCAGCGCGGTGTTGGCCGAATGCCATGGCCACAGCATGGTCCACAAATTCAGCTCCCCCGTCAGCTGCAATCCTTGCCACCGGCTGGGCCCATTCCTTCTGCCCCCACCTCCTCCAGTCACCTCCGGCCAATTCACTGCTACCCCCGGGCCCACAACCCAGTGACACCACCAGTACATCCTCGACCCCTCTTACAAACGGAAACTCCTGCTTGTTGTGCAACACATGAGTTATGGCAACACATGCAGGGTTGCTCATCACCAAACCACCATCTATGCCAAAACAAACGGTTTTTCCGTCTATGGACCGGGTTTCCCCCGGTTCAAACCGGCCCGGTTCTGCCCAGGTGGCCCGACCCACTTCCCATAGTCTAAAATCAAAACTCTCAGACTCAATTGCATCTGCCCGTGAAAAAACAAATGGCGCAGATGTTTGTAGGTCATAACAAGGAATCAAAACCGGCTTGAGTGTGTCTCTGAGAGTGAGATTTTCACCAAACAGTTGTTTCATGGCAGCTTCCATGGCCTTTGTGGCTGAATGGAGAGGTCTATTTCTCTGCCAGAGGAAACCGCCTCTCTTGTGCGTCTTCTGAGCGTGTAGCTTTGGCCACCAGTTTGTCAAAAAGCGCCATGTATCGTCTGCAGTGAAACGCGGGCGGGACCCATCCTCAGAGGAGAAGAGCATCGCAGATAAAACGCCCCCTATACCAGTACCAGCAACCAAATCAAAATAATCTGAAATTCTGGCTTGTGGATCGCTTGATTTTAATCGAAGGGTTTGTTCAAGGTAAGAAAGGGCTTTGCTTGCCATGATTCCTCCATGGATAGAGGGGTTGCCATCAATGGAGAGGATGCAAACGCGACCACGCTGAAGAGAAAGAGGCTGTGGGTTTGGAGCCGGTGGAGCCGGCTCCTTGGGAAGGCACAGCAATTTTGTAGGATCAGTGTATCCGAAAAGGAATTTGCTTTCTAAAATTGAAAATATCTCATAGTTTAGTTTGTCTGTGCTGTTGTTGGTTTGGTTGCCTACGTTGGCGTCATGCACCTCCTTTATCGCCATTTCCTCCTTTGAATCCATCGCCGCATAAATTTCTCTGGAAACTGAGGGTAATAAATTATCGATGCTCTAAGAAAAGATCATTAAATTGCTTTGGCTATGAAATGGATAACCCCGAGTCTCAGTTCGTCAAAAAATCAACAAGAGAGGAGGATTAAAGAAGTATTTGCTACCAAAATTTGAAGCAACGAAGTTGGATTCCCCTTTCTTCTCCGATGGGTTTTCTCGTTTTATGTCTTTTCGGGGGCAGAGCATGCGTGCGACCGAAAGGGAAAGGAGAGATTTGAGAGAGAGAAATAACAAAAAGACGAAACGAAGGGGTTTTGGTTTTGGTTTTGCGCTACCATGTTTGTCCTTTTTTTCCGGCTATTACCGTTGAATTTTATCTCCCCCCTCTCTCTTCTATTTGTATTACATGCCTACACCTGGTGTAACCTTTACAGCTACGCCTTAAGCCAACCAGATGTTGTCTAAACAGCATGCGTGTCTGTACAGCCCGCTCTAATAATCTCTGACCGCCACTATATCTGACATATTAATCGACTGGAATGTGCGATTAAATGACTGTTTGAGCGTTGAAAGCAAGATCAATTTCAATAACATCACACCAACTTATATACAATAGTTTACTAAAAGATGACGTGGCAAATTTATATTAGATCTTTTTATTTAATGCCTACTCTCCAACCAATGTACGGCTGCTATTTTAATTTAGTATAAATTTCCCATACTCTGGGTAATCAATTGATTCTTTTCACTATCTGACAAAACTGGGTGACGACCGACCGTTGCTGGAATGGTCAAATGACAGATCGAACGGTTTAGATCTTCCACCCGTGTGCAAGTATCTGGGCCCATAGAAAGAGGCCTCGCATTGAGTTATTATTAATCTAGAACTCCAAGCCCAAAAGGTAACACCTCGCTTCACAAATAACAACTTCAATTGTTTCATCAAAAAAGAAAAAAACAAAATCTATTGGGATAATGATTTTAACACAGCACTTTTAATTTTATAAAACGTTTTTTTAATTATATAGTGTGTTGTATGAAGTCAAAGTTGTTTTGTTAAAACAATTATCTTCAACAAATTGGGACATTTAGATATAATGATAAAGGGTATATTGATCAACTTATCATCAAGAGATAAGAGATGTCGCAGGAAATAAATTGCATTGAATTTCATATTTGATTTGATCTTTGATTTTAGAGTTCATCTCATCAGTGATAGTGAAGAATCTTACCCTAATCGGAATTGGCTGGTCTTTGTTATTGAATCCTCCGAGCATTATAGAATGTGGTTTGATCCAACTAACCCGGTTAATCTCTACTCAACTCATCTTCCTTTACTCCACCGGTTAGTTCACCAATTTATCAACAACATTCTAACTCCAAAATCAAAGATCATATCAAATATGAAATTCAATGCAATTTATTTTATGTGTCATCTCTTGTCTCTTGATGATAAGTTGATCAACATACCATTTATCATCGTATCTCACATGCGTAATGCATACTGAGCGGTCAAATAATTCTCTACCCTATGCTCATCTCATACACAAGATCATTGTTGCAAATGATATTGAGATTCCGGCTGACATTCAGCGGTTTAGCCCTAAAAATCTTCTCCAATACATGCCTCAATACAGTTGGCGAGTGGCTCAATCGGCCGAAGGAAACCATATTAGTATCCATAAGTATCCATATCCACATAAATATTCACATATCGAATATTTACAACTATTTTTTCAAATATAGATATACGAATCGAATATTATTCATACCGTTTTCACCCCTAATAGTCTTTCATTGTTTTTCCTCAATCGAACAATCCACATAGAAAACACAATACGAGGATTATATTTCAATGGGTTGGCTATAAACTACAGTTTATCAAGTAATTTTCACAGATGGATCGTAAGATCTGTTGATGAGGCTTACGAGGCCCGCAAGACAGCCCAATAGCGAATTTGACGAGTTTCATGAATAAAATATATCATATATTGATATTTTATATAAAAACATGAATAATAATGATTGATGATAAAAAATAAAATAAAACCAACAAATATTAACGTAAATGAAGTTTTTAATAAAAATTTAAAATAATAATATTCACACAATAACATTTTATATAACTTAACATGTTAACTAAAAATAAATACATCATTAATCAAACAACACTACAAATAAAATAAATAGACAAAATATTTTAAGCATAATAAAATAAAAGATAATCAATTCAACCATGCAAAATCATAATTTATTTTTATAATTGTGTCAATTCAAAATATTATTTAAAGCTATTTATAAAATTATGAGAAATATAAATTCAATAATATATTGTTTTGTTCCCAACGAAGATAAATTGAGTTAGTTTTTAATCAACATGTCTTAAAATTAACAATTAATATGTATATGACAGAACAGTTAAAATTTAATTAGTATCTATTAAATATAATTAAAATTTGTTATTTTATTATATCAGGTCAGGTTGATGGGTTAGGACGAGTTGGTCGAGTGAAATGAGTATTCCCTCGTATTTAATTACCTGAGTTAATTTTAAATTTATGCTTGTGTAATAGTTAGAACCTGACTTGATCTGAGTTGATCTGAGTGTGAGACGGTTTGGTCAGTACCTGACTTGATCTGAGTTGGGTCGTGTGAGACGGTTTGGTCGTGTACCCCAAAATATAGGGCTAAGAATACATTGGTTTTTTAGGAGAGCAGCTTGGGTCCGATGCCCATCGGACCCAAAGTGAGTTTGATGGGCTCTATGTCCGTCCGATGCACTTTAAGATTCGTGCGCACGTGATTAAAGCAGACGAGAAAGTTCTAGCGTGAATCTTAAAGCATATCGGACGGTCAGAGAGCCCATCGAACCCACTTTGGGTCCGATGGGCATCGGACCCAAGCTGCTCTCGTTTTTTAGAGGTTCGGACTTCGGAGAAATAAGTAGCACCTACCGAAAGGGTTTTAGACTTCTCAGTCGACTCGTCCCAGTAAAAGTAAAACCTCCTTCAATCCTCCAATGGAGACAACGCCGGCGGCTCCCTGCGAAGAAACCCGTCCATCCGATCTCCAATCAACGGCCCCAAGCGACACCGTCAAAGTCCCGATAGAAGAACCGACACAACTCCCGAGAGACTCCGTTCAAAATTCAACCGCCAATACCAACCAACCGATGGACACTGATCCTGTTCCTCCCAGCGAACAAATCCAACCGTCCGATCCCGAACCAACGGCAGCGATCAATTCGGAAAAGCGTAAGAGAGAGGAAGAAGAAGCGGGTCTGGAAGAACAAACCTTAAATTCAGAGAATAAGAAACAGAATTTAAGTTCCAATTCGAGTAGCAGTCCGCTGTGGAAGACTAGCTTGTGTTCCTACTACAGGCGCCCGAGCCAGTCTGATGGTGCTGGATGCAGTCATGGTGCCACGTGTCGCTACGCACATGGAGAAGCCGAGTTGCGGCCTCGACCTGATAAGACATGGGACCCAACGTCTAATAAGGCAAAGGAAATGGAGAAAGCTAAAGCTAATCAAAAACAGAAAGAAGAGGAAATAGAAGATGAAGAACAGTTGGCATTAGATGAGTCCTCTTTGGATAAGTGCCTTGTTGGGTTGTCTAGAAAGTGGGCCAATGATGCACTGAAGAAATTCCTGGAGGAAAAAGTACATTTTTAGAACTATGCAAAATCTCTTTCTTTTTTTTATTCTTAGATTTTTTTTGTTAAGAGATCTACATTTATATACTTTTAAGGCCTTGTCATATAAATTTGTGTTGGAAGCTGAAATCTTCGTTGTAATATGAATTACAGGGTATCTTATACAAGACAGCAAAGAAAAAGAAAGGAATGGAAGTTGGTTTTGTCAACTTCGAAAATGTCGAACAAGTCAAGAGTGCTATGGCGGTACTGCATTTATATTAAACTTTAATAACAATTTCTTCCCCTTTGGTTCATACTGTTTAGGGTTGTTCATCACTAACTTTGTAACAATTCATCGTCCTTTTTTGAAAAAGACATTGAGAGAGAGCTCGTCTGGGGGTAAGACAATAAAATTGAGAGATGCCATTAAAAGATCCTTTGAGAAGAAGCACAAAGCTGAAGAGGGAGGTAATGATGATAGTAATGAAGGTGATGGTAACTTAGTTGAAGGCATGAATTCATCAAAGAGAAAAAATGTGCGTGAGGCGGTCACACCACTTGCACATATGTCGTATTCTGATCAATTAGAGCACAAGAAGAGCACCCTTACACAAACACTCAAACGACTTGTAAGATTTTTTTTTCTTTATTTTGTATTTTCATTTCCTTTTAATTTTGGAACTTGCGCTGCATTAGTTTTCATACAGTACACAAATGGCCTAACATAAAATTATGTTTCTGACTTTCTGTTTCATTTCTTAAGTTTCTGGTGATCCCTTCCTAGCCCCCTAGGTCCCAAGTTGTACAATTTTTAACCAAGCTGTTATTTCCTATCAAAAGAAAATGAGGAATGAAATACTAATAAACTGAAGCCACAGAGATTACTCAGATTCTCATTTATATTTTTCTGTTAAAAATGATGGGTTGAGTTGTATGTGGATGATGTTCAGGGACTAATAAGTGAACTCTGGAACTCTAGGAAGTAGAGATCAAAATGTTGAAACAAAATGATTCTTTACGACTTGTTATATAGCCTATTTTTTCTGTTCTCTTGCCTAACTTTGTTTTATTTCTGTAATTTTAGACAAGAAATGCAAGGAAGGCCTGCCCAGATGCTCTTCCACTTCCCGATTGGATTTTGGAAGCTAGAGAGATAGGTGTGAATATCTGACCCCTTTTATTTATATGCAAATAAGCATTCATACAATTTTCTTGTTGTTCAAAATTCTTTTGAATCTCTCTGGATTATGTGATATAATTTAAGAGGAACTGCTTATTTAGGTGGACTTCCGTGCAAGCTAGAAGGTATATTGGAGTCACCTCTAACCAATGGATACAGAAACAAGTGTGAGTTTTCTGTTGGCTATTCTGTGGATGGCAAAATAACTGTTGGCTTCATGCTTGGGAATTTCAGGTTGTTTATCCCTTATCTTTTCTGTTGTTGTTTTCTTGATGGCATCACCCGGCATTCTAGCTACTAACTTCTTAATTTAATAATGTGAGCGTGTAGGGAAGGTGTGACTGCAGTAGAGGAACCGATAGATTGCCCAAATGTATCAAATATAGCATGCACATATGTAAAGGTTTTCCAAGATTTTTTGTGCTCCTCGCAATTGCCCATCTGGAACAGAATCAACAACACTGGATTTTGGCGTCAATTTACTGTATTTCCTCTCTCCCTGTACTTCAATAATAGAAGTTGCGTATTATAAAAAGAATTTCAATAAACATTTTGATAAAAGATGCATGTGTTTGCCTTTCTTTTAGCCTATTCCTGAAATGCTCATTCAGGTTCATGGTAAACAGATTTAGTGTTGCTAAATTTTTGCGGGATGATGTAAGGCTACAATAGATATATCACCACAAGGACCAAGTGACTAAGGGAGCTAGTAATTCAAAGTTCAGGGCTGGAAATAGAAGTTGCATGATACTTTGATACTTGTGCGTCATCCCCAATTCAAAGCCTGCTAGCTGCTTTGAATATACTGAACCCTAACCAACCTGCAAGTGGGTTTTGTTATGTTGGTCAACCTGTTAACTTTGTTAGCATTGATTACACATTGGCTTTTGACATATTTATGTGTTTCTGATGTACTATTTGTAGTTTAACATAACATACTTTATGTATGGAGGAAAAAACTGAAGGAAAGGATAAACAGGTCATCTGTACTTTCCTGCCAATTAATTAAGAAACCCTGGCCTTTGACCCAATGCATCAACCCATCTGGGACAGTCCAGCTCAAAAAATGCCAATCTTTTAAAGACCATTCATTTGTTGACAATCTATCATGGACAATCTTGTTTCTTATATATGTTGGAATTGTGATGATAGGTTCGAGAGGGAAGGAATCCAGATCAGGATACCAAGGCAGAATGTGAGATGCAGATCAAAGAAGTGATGCTTATGATACAGGTGAGTCATTTTCTCTAATGCAGACAGAAGCTATATATATAGAACTTTTGTACAGCCACCCTATAAGAATATGTTGCACATATGGAAGGAAACTTAGATGTTCAGATTGATGAAAATGAAGCTACTTATATATAACATAAAAAATGCAGGTTTGCTCAACTGGGGTTGATGAACAGGTAATGAAAGGTGAATTTGAGAAATTGAGGACAGCTCTTTCTCAGGGGGCAAGTATTGCTTCACCACCATTACCTCTTACAACTATTGTAATCCAGGTATGCATGTTTTGCCCCTTTTATCTGTATAAAAGGTTTTTAGTATTGTGCAAAGTCAACTTTTTACAATTTTTGCATAAGGTCCATAATTCTGAAACTGGACCTATGCTTAAGCAATATGTTGTACTGAACTGTCCCCTGAATTCTTTTTCTGGCTCCATCATATCACGGCCTTCTAACTTATTTTAGATTTAACGAATTGGCCAATTTTGCCAACTTAATGGAATGCACCTTTTATTGATATTAATTTATAGTTGGGTGTTATTTGCAAGGTTCTCGATAAAATTGTGTCTCGCTTGCAATATGCAAAAAGTTGGGTGTTATTTGTTTGCAAGTATCTAAGAAAAAGTCGGTTGTCAGTTGCTCTTGTGAGAATGTTCAGTATTATTTGCAACAATTGCACAATGATGATGTTCACAACAATTCCTTGTATTTTACGAGGCAACTCCCTCTTTTATTATGGCAGGATCACACTGGAATATCAAATGCTGCCCCTGCTGACTGCCCTTTGATCCCTTTATTGGTAGATGGTGCTGGAACAGATGGTTCAGATTGCCTCTCAATCGATAAAGCCAGGATCCATGATTATATATTAAACCTCTGCTTCTCCATTTCACCAACTGCATTTTTTCAAGTGAGGGCAGCTCTTCTGCTTTACAAATTTTACTTGATCCTTTCTTTTGTTTTCTATTTTACTTGTCTAAAAATATTGTGGCTTAATAATGAAATTGCACAGGTAAATACACTAGCAGCAGAAAGGCTGTATAAACTAGCCGGTGATTGGGCCGAATTAAATGAAGATACATTGTTGTTTGATGTTTGCTGTGGGACTGGAACCATCGGATTAACTCTTGCTCACCGTGTTGGAATGGTTTGCCACTACATTTTCCATTATTTTTTATTTTATATTTAGCTTAAGCATATATCTTTCTCATGTCAACGATGAGATCATTTATTTACTTAAATTTTACTACTGTAATTCCCTCTTCTCTACTTTGAATTTTTCATAGGTGGTTGGTATAGAGATGAATGAATCGGCAGTGTCTGACGCACAGAAAAATGCTGTTATAAATGGCATAACAAATTGCAAGTTCATTTGTTCAAAGGTTTTTTTTTTATATGATTATATATCCCTACCTTTTCTCGAAATACAATTGTAGATTTGGTTATTCATTTATATGGAATGCTAACACGATTAATTGGATAAACAAAAGTACCAGTGGTATTGCCATGTTGATAATTCTACATTAAATATGCAATGTCACAATTACTGTTAAATCTGATGGATGTTATTAATAATACTCAGGTCGTACCTAATTAGTCATAGAAGTTCTATCTTTGTCTTCTAGAAAAAAAAGGAACAGTTATTATCTTAATGCTAAAATTAAATTTGACAAAGTTTTTGTCTAAATCTTAGGAAATGTTAGTTGATCATTTTTGCTCATTTGAACTTTTTTTTTTGTAAATTCGTGATTGACAATGACAGGCTGAGGATGTGATGGGTTCTCTGCTTAAGGAGTATCTCGGTGCACCTACTGATGCCTCACCAAAAGCTATTCTAAATAGTAATGGTAATTCAAAGAAAAGTGCAGTTGTTCCTGCAGATTCAAAAGATAATACCGTCACTGAGTTAGAAGCTAACCATGGGGAAGAGAACAGAGAGCAGGAAAATGACATCACTGATAATTCTGAAAAAATGGAGGATTCCAGTGGGACTGATGTGGGACCCACAGTAGCTTGTTCATCTGAAAGTAATGAGAAAGGGCATCGGTTCAAAAATGTGGTGGCTATAGTTGACCCACCCCGTGTTGGTCTTCATCCTACAGTAAGTTTTACCTTTTTTTTGGTTTTGCAATGGTCTTCTTCAAGTTTTTTTACTTGACAAAAGGTACAAGTTTAGAGGAAATCAAAATTTAGACCAGAATTGGGATTTAAGATCTAATTATTTTTGTTTTAACACCTGAGCATTGCATATGTTTTGTAAATCCTGCAACTTATATTGAGTAGCTGGGTGATATATTGTACGGGGGGTGGGTCCTGGCACCTTATGTTACTTGATTCTATCACGGTCCCTTCATAGAAAATAATAGAGATCGTTTCTAAGTAGCATTTGATCCATTTCAACTAGCTCAGACATAAGCACCTAGCGAATGAGGTATTACAAAGCCTTTCTTTGGTATCAGCCTATATTTTAATGTTTTATTGAAAGTGGATTTTTAGTTCCAGTTCTAATTAATCCAAGCATGTGAAACTATTGTCCATTGTATTGCATAGCAATTTTTAGCAATCCACAATAAATTTTTAATATACTTGTAACTCATTGTAATGAACGAAGGTGAAGTATAATTTTATTAGTTTTATCCACAATTTGTGTAGATGAATATGCATTCACTTTTATTTTGTATTAGTTTTGCTGCTTTTGCTTTTGCATATCATTTTCTTAAGCAATGAAAATAAGATATTGGGAGGAGAGTTCTGCTTTCTTCAATTTGGTGTCCCATTGTGCCTCTGTTTTTGAAACTGTAATTACTTGATCTCAAATTGAAATATCAAAAATGAAAACATTAGATGTGATTTATATCTTTTTTTCCATGCAAAATAAAAACTTGTGACATTTTGCTTTGTTTTGTTTGGCATTAAGAGCTTCTAAACATTGATTTTTTAAGTTTTTGGTTCCCATAAAAACAGTCGAAATGTCATAATTTTTATGTGCATGTAGGAACTAACATATACCATACATTGAAGTTTTTTTTGTCATTTGAATTCTTACAGCTATATTATTAAGAATTTAATAAGTGGAGGCATTTGAATCCTTATCTAGGATATATTGAAAATTTGGAACTCATTGAATGATATTTTTCAGGTAATTAAAGCTCTCAGAACTCATCCTGGGATCCGCCGTCTTGTGTAAGAACCTGCATTATGTTTTCTGGAAATCTACTTGCAATTTTTTTCCCATCTTGAAGTGGCCACATTTTGAAAAACCATACATTTTATTTTTGTATAGGTATATTTCTTGTAACCCGGATTCTTTGGTGGCAAATGCAATAGAGCTTTGCACACCAACAACAGATAAACCAGAGAAAAATAAAGGGAACAGAGGGTGGCGTAATATGAGCAGTGCGGGTCTGGCTAGGCACAGGACCAAATCCATGCCCAATTCTCAGCATTTCCGGCCTGTTAGGTCTATGGCTGTGGATCTCTTTCCTCACACCATCCACTGTGAGATGGTCATGCTTTTTCAGCGGTGACTTTTTGTTTTTCGGCCATGTTTCAATTTATTACTAGAGTTCAATGTAGACCGTCCACTATTTTTTTTTCCCCTGTAATGTAGTTTATCATGTAAACTAGTTATTTGAATTTTGTTTTCAATTGTGATGAGAGGATAAACAGGCTCACCCGTCGGCCTTTCCGATTTTGTAATATCTGTAATGTTAGATTTAAGACTTAAGTTAGCGGGCGTACTAGTGGAATACACTATTGTTCTTATTCTTGCTATTTCTGGTCTGGTTGCATTTGCATTATGATCGATGCATATCAGGATTTGGTACAGTATGATCGTTTTGGCAGGTGTTATGTGTAATTTGTGCCTGACCTTTAGGAAGAGTTCTTATAATACCGTCTACCTATTAAAAAAAATATATAAAATTTAGTCTTTAAGTTTATTTTTCATATGAAGAAGATCATGTTGATTGGTTTGAATTATGAAAAAAAAAAATGATTCATAAATATGTATATTGTCATAGCCTAACTTTTGTTCGTTATTCAAAGACCTGATCAACCAGTTATAGTTGGTGCAAGGTATCTCATTTTTCAGATAATAGTCCAATCTTGGTCTTTGAATGGAAAATACTTGTTGATAAGCGAATATGCAAATATAACGGCTAGTTCACAAATCCGCTCTTTGTGCGATCGAGCGACTTCTTTCTGCTCAAGCCGAGTTCAATCTCAGTTTTCTCCTTGGTACTATTTGGACTTTGGAGGGGGTGGGGGCAGAGATCGCATGGGAACCTTCGGGATTATAACATTTCCACTTGGAAGGTGGTAATCTACTTCAATTAATTCTTGTCGCTAGAATTGCATAGGTTTTGCTTATTTTGGTTCTCTTAGTTTCTTGAGGCACTTGGTTGTTTAACCACATGAATTAAGGTTTTTGCTTTAATCTTAGAGACGTTTGTTGTTTAACTCGTTTCTTCTTGAACATTTGTAGCTTTTCTTTTTAGTTAATGTTTTCTAGCTCAATTGCATATTTCTGCAAATTTTATTATTTGTAGGAAATGATCAGTGTTACATATTATCGTGCCTTAACTACAATTTTCAAATGCATATTCTATTTAAAATGACAGGAACAAGTTCTACTATTATTCATCCATTTTTCCATTGATTTTTTCATGCTTAAATAAATGATAGTTGAAGCTCTTCTGAAATTGACCGTTTCAAATAATTGCTTCAATTCGAATAATCAACACGATTTTAATTAACCACCAGATGCGCTTTAAGATTCGTGCAAAAATAATTTGCTTGATGAAAAAACGGAGGGATCTTCACTTTTTAATTTACCGTCGCTATTTTTATAAAGCAAATTTACTTTACACAAATCTTAAAGCGCATATGGCGGTAAAAAATTACATAGCACGGTAGCTCAACTCGTAAAATTATTTAAATTGAAAATATTGTATTGAATAGAAAAGGTAGTTTAGATTAGGAGAAGTAAATGAGAGGAAGAAAAAAAAAAAGAGAGTATGTGTTTGGATCTATACAAATAATTTTATCAAAATATTAGAAAAAGATATTAACTTTTAAAAATAGAGGATATTTTTAAAAATTGGCGCCTACTTAACCGGCCAACCTTTTTATTAGATTAGATGATAATGTCGCGGCAAATATGAATGCCACGCGTATAACCAACGGATTTGCTGACATAATCATTATCTAAAATATTATAAACGATCGATCCCTGTCTACTATGTATGTTCCTATATGTGTTCAGAATTTATTTCCTCCCTCCTTGTTTTAAATATCAGAGAACAGCTTGGGTCCGATGCCCAGCGGGTTCAAATTTGGATCCGATAGATTTCGGGACCGTCCGATCCACTTTAAGATTCGTGTGCACGAATTTTAAAGCAGATGCGAAAGTTGCGGGCACGAATCTTAAAGCAGATCGGACAGTCATCGAACTCACTTTGAGTCCGATGGACATCGGACCCAAATTGACCTCTAAATATCAAATACCTAGTCATTCTTTGCCAAATGACAGCCGTTGGATATAGTTCTACTATCTCATCTCCGTTATTGACGCTAAATTAATTAATGGTCTCTATTAATAGGCTTTTAGCACTATATAAAAAATTTAAATTTTATTTTAATATAGACAGATATATATGGTACGTATGAACATCATAATGCGTTATTTCCTCGCTAACCACTATTTAAAATATACTATGAATAAATAAAGAAAATTCTTGAATTACATACGAATAAATAAAATTTAATTTTTACGATTATAGAATAGAAATGCTATAATACTCGTTGAATAGAAATGCTATAAATTTAGTTAATTCGCTCACATAAATTTTGCTCAGTGACTGTGCGTCTAGGAATGAACTCTGCTGTTATTCCAATAGAAAAGTAGGGTCCTGTTTTTCCGATCCCAACTATTCAAAATTTTTCATTCGCGTACTCGATAAAGAAATTTTTTTCATACACAAATCTTAATGAATTTAATAGTTGGAATCAGAAAAACAAAATTCTATTTTTCCATTGAAACAACAGCAGAGTTGCATCCATTCATGTGAGTCAGCATTCTAAGAAAGTAGCTCAACAAATTTCTAGAATCCGAAATACCTTTTGTTTCCACTAGAATCAGTGTGGGAATTGGGTCTAGTCCAACGGAGTATGGCTGGTCCCACTGCTTGGAGCTGTTTCATTTCTATTAAGATTCGTGCACATATAATTTGCACGAATTTTAAAGTTATTCGCACGATTTTTGATACACATTAGACAACTCTGACTTAATTTTGTATCGAATTTGATCCGATGTTCATCAAACCGCCTCCGATTCCTCTGTCCAAAGAGCTTTGAACAATTAATTTAAAATCGGACCTAAAATGTTTGATCTGCATTGAGATTCATGCAAAAAATATTTAGAACTAAATCAATAACTGTCCATGAATCTAAACCATTTGCACAATTTTTTACGAAAATCAAATGATTTAGGTCCGACTTTAATAAAATTTTGTTCAAAATTCTTTGGACAAAAATCCTAGGAACGGTAGGCACCACAATAGATGATTAGTACTTGCTGCGTAAGCTAACACTTTTTAATGCCCGTCACCTTCCCGCTAAAAGATACTCCTACATTGGTAGCAGTCTTAATCGTTGGATCTTATGAAAGAAAATTTAATATAATTTAATACAAATCTTAAAATGATGAAAAATGAACTTATAAACTATCTTTTTTTTTACCGCTTGATTTTATACTAAATTAGTTTGAAAATTTATAAATTTGACATGTAAACTCATCACTCGTGAAGTAGACCGGTTTTAACAGTTTGGATGCGTCGCTTGATGCCAGTTCAATGAATTTTTGAGTTAAGCTCATAAAGAGACTTAGTGAGCTTAAAAACATCCTAGTTCTACTTTTATTATTTTCGAATTAATGTTATTTTCATAGAGGAGGGTTTGAATGCCTTCATTTTTTGTGCCTCCATCGTGTCTTCTATAAACTTTTATAACTCAAATTTAAAAACTTAAAAGTCAAAATAAAACCATTGGATATGATCTACATCATTTTATCTATCTACGTGTAAAAAATTATTACATTTCAACTTTGTTTTGGTTGTCATCAAGAATTTGTAAAAATATACTAATATGGATAATTTACCGACGTTGATATTTCAACTTATTGATTCACATTAAAAACAAAATCAAAATGTTATAATTCTTCATGAGGTCATAGAGAAAATAACATAGATCACATTTAATAATTTTATTTTGACAATTATGTTTTAAATTTTGAGCTATTAACATTTAAAAAAATAAAAGCACAATAAAAACACAAAAAATAAAGGCATTAGAACCGTCCTCATTTTCATATATGCAAGAGATCGGATTTCTACCCTTGACAGTCCGACATTTTTATTAATATCCAAAGTTTAATACAAATTATTAATTATGCCCAGAATCGGACCCAATATCGAAAAATGCCCAAGCCGGCCAGAAAATGGCCGGCTTACTCCCCCCCTAAGCCGGCCATTTTCTGGCCGGCTTACTTTTTTTTTTTTAACCCGCATTTCACCCTATATATACCCCCTTTTTCTCTCTCCTCCTCACAACTCTCTCATCTCACAACCGGATTTGAGCTCTTCTTTGAGGTAATTTTTTTTTATCTAATTTAATTTTTAATTTATTTATTTTAGGATTTAGGGTTTAGGTGTTAGAATTTAGATTATATTGTTGTAATTTAGTGTAATTAGCTAAGTTGACCAATATTTAGTGTATTTTGGTCATTTTGACCATAATTAGGCTGATTAAGCGTAATTTTACCGAAATTAGCACAGATGACCAATATTTAGGGTATTTTGGCCTTTTTTTACCATAATTAGGCTAATTAAGCGTAATTTTACCGAAATTAGCACAGTTGACCAATATTTAGGGTATTTTGGCCTTTTTTACCATAATTAGGCTAATTAAGCGTAATTTAGTGTAATTAGCACAGATGACCAATATTTAGGGTATTTTGGCCTTTTTTTATCATAATTAGGCTCATTAAGCGTAATTTAGTGTAATTAGCACAGATGACCAATATTTAGGGTATTTTGGCCTTTTTTACCATAATTAGGCTAATTAAGCGTAATTTTACCGAAATTAGCACATTTGACCAATATTTAGGGTATTTTGGCTTTTTTTACCATAATTAGGCTGATTAAGCGTAATTTAGTGTAATTAGCACAGTTGACCAATATTTAGGGTATTTTGGCCTTTTTTACCATAATTAGGCTGATTAAGCGTAATTTCACCGAAATTAGGTTATTTTAGACATCAGGATGCCTAGAGCACGGTCTACCCCGCTTCCAGTAGTGGACGAGCCGATCAGTACCAGCAGCACGGAGCACATCAGTCATCTCCTGTGGATTCCCCACAGCGAGCACCGAGTCTCACTGGCTTCTCGTGAGGTACGTTCTTTTTCTAATATTTTCTTTAAATTTTGTTGGGTTTAAATTTTATTATGTTATCACCATGCGGATTACCTTTTTCAACGCATGACACGGATCTTCTAGATGTGAAGTTGCGGTGCGTTCACATGAAGTACTACGATGTGTTGGAGCCGTACCTCGTCAACCTGGGTCTCTATCAGGTTGTGGACATCGTGCGGACTGAGAGAAGCATCATTGTTCGCTGTAAATTGAATGAACAAAGTTTCACCACAGCCTAAGCTGTGGAGTTTAAACCCTATTCAATCTCTTTGGACGAAGGTTGCAAGTGCACAACCTTGTCTTTGTAGATAGAACGGGTGTCGATCCTCAGAGACGGACTATTTTCTGAATTCTTAACTATCCTAGCTAGGTACTAGAAGTGTGAAAAGTGGAGTTTGTTTTAATCCCTAGTTTGTGTAGTATGAACAAGTAAAATGAAACAAAAGAATGAACAAGTTTGAATGTATGAACAATTGAATCTGCTATGTATGAACAGGTATAAAAGAATCAACTAAAATATGTAATCTGTACTAAAGTATAAAAGGGCGTTTCAAGGTTTCAGACTTTCATTTTCAACTTTGCTGCTCAGAACCTGTCACGCGACCCGCATACTATCGCATGCGACCCGTGTGACGCGACCCGCATACTTTCGCATGCGACCCGCTTGGTCTTAAGCGCTCTGGACCTACACGCGACCCGCAAGCTGTGGCTTGCGACTCTCGTATGCGACCCGCGCGCTAACTCACGCGACCCGCATGGTCTTTTGAGCTGAGTCTGCACATGTCAGAAACCTGCTGTTTCAATCGTGTAAGGCTAAATTGACCGTGCCTAGTGTCACTGAACCTCAACTATCGTGTGTTGGCTTAGTAGACCTGGTTTGGAATTGCAATTTCACCTTCTTAGATCTAATCAAGCTGTTTGATCTAAACCTAAGTTCTCGATTCCGTTTACTAAAGGTATCTACAAGCTGAAGACTTTCACCTTTCGGCTACTAGTTGATCTACAAGCTGAATAGAAACTTTCACCTTTCGGCTACTCGTTGACCTCACCTTTCGGTTCTCAGACCTACCTCAAGTGCTTAACCTAATTTGCAAGAGACGTCAAGCCTTTGGTACAAGAAGAGATGCCTAAGGCATTCGACAGTAAGCAATCAAGAATCAAGCATTTTCAGATCAAGCAATATCAAATCATACAAGAATCAAAGAAACACGAAATAACAATCAAGAATCAATTCATGTGCATAATCAAACAAAGCATCAAACTACTCATCCAAATCCTCGAAACTAAAGTATCTACTCAAACATCAAAGAAATGAAAACAAGAGAGAGAAGAAGAAAGCAAATCATAGAGATGAGAGTAGAGAAGAGGCTTGAAGCTTCAGATCGAGTCTCTTGATTCGATTCGACTCCTCTTCAGCTCCAGGTTGCTCCCCTTCTCTTCAGATCGCCTCTCCTTCGGACTTGAGCTCTCTCTCTGTCGTGTGAAGTGGATTTGAGTGATTTTTCGGACCTCTTCTTCTGTTGCCAGGCCTCTGCATATATAGCTTCCTTCTTGGGCCTTAATTGGGCCTGGCTCTGTTGACTTGACGCGACCCGCATGAAATTCCATGCGACCCGCGTCAGGTGGCATGGATGCGAGCTGTGAGGGTCGCGTCCGAGGTCGCGTCTGGGCTGCTATGCGACCCGCGTCTGATGGCACGCGGGTCGCGTGGGGGAAGTCTGAACTTGGCCTTTTTGCCTGCTTTTCGTCTATTCCTGCAAATCAACCACAAAACTGCAGCAGTACCATATTCTATTTGATTTTCAATGTAAACTATGCAATTATGTGGTCAAAGTATATGGTCTGGTTCAGAAATAGAACGAAATAATAGATGAAATATGGACACATCAAATTCCCCCAAGCTTACCCTTTGCTTGTCCTCAAGCAAACATGTACTTTCGAATCGGGTCTGGACTTCTAAATGCACACTACATGCCTAGAAGGTGAAAATTTACTTGATCGACTCAAATAAGAAACTGAAGAATCTTTTTGCTATGAATTGGACTCACCTTGGTCAATTTTTGATTCACTTCACAAATTGATTAACAAAACCTCAAAATCTAAATGTTTCAATACTCGAAAAAGTGATTACTTGAATTTGTCGAGTTATCGTTCTTTCACCAAACTATGCCCTCGTTTGTAGGAGATTTACCCATTTGGCCCCCCCCAAGCTTGAATCAAGCTTAGGTCAGAAAGTTGCGGACTTCGTGTGTTGGAATGTGCAAAAATTTTCTTTCTTTTATTTCTAATTGGGAGACGAGCTCAAAGGCGCCCATTCGAGGCTTATTGCCAGTACTCTTATGTTCTCCGTCCTTTCATTCCTTTTTATTATTTTTTTTTCATTTTCTCTCTTTCTTTTTTTTTTTATTTGCACGTACCATGAATACACACATCCACTAGCGTTCATTCACACCAACGGATATCCCAACCTTTCTACATTTGAAATCCCTACTGCTATATTTGAAAGGCACAATTCGGTTTCTAAATTCTATTTCGACATTCAAGTTCCAATTTTTCAAATCCCAAACCATTTGGTCCTAATCAGTATTGTTTGGTCAATTATGAGGTTAGTTCTAATATCCCAAAGTCGTCCCAATCACATAAAAATTTTCAAACGAGTCCCAAAATGAAACAACCAAGCAAAAATTTTCACCTAAAAATGCAAAGTAAAATAAACATGACCTAAGTGCAATCAAAATAAATCCTAAGATACAAAAGTCTCCCCCCCAAGCTTAGCCTGAGCATTGTCCTCAATGCTTCAAGACTGAAAGATAAAGAGAAATAAAAGCAAAGGGGAAAGAGGAATCATACCCACTCAATCCTGCGGAGAAGATGGCCCGGGGTAGTACCCGTACTCATCATAGTAGCGCCAGTCACGCAACTCATCCTCAACACCGCTGAGGCGGTCGTGATAATCCGCCAGCTGACCCTGAATGTCGTGAAGTGCATCACCATGCTGGAGCTGGGTCGCCCTCATGGATGAGACGAGGTGGTAGAGGTCCTGCATGGTGGGCTCCGTAGGGTGGGAAGTACTCGGCTGAGCTGATGGAGGAGCCTCAGGCATAGGTGCACCATCTGCCACGGGAGGAGGGGGTGGAGGTGCATCTGGTACGGGTCTGGAGAAAAACCAAGTAGACCGGTCCACAAAGGAGAGAGGTGCGTGGACAGGCAGCCGGAGCTGTGCGGAGCCATCTGGCATGCGCCAATGATAGCGGCGACGTCCACCAAAGTGGAAAGTGATCGTGATAAATCCGGCCGCACGGAAGGCCTCGACATCCAGTAGTCGTCTACCGCCGCAGGGCGTGGCATCTGTGATCGGTACCTCCAAACGCTCCGCAATGTGCGTGACATAGGCACCAATGGGAATGGTGCCGCCGGCTCTCGTAGAGCGCTGAAGATCAAGCCAGTGGCGGATCATAAAGAGCATCAGGTCGGGCCGCTCAATCTGTCCGTCTGGCCGGAGCATGTGATCCAGAAGCTTGAGATCCTCAACATTGACTCGGGAGACCGTGGCACCACGGGCGAAGATGGAGACGGCAAGGGCGCGCTGGATGCAGCGAAGAGAAGGGTGAGAAATATTGATGCTCTTGAAGTCTCCCGTGTGCAAGTCTCCTGGGACACCGCCGGCGACTAAACTCCAGAAATGTAACCTGTCTAGGCCCACGCGGAACTCAAGAGAGGAAGTCTGAGGATCCGGCTGAAAACCGAACCACTCACGGAGCTGAACTAGCGTGACTCGGTGAGACCGACCACCTAGGAGGAATGTGATGTAGTGCTGTAAGTGACCACCCTGCGTCATTTCCTTGAGCTCGAGAGAGGAAAGAAACTCAAGGGTGAGGTCCTCGTAAGAAGGGTGGTCGATGGCCCAGAAAGCTGGAGTGAAGCCGATCCTCCCCGTGAGAAGCAGGAAGTCGTCTTCAACCCCGAATACGCGAAGAGTGTGCAAGTCAACTCGACGCGTGTTTTCGAATTTCTTTGAGCGCAAGGACTCAAAGTACTCAGAGGGATGATGGGAGTCGTCAGAGTCAGAACGCTCAGACTGGGGAGAGCTAGACGCTGGTGGGGAAGGAGCTTGCGCAGGTGGTGGCTGGGCACGGCTACGCAGCTGCATGCGGTCCTGGACCCGTTTGGACCGACGCTCTCGGTCCATTTTTCAACTCTGTGTGTTTCGACGCGGGTCGCGTGCGAAGTCACGCGGGTCGCGTGGGCTGGTTAGGTTTGGACAGAGGTTCAATGGCCGAGGCTCCCTCTCCCAAGGAGAGAACTACCTTCCCCCCAGTTCTCCACAGAAATTCCCACAGTTCCCCAGAGAAAGAAGCAACAACGATCAAAAAGGGGAATGAGAAGGAGAGTTAGGGAACTTACCTGAATCCGGGAGGGAGCGCGCAAGGTGGTGCTGGTGTCCGAGAGGAGAACAAGTGGAGAGGATGGCGAAGAGAGATGGGTCGGATCTCCGTTGAGGAGTGAGAAGAGAGAGAGAGAGAGAGAGTGATGAAACGGCTGGGAGTGAGAAGAGAAGAAAGAGATGCGGACTAAGAAGGACCTCGCGTCCTTTAGACGCGCCTCTTCAATGCCAGCCGTCGGTTCAAGTCGACGCGGGTCGCGTGCTAAGTTACGCGGGTCGCATGGAGTCTCATGCAGATCGCATGGAGTCTCATGCGGGTCGCATCAGAGGTTCTTTGTGGTATTTTACCAAAGGAAATCAACCAGAAAACTAATCTAACTCAAATCTACTTCTAAATCAAATCTAAATGAAACACAACTATCGCAATCTAATCTAAATGAAATGCAACGAAACAAACAGGCTTGGGCTGCCTCCCAAGGAGCGCTTGTTTTAGGTCTCAAGCTCGACCTTCCTTTTTCTAATCTTCGACTAGTACAGGATCAGAAAGATCCTGCTCAAAACGCTCATTGTGGGGATGATTGGCAATGTAATGCTTGAGCCGCTGGCCATTGACTTTGAAGGTCCCACATTCCTCACTCCAAATGTCAATAGCACCAAATGGGTACACCTTCTGCACGACAAAGGGACCGGACCACCTTGACTTCAACTTCCCAGGAAAGAGTCGCAGTCTTGAGTTGAACAAAAGTACAAGATCACCCTTTTGGAAGTCGCGAGTCGTGATGTGCTTGTCATGAAGTCGCTTGGTCTTTTCTTTGTAGATCCTTGCATTCTCGTAAGAATGAAGTCGCATTTCTTCCAACTCATGCAGGTCGAGGATTCGCTTTTCGCCAGCAGCCAGCATGTCCATGTTGACCGCTCGTGTGGCCCAGAACGCCTTGTGCTCGATTTCCACAGGTAAGTGACACGGTTTCCCGTATACCAGTTTGAAAGGGCTCATCCCAATCGGCGTCTTGAAGGCGGTGCGGTAGGCCCAGAGTGCGTCATTCAACTTCAAAGACCAATCCTTTCTTGTCCTTGCCACAGTCTTCTCCAAGATGGATTTGATTTCCCGGTTTGAGATTTCAGCTTGGCCGTTGGATTGAGGATGGTAAGAAGTCGTCACTTTGTGCGTCACCCCATGACGTCTCAGGAGCTTGTTGAATTGTCAGTTTACGAAATGCTTCCCTCCATCACTGATGACGGCTCGTGGAACCCCAAAGCGAGGGAAGATGATGTCGTTGAACAATCGTTTCACGGCACTCGAATCTGCCTTTCGACAAGCCACTGCTTCCACCCACTTGGACACATAGTCAACCGCAACTAGGATGTACTCATATCCGCACGAAGCTGGGAATGGTCCCATGAAATCGATTCCCCACACATCAAAGATCTCTACCTCAAGAATGGAGTGAAGAGGCATCTCATTGCGTTTGGAAATGTTCCCAGTGCGTTGACAACTGTCACATGTGTCAACCAAGGTCTTCGCGTCTTTGAAGAGAGAAGGCCAAAAGAAGCCGGATTGCAAGACCTTGGCTGCCGTCTTGGAGAAAGAAGCATGGCCTCCGTACGCAGATGAATGGCAATGCTCAAGGATGGATCGTGCCTCATCGTGTGGCACACAGCGTCTGAAAATGTCATCGACTCCTACCTTGAAAAGAAAAGGCTCGTCCCAAAAATAGTACTTTGCATCAGATTTGAGCTTCTTCCTTTGTTGGTAGGTCATGGTGTGAGGAACAAACCCGGAAGCAATGAAATTGGCAATGTCAGCATACCAAGGGTCTGTTTGGTTGCTTTCGCGGGTTACATCGACGGCATGTAGTGCGGAGGCAGAGAAGAGTTGTTCATCAGGGAACGAGTCATTGATTGGCAAGTTGGCAGAGCTCTCATCTTCCAAACGAAGTCTGGATAGATGGTCAGCCACAGTGTTTTCGACTCCCTTCTTATCCCTGATCTCAAGATCGAACTCTTGCAAAAGAAGAATCCACCTGATCAATCGAGGTTTGGCATCCTGTTTGCTCAGCAAATACCGCAAGGCGGCATGGTCAGTGTAGACGATGATCTTAGAGCCAACCAAATATGACCTAAACTTGTCGAGAGCGAACACAACGGCGAGAAGTTCCTTCTCAGTCGTTGTGTAATTCATCTGGGCAGGATCTAGCACCTTGCTAGCATAGTAAATAGCACACGGCTTCTTTTCTTTCCTTTGCCCCAAAACCGCTCCGACAGCATAGTCGCTCGCGTCGCACATGATCTCAAAAGGAAGAGACCAGTCAGGTGGCTGCAAAATGGGTGCTGAGATGAGGGCTTTCTTCAAATCGCAAAAAGACTTGACACAATCATCGGTGAAAACGAAATCGGAATCTTTGATGAGCAGATTGGTCAGTGGTTTCGCGATCTTGGAGAAGTCTTTGATGAACCTGCGGTAAAAACCTGCATGTCCAAGGAAGCTTCGAATGCCCTTGACGTTTGTTGGAATCTCGAGTCTCTCAATCACCTCGATCTTTGCCTTGTCAACTTCAATGCCTTTTGAGGTCACAACATGTCCAAGGACAACGCCAGTTTGGACCATGAAGTGACACTTTTCCCAATTCAAAATCAGATGGACTTCCTCACACCTCTTCAAAATTTTGCACAAGTTGGTCAAACACGAGTCAAAACATGCACCATACACGGAAAAGTCATCCATGAAGATCTCAACCTCTGTCTCGATGAAATCAGAAAAGATGGCCATCATGGCTCTTTGAAAGGTCGCTGGTGCATTACACAGACCAAAGGGCATCCTACGGTATGCGTACGTACCGTAGGGACAAGTGAAAGTGGTCATCTCTTGGTCTTGAGGGTGAATTGGGATCTGGAAGAAGCCAGAGTAACCATCCAAATAACAAAAATAAGAATGGTTAGCAAGCCTCTCCAAAAGCTGGTCAACGAATGGCAAAGGGAAGTGGTCTTTGCGTGTGGCCGCATTGAGTTTTCTGTAGTCAATGCACATTCGATAACCATTCACCACTCGTGTTTGAATCAACTCGTTCTTCTCGTTTTTCACCACCGTTGTTCCACCTTTCTTTGGCACCACGTGCACTGGGCTCACCCACTTACTGTCAGAGATAGGGTAAATGATACCGGCGTCCAGAAGCTTGAGAATCTCCTTCTTGACTACCTCTTTCAGATTTGGGTTAAGCCGTCTTTGATGTTCAACCGATGGCTTGTGACCTTCCTCCAGAAAAATCCTGTGTGAGCAAATGGATGGGCTGATCCCCTTCAGGTCATTGATCGAATACCCGATTGCGCCTCGATGAAGCTTCAGTTTCTCCAAGAGTTTGGCGGTTTGATCGGGAGTCAGACTTGCATTGACAATGACGGGGAAGGAATGATCTGGACCAAGGAATTCATATCGGAGGTTGGCTGGCAGGGGCTTGAGTTCAGGAGTTGGCCCCTTTTTCTCGGTCTGGATGCGGGTCGCATCAGATGTCGTGCGGGTCGCATCAAGTGGAATGTCGTCGCATGCTGACCTATCCGACTCGCTTTCGGTTTCCAGGTCCTCAGACTTTGGCACGCGGGTCGCATCAGATTTCGTGCGGGTCGCGTCAGGGTCTTCCAGGTCAGCTGTTTTCACTTCTGCTCCTCTGACTTTTTCTCCAAACAAGAAACGAGTGTGTTCTTTCGTGCTCTCATGGATCTGACCAAGGAAGTACTCTTCTACCATATCTGTTAGGCATTTTTCGTGCACATCCACTCGAGAACAAGATGCGGCAGAAGGGTACTTCATGGCTTGATCAATTTGGAAACACACTCTCTCTCCTCCAAAGTTCAAGGTCAGTGTTCCTTGAGACACATCGATGATTGCACCTGCAGTCCTGAGGAAAGGTCGTCCCAGAATGATGGGGACTTCCTTGTCCTCTTCCATTTCCATGACCACGAAGTCTACAGGTACAAAGTACTTACCGACCTGAACTGGTACGTCTTCCACTATGCCGAGTGGCAATCGTACCGAGGAGTCCGCTAGCTGCAACGTCATTCGCGTGGGTCTGAGCTCTCCTACTCCCATTCGCTCGAAAATCGTGCGCGGCATGAGGCTCACGCTAGCTCCCAAGTCGCAGAGAGCTCTCTTGATCGTGGCCTTGCCGATGATGCAAGGAATGGAAAACTTCCCGGGGTCGTTCAATTTGGGAGGTAGGTCGCTCTTCAGAATGGCACTGCACTGTTCCGTCAACTTCACCGTTTCATTACCCTCCAAGCTTCGTTTGTTGGATAAGATATCCTTCAAGAATTTGGCGTAAGAGGGCATTTGAGTCAAGGCCTCGGTGAATGGGAGCGTGATGTGCAGTCCTTTCAAGATTTCCGTGAACTTTGCGAATTGAGCGTCCAGTTTGGTTGCAGCTAGTCTTCTGGGAAAGGGCATAGGAGGCCTGTAGGGTGGAGGCTTGACTGGAAGTTTCTCAGATGGAGGTGTCTCAGCCTCCTTCCCCTTGTCAGGTCTTTCCACGCGGGTCGCGTGCGGTGGCACGCGGGTCGCGTCCACTGGGCCTTCAGATGTCGATGCGGGTCGACTTGGCTCAATGCGACCTGAGTCGACGTGTTCCTCTGAGGGTGACGCGGGTCGCGTGATATGGCACGCGGGTCGCATCTCATCAGTGTGTGTCACATCTGGAGTCAGGTCTGGTGGGAAGGCTGGTTCTTGGTACTGGGTCCCACTTCGCAGCGTGATCGCCTTCACATCTCCTCTGGGGTTGGGTTCTGGCTGAGCTGGCAGCTTTCCAGGTTGAGGTTGGCTCGAAGTGACGATGTGACTCAACTGCTCCAACAATTTGTTTTGAGCCGCCATTTGAGTGGACATGCTCTGCATCTGTTCCCACATCATTTGATTCATTTTCCCTTGCTCGTGTGTGAAATCGGTCGCATGGGGAGGCACGTACGGTCTGGAAGGACCGGCTTGAGGTGCTCGATTGTTCTGATTGGGGAAAGAAGCATTCTGATAGAAGCTCTTGTTGGAGTTGTTGTTGGAAGAGGGATTGTTCCAATTGTTGTGACTGGAAGACGGACGATTGAAAGAGTTGTTGTTGTCATTGGAAGACGGATTGTGAAACGAGTTGTTGAAAGGAGGTCTAGGAGCATTGTTTTGATTCCACCTCCAGTTTTGTTGCTCAATTGGGTCCTTGGAGTAGGATCGATTGAAAGGAGGTTTTGGAAAAAATGAAGGTTCGTTGTTCAAGGAACTTACCTGCTCATTGCTCTCTTCAACCTCTGCCAAGGGGCATTGCTCGTAGCTGTGTTTCTCGTCTCCACACATGACACAACTCTGCGGTTGTTGTTCGACTGCCTTCACGCTCAGCTTGTCCATCGCCCTCTGCATGGCATCCATCTTGGCGGTCAAGGCAGTGATGTGATCGACCTCGAACTTGCCGCCACCTCTCGGTCGGGCGTTGTCGCGGCCGGACCATTGTTGGTTCTGTGCCATGTGGTCAATCAGGTTCATGGCCTCTCGAGGTTCTCGTTCCATTAATGCTCCACCTGCAACTGCATCAACAGAAGAACGGGTACTTTCTGTCAAACCATCATAAAACGTTTGGATCAACAACCAATCTGGTAGACCATGATGGGGACACGAATACTGCAACTCTCTAAACCTTTCCCAAGACTCATTGAGGGGCTCATCTAACAATTGCCTAAAGCTGGTCAGTTCGTTCCTTACCTTGGCGGTTCTTTTGTGAGGGAAAAACCTAGTCAAAAATAACTTGGACAATTCCTTCCAGCTGGTGACCGAATCCCTAGGTAACGACCCTAACCATTTCTTAGCTTTGTCCCTAAGAGTAAAAGGAAAGAGAGCCAGTTTGGTGTAGTCGGCGGTTGCTCCATTGGTTTTGATGGTAGTGATGCACTCGAGAAAGGTCTGGAGGTGAGCATGAGGATCCTCGTGGTCCATGCCATAGAAGGTGTTCTGCTGAACCATGTTGACCACTCCTGGATTGAAGTTCGATTGTTGTCCAGGAACTCTTGGCAACCTGATTGCGCCTCTGACATCTCCAGCTCGTGGCACGTTGAATTCTCGAAGTGTCCTAGGCATGAAGGCATCAGTCTCTTCGTCTTCAGGGTCAGTCAAGACTTCATCTTCCCTGTTTCGTTCTCTTTCCTCCCTGTCGGCTCTTTGTCTTTCTCTTTCTCTTTCCTCCTCACCATCCCTGCTTGGATGTTCTGACATCTCTTCAACGCGGGTCGCGTGCAAAGTCGCGCGGGTCGCGTCTGTTGTGATGCGGGTCGCGTCAACCTCGGTGCGGGTCGCGTCCAGAGGTGGCTGAACAGGGACAGTGTCTTCTGGAGGAGTTTCGTCAAAAAGCGGCCCTCTGCTTCTCAGTTGGTACTTCAGTGTGTATCTACCTGCAGCCAGAGGTTGTTCAAAAGCCAGCTTTCAGTAAAAAGAAATGAAAGATAAAAGATACAGGTTGAAATCTAGATTAACTAAGAAAAGTAAAAATTCAGAAAATGGAAACCGTCCCCGGCAACGGCGCCAAAAACTTGTTCGCTGTAAATTGAATGAACAAAGTTTCACCACAGCCTAAGCTGTGGAGTTTAAACCCTATTCAATCTCTTTGGACGAAGGTTGCAAGTGCACAACCTTGTCTTTGTAGATAGAACGGGTGTCGATCCTCAGAGACGGACTATTTTCTGAATTCTTAACTATCCTAGCTAGGTACTAGAAGTGTGAAAAGTGGAGTTTGTTTTAATCCCTAGTTTGTGTAGTATGAACAAGTAAAATGAAACAAAAGAATGAACAAGTTTGAATGTATGAACAATTGAATCTGCTATGTATGAACAGGTATAAAAGAATCAACTAAAATATGTAATCTGTACTAAAGTATAAAAGGGCGTTTCAAGGTTTCAGACTTTCATTTTCAACTTTGCTGCTCAGAACCTGTCACGCGACCCGCATACTATCGCATGCGACCCGTGTGACGCGACCCGCATACTTTCGCATGCGACCCGCTTGGTCTTAAGCGCTCTGGACCTACACGCGACCCGCAAGCTGTGGCTTGCGACTCTCGTATGCGACCCGCGCGCTAACTCACGCGACCCGCATGGTCTTTTGAGCTGAGTCTGCACATGTCAGAAACCTGCTGTTTCAATCGTGTAAGGCTAAATTGACCGTGCCTAGTGTCACTGAACCTCAACTATCGTGTGTTGGCTTAGTAGACCTGGTTTGGAATTGCAATTTCACCTTCTTAGATCTAATCAAGCTGTTTGATCTAAACCTAAGTTCTCGATTCCGTTTACTAAAGGTATCTACAAGCTGAAGACTTTCACCTTTCGGCTACTAGTTGATCTACAAGCTGAATAGAAACTTTCACCTTTCGGCTACTCGTTGACCTCACCTTTCGGTTCTCAGACCTACCTCAAGTGCTTAACCTAATTTGCAAGAGACGTCAAGCCTTTGGTACAAGAAGAGATGCCTAAGGCATTCGACAGTAAGCAATCAAGAATCAAGCATTTTCAGATCAAGCAATATCAAATCATACAAGAATCAAAGAAACACGAAATAACAATCAAGAATCAATTCATGTGCATAATCAAACAAAGCATCAAACTACTCATCCAAATCCTCGAAACTAAAGTATCTACTCAAACATCAAAGAAATGAAAACAAGAGAGAGAAGAAGAAAGCAAATCATAGAGATGAGAGTAGAGAAGAGGCTTGAAGCTTCAGATCGAGTCTCTTGATTCGATTCGACTCCTCTTCAGCTCCAGGTTGCTCCCCTTCTCTTCAGATCGCCTCTCCTTCGGACTTGAGCTCTCTCTCTGTCGTGTGAAGTGGATTTGAGTGATTTTTCGGACCTCTTCTTCTGTTGCCAGGCCTCTGCATATATAGCTTCCTTCTTGGGCCTTAATTGGGCCTGGCTCTGTTGACTTGACGCGACCCGCATGAAATTCCATGCGACCCGCGTCAGGTGGCATGGATGCGAGCTGTGAGGGTCGCGTCCGAGGTCGCGTCTGGGCTGCTATGCGACCCGCGTCTGATGGCACGCGGGTCGCGTGGGGGAAGTCTGAACTTGGCCTTTTTGCCTGCTTTTCGTCTATTCCTGCAAATCAACCACAAAACTGCAGCAGTACCATATTCTATTTGATTTTCAATGTAAACTATGCAATTATGTGGTCAAAGTATATGGTCTGGTTCAGAAATAGAACGAAATAATAGATGAAATATGGACACATCAATCATCAATGCATCTCTCATCGCTGGACTGGTGGAGCGATGGCGTCCCGAGACGCACACGTTTCACATGCCATTCGGAGAGATGACAGTGACTCTCCAGGATGTGAGTGCTCTTTGGGGTTTGCCTATCCGTGGCACACCCGTCGGCGGCGTCTCTGACAGCACCAGATTCGTAGATTATGTCGAGGAGTTGTTGGGAGCTGAGCCTTCCTATATCATTGGGGACCATGGGAGGTCGAAGTTCTATTTGCGGATGACGAGGTTATGGCAGCACTTCAGCGCGGGTCTCTCGGCAGATTCCACCGAGCTAGAGATTCAGAGGTAAATTTTATAACTTGTTTCTACTAATCAATTTATAATACGATGATTCTATTAGAATTTTTATATGTTTTGTATTGCAGATATACACGGGGATACGTGATGGACCTTTTTGGTTTTGTCATGTTTCCTGATTCTAGCGGTGACCAGATGCCGATGATGTATCTCCCGTTGCTGATGGACCTTGAGCGGCCATCGCCGTACAATTGGGGTGGGGCTGTCCTGGCGTATCTGTACTCCCACCTCTGCCGTAGTAGTGAGGTAAGTCACCAACTCTTATCTAAAATAAATTATTTAATCAATCAATCCATCAAAACACACTGATGTGTAATGTTCTTGAAAATGCAGCCGAAAGCGAAGCAGATGTACGGGCCGGTACTCCTGCTTCAGCACTGGTCGTGGTCACGGCTACCGGTGGGCCGTCCTATCCCCAATGAGGTGCCTGATTGGGGAGAGTTAGATGTGTTTAGATGCCCGGCATACGCCAAAAAGTGGTACGATTTCCACCACTACTTGGATCGGACCCACGGTGCTACCGTTGGGATCAGACCAGTCCGGTCAGAGCTTCAGAGTTTGCCTGAAGCTCTTGTTGAGTGGACGCCGTACGATCAGTTGTACGCGGAGTACCTCTTGCCGGGCAGTGTGGGTGACAAGCAGGAGCGGGCGATGTCGTTCTATCGAGGTCCACTCATACACTTCTGGACAGTGGAGCACCACTATCCAGATCGGGTGCTCCGCCAGTTTGGTCGAGCGACGTTGATTCTCGCAGACCCATCTTTGCCGAGTTCCACGCACAGAGACCTGCACAGGTAAGTCGTAGTCTATTGTATTTATTGTCAAATACATCATATTACTTGATAGCTTTGTATTGCAACTAACGTCTTTCTTACAGCGTAAACTATCGAGGGCGACTGGATAAGGACTGGAGCACCCATTTCGATCCGTACTACAGGACGGCCCAGGATCCTCAGTATCTGGACTTCTATCACATGCCAAATGTGATTCTGCAGACCCGGAGGGATCCCCAGTTGAGGTACGATGTTTGGTACACGCAGGTCTGCATGGCGAGTGTCTATCTGCAGGGCGATTACGGTGCCCATCTCCGCGACATGATCAAAACCGATGATGGTTACCATCCCAACGGCCGTGCATGGGCTCGCCAGGTAAAGCACCTAAAACCACATAGTTTTGGTCTAACTTAGTAGTTCATCAAGGTTTGATCTGACATGCCAAATTTTTTTCAGCTTCTGGCCGCGATCAAGGAGTGCGGGCATGGGATCGCCATGCTGGGAAAGAAGAACTGGAGACGGCTTGGGTACCGCACCCTCAAGAAGAATGCGAATGTGGTTGAGGATGCCGGGCACGGTGGAAAGATCATCGGTATGCTGCGAGACGCCGGAGAGAACATCAACTGGCGTGAGATAAATCCGACGGAGCCCGACCCGAGCCCGGTTCTGCTAGATGATATGCCATCTTCCCCCGATTCACATCCAGAGTGGGACTACCATCGTTGGGTATTGTCCAGCATTGGGTGGACGGCATGGTACGATGAGCATAGACGTCCGGTGCAGACTCAGGTATGTCATACTTCAGTATCTGTCAGGTTTTAATAAATTTATTCATTCAGATCAAATTTAATAATTATGTGTATGATTGCAAGGTCCGACAGAGATGCCGCCACAGCCACCACCTGCGGAGACCGATACTTCTGAGTACGAGTCCCTCTCGTGCAGTCTCCAGGACTTCGGGGTATTCGATGAGGATTTCATTACGGCACCGGCATGGCCCCGATATGGCACAGAGATGCCGCATGATGGAGAGGCTAGTGGTAGTGGGTCTCATACTCAGCCTGCATTTGGGACTGAGTTCGCCGCATCTATCTTCAGTACACCTCCGCCAGTACCGCCAGTCTCCACAGGCGATGCCAGATGGGATACCGCCGAGCAGATACTCAGGTCTGCCGATGCCCCAGATGAGCCCGAGAGAGACGGAGCCTGGCCGCGCTGGCGCCGGGCGAACGCCGGAGTACCGCCTCAGCGATGGTCCCCCTCTCCGTTTTAGTTGTATTTTTACTAGTTTTGTACTATTTATATTTGATATACTATTTATGTTTGGTATATTTGGATTATCTTATATTTCGGTTCTTGTGTATGTGTGCTTTTATGGTACTATTTTTATATTTTACAGATCAAATAATGCTAAACAGAAAATATTAAAACATTAAAATAGTAGTACAACATAAAAAATAAACATAAAAATATGTTAAACAGTAAAAATAAACTCATCAAGATTAAACCGACATTTTTATTAATATCCAAAGTTGAATAAAAAATTTTGCGGGTTAAAAAAAGAAAAAAAGAAAAAGGGTAAGCCGGCCAGAAAATGGCCGGCTTAGGGGGGGAGTAAGCCTGCCATTTTCTGGCCGGCTTGGACATTTTTCGATATTGAGTCCGATTCTGGGCATAATTAATAATTTGTATTAAACTTTGGATATTAATAAAAATGTCGGCTTGACAGTTATGCACGCATTATATATGCTGCATGTATATGAGAATTCGGCACGAATTTGAAGATAGATTTCTAAGTCACTATCGTTTATATCTTAAAAGGATATGAATCCCAGTAGGTTGGATAGGACCGCACTTTTGGTGATTTTGATATGAATTTCCAAAAAAAAAAAATATGAATTTAGTTGGGGGAATAAAGGAGGGGCCATGCTTGAAATCTCTCTCAATTGGTACAATACTCCGTTGAGTGAATCTATGCTACTATGCATAGCACGGATTAGTCCGTAATACAGAATAATATTTTTGTTTTCAAAATTCTAATGGTCGTCTGAACCGTTCAACATGATTTTCATATGAATATGTACTGACATACCGAATTTTATAATTTTTATAAATTTTTTACTATTTTTTAAGATAGATAAAATATCACTTTTTTTGGATTGTCTAGAATTTTTAGATCAAGTGATTTTCTACCTATCTTAAAAAATTGATAAAAAATTCTAAAAAATATAAAATTCGGTCTGCGAGTACATATTTATATGGGAATTCTGGTGAACAATACAATTGACCGTTAAGATTTTGAAAACAAAAATATTAATCCGTATTACAAACTAATCCGTACTATGCATTGTACCATAGACTCACTCTAAAATCTATATCTAAACGTGTTGTAAGATCTTTCAATTGGATTTTATTAATCTACGAAAAATATAAAACCTTTCAATTTTAGGATATATCTTGTGCATGTACGGATGTACCTTTTTAGATTTGAATAATCTTTTTATATAAGAGTATGTAATTAATTCCTATATTTTTTTATTTTAATTTAATGACTATCAAGATATACGCGTTAAAGAATTGAAACTTATAAGGATTATAAGGAAGAATATTGAACCATTTTGTTGAATGAATGCAAAAAGAGATTAATTCTTTTAATGACACATTTTTTTAACATAAATAGTGTTTATGTCGTTTGTATGCTACTAATAAATTAAGTACTAGTTCTGAAGTAATTCACCGTACAATTTTAAATAAATCACCATTTGCTAAACTACTTGCAGCCAAATCATGTTTTTAATAAATGTCATTTTAAACAATATCTTCATCGGATGACTATCCAATCAACTTAAACCCTGTCCCCAACTTAACTCCATATAAACTTTTTGAAATCAAACGTGGCATTGATTTTTAAAGATTTCAAAACTTAATTGATAGTGGAGGTAAAATTTTAAAATGCAAAAAAAAAAAAAGGAAAAGGAAAACATGGGTAGGCAAGGATTTGCGCCATGGTGGAGGTGGACCCAAGTATGATTTGAATTCACATCACCCCCGGTATAGTAATAGGAAATCTTTTACAATTACTTGATCTGGACCGTTCTTTTTAACTTGGCACGAATCTCAAAGCCCAATAATACTGCCCCTCTGTCAGCCCGAATCCCAAACCGACTGGGAGTTAATCTCAAACCGTAAAGTGAAGGGAATCTTTTACGGTACCGGAGAGGATATGGATCCAGTATGATTTAGGCAAGCAAGAACTACAAAAGAGGAAAAGAAATGTTTTTTTTGAAAAAAGCCATCACTAATTGTACGGAAGTAGAATTGCGCGATAGTGGAGGGCCAAGGTCGCAAAATGCAAAAAGCGCGGGTAGGCAAGGAATTGGGTAAAGATTTTAACAGAGTAGTTATGGCTTCATGCAGCGCACGAACTGCAGAATCAAAACAGCGTTCGTATATGGTTTGTGCGCTGCATGATGTCAAAACTACTCTGTTAAAATCTTTACCCAAATTACGCCATGGTGGACCTAGGTAAGATTTAGGCCAACCAAAGAGAGGCAGAACAGAATCACGTAATTGCGGGATAAAAACACAATTACAAAGTGGGGCCTACTGATAGGTGGTTCATTTCCGGCCCGGGGAAGTATACAGGACGCGTGAAGTGATGGCGTATCATCACTAATTAATTATTAACTTAATCTATATTATATATATATATATATACCCGGAGAGACACTCAGGAAGGTGGGTTATGTGGAACCTGTAACATCAATCAAGTGCTTCAGCGTCACATTCCTTTCCTATTAACTGAGTCTGAGAGAGACGAAGAAGACGAGGATAGAATTAAGTGCTTCAGCGCTGGAAGGCACTTGCCTCTTTTTCCCTCTCAGGCTCTATTTTTGCTGCTCTTTCTGTTGTTGCTGATACTTATTGCCTCCACTTCAACTTGCTTCTTCCTTTCTTCCTTTACTGATTCTACACCATGGAACCGGATTCCCAAGACAAGGTACTTCTGATTGCAAATTGACCTCTTTTGAATTAATTTCACTTGCTTGAGTTTGTCTTTGACGAATTGGGTTGATTAAAATGCAAGGTCAAACTCGTAGAAATGAATTTTACTTTGGAAAACCTTTATTAATTAGTACCTATCAGGGTACTACCTTGATCGAGGCTTGAGCTGATAAAGAAGAACTTTGTCATTTTGGATTAGTTAATATGCAAGGACAGTATCATAACTTTTGTAGGTGTTGGTTGGTCAGGAATTTCTGACGGGCTGGTATCAGTAACGTCAGCCTTGACTATTTAATTAATCTCTAATTAAATATGACTTCCATGAAGTAAGGAAAAAACTAAAAATAAAGGTTATTATTTATTCTTATACTCTGACTCGTTCTCTAGAACACTTGAGATAAAAATTAAAATATATTTGAAGGACAAAGTTTACTAATGCTAGCTCAAGTTTGAAGTTTCAGCTTATAATTTGTTGTATAGTTTTTTTATTTTTATTTTTATTTTGAGAAAAGTGGGGTAGACCCCACCAGTTTCCATTGAAACTTGTACCAAACATCTGGTACCATCTTACTGCCTAAACTAAATAACTAACAACAAATAGCACCTAAAGTTCTGAAAGTGATACAAAACCAGTTAGCAACAAAAACAACTACAGAGACAAACCTAAATATTACAACTTAATAGGAAAAGTTCAATAATACTCAATTTCCTCCAAGCATTGTACAGTAAATTTTCAAAATTAAATTAATTCATTACGGTTGTCAATCATTCACACTGCAGGCTGACAGTAATTCGAGCGAGACAAATTGCGAGATTAGACAGAAAAGTCAGGGGAAAAGGCCACATCTTTCCATTGACATACCTCCAAGAAGTGGCACTACGAATCCTGCAAGAGCAAATGCACTTACACCACCAACCAGCTCTTCTTCTACCAGAGGAGGAACTGGTCTTCCGCCTCGCCCTGCATCTACCAAAGTCCAAAGATCCAAGAGCTCCATTAAGAAGCTTTTATCAGCTACGAGTTTCAAGTTCGCGACTGGTGATGCTATTATATCTGATGGGAGAAACGACTTGCCAGTTACAGATGGGTCATCTAGGGGAAGTAGGGAGAGAAGTTCTATTATAAGGTCTCTATCTTTGACTAAGATACTCAGTCCTTCAGTGAGAAGAACAACTTCACTTCCGGTTGACGCAGAAGTGGACTTGCTGGAAAAGACTTTGCAAGAAGGTACCACCGCAGAAGGCATTTCTAGTGCAGTAAGTAGTAATTTTCTTTTTCAGAAAAGCAAATGAAACAGATATGCAATCAAATTGTAATTTGTCTTTTTCTCAAATTGACAGAAAAAAGATGTACAGCGAAAAATATGGCGGTCAAAGTCGGTTCCTTTGAATGGTAAAGTAGCCAATGCAAACAGTTTGAAGAGAATGGACTCATTAGGTGGTGTATTTCGAGTTATTCCCACTACACCACGAGTAACTGATACAAGTGGCCCTACTCCAGAAGTCGTATCAGTGGAAACTGGTACTTGTCTAAACCTTATCTAGATCTTAGTGAATACTTTTGAAAATTATTCTTCGGCAGTAAATTTTTGGTTCATTTATTCTTAATTTATCTTGTTATTGTGTCAGAGAACAAGGATGGAGAAAACGGAGAGGATATACCAGAGGAAGAGGCAGTGTGCCGTATATGTTTCGAAGAGTTATCTGAAGGGAATGATACAACCCTAAGATTAGAGTGCTTGTGTAAGGGTGAAATGGCTTTAGTCCATAAGGAATGTGCTATAAAATGGTTCAGCATCAAGGGAAGCAGGGATTGTGAGGTGTGCAAGCAGGAGGTCAAAAACTTGCCTGTAACTTTACTTCGTATTCAGAATGCCTCTGCTGGTAATACACGAGCTGGCGGCCGGGCCCACCAAGATATCTATTATCAATATAAGTGAGTATAAACTTTATTCAGTGTGATACCATGTTTTCTTTGTCATTGAACTTGTTGTGCAGTGCAATTCTTTATGTAATATTGTTCTTTTGTTGCATTTTTGTTTTTCAGTACATTTCAGGCGATGCCTATACTGGTAATAGTGAGCACGCTTGCATATTTCTGCTTCTTGGAGCAACTAATGGTACATACTTATATTCTATCACACCCTTTCTTCTCTTGTTCCTTATTCATGCTCTTAACTACAACAGCCAGAATCATAAGTATTGAAGTTGTTTTAATTAGTGTAATTTGTTGTTATGTCAGGTAGTTGACTTTGGTACAGCTGCACTGGCTATATCATTGCCTTTCTCTTGCATTCTCGGCCTTTTTTCTTCGCTTACTTCTACAACCATAGGTTTGCACAATTTTGCATCCAAGATGTGCAAAATCAAATTATTAATTAAATTTGCAACTTATGAAGGAAATGTTATGTGATGCAGCAATGAGACAGTACATGTGGATTTATTCAGGCGTCCAATTTCTGCTTGTTGTTTTCTTTGCTCATCTGTTTTACTCTTATGTGAGTATACCTTTTCACCTTTCAACAATCATCTGAATTTTTATAATATATACTTGAAAGAGTTGACACTGTGTAGCTCCGTATATGAAAACTACATCTCACTTTGTATCAACTGTAAGATCCCCTGTTAAAAGAAAATATTGTAATGCAAATGGAAATTCAAATAAATTGGTCAGCTTTGCTTTGTGGCTTAAGAAATATGATTTAACAGCAGGATATCCTATCTGAACAATTTAATTGTCTAAATCACTTCTATTGGGACTTGATATAGGGAATAATTAAATTATATGCAAATAACATTTGTCTCATGGGTTAAATTTATGCTGGATTTGCAGCTGCATATGCAAGCAGTTATATCCATAATACTTGCAACTTTTGCTGGATTTGGAGTTGCTATGACTGCAAACTCCATAATAGTCGAGATACTGAGATGGAGGGCTAGGTCTAGGAGGGTCCCACGTGCTAGGACCCGTCGTCCAGTACAGAACAACACGCTCCCAACACAACAGCCACGTGATGAACCGCGTGGCACTGGTAATTTGGAAAATATAGTTATATCACAAGCTTAATGCTTCTTTAAAGAGTGATTTTTTTTTTTTCATTTTTTTTTCTTGTTGTGTAAAAGATGGCATATGTAAGTTAACAGCAAAGTTAGGTATGGGCAGGTGTTCTTAGTAGATGGAGAAGGAAGCAGATTGTTTATTGTGTGCTCTCTCAAGATTATGTGAATGTATTGTTAGTGTTTATTTCTCTTTGCATTGAAATTCCTAATATATTATCTCATTGTTGGCTATATTTGGTGCAGAGACAATAGTTATGCTTCTTTATTTTTTGTTGGGAAAAAAAGGAGGAAAAAACAAAGGCGGCGATAATAGCCGGTTAGCTTAAAAAACCGGATGAATTTCTCGTGAATATTAGATGGTTGGATGGTTTGATCCCAATATCAATAACTAAATCCCAATTTATAATAACAAAATATTCATCTATAAATATGACTTATAATAAAATTACTTGTACAACCTTATCAATTGATTCTAGAAATCTCGATGACATGACATAATTATCCAATCAAATAAACATTAAGCATCCAACAAAAACTTGATGTACGAACAATTTTTTTTAAAATAAAAAAATATTGAGATGGACACATTTTTGTACATACCATCTTCCACATAGACGGTATATATAAAGTTAGTACAATGTTCGAGCTCATCTAGTATTCTTCCGCACAGATGGTGTATGTAATCAGCGGCAGTATTGTAATTAATTCGAACTTTTATTGACTGTTCGGTCTAACCAACTGATGGCGTTGATGGCCTCCCTCCTTTGCCATCGAGTATATTTTAAGTATAGTTAGTATTGAGTGACTCTTCGACATTGGTTTGGCTCAACGAACGATGACATTGAGGGGATGACTTTTACCATCTATTTGTTACATGAGCCGTTGGTGTTAGTACAAAGCAATAACAACTCGTTATCATATTGAACCGATGACATATATTCTCAGGGGCAACGCTGTAAATAATTGGAACCTCAGTTTTAGTATACACTATCTGCTCCATATATTGAACCGATGGTGGTAATGTTATATATATATATTCCAGTAAACCCTAAACCCTAGGTTGATTGTCCCCAACCCTTTGATCACTGTGAAAATCAACTTCCCAAAATTGACGGACTAAGAAGCTAGCATTTTCTCTTCCGGCGTCATTTGTATGCTAGATCACTCTTCTCTCCTTTATTTTTTGTTTATTTTAATCGTTATTTTGAATGGTTTCTTAAATTAGGGAATAATTTAAACTAGAGTTTAGTTATTTAATGTTATTTTTTGTTTTGTATAGGCGAAATGAGTAGCCAAAATAGTCGTTACTCATCAGATCCTTATTGTAATAGATGTCTTAAGTCGACTGTTGTGATGCTTTCGATGACCAGAATGAATCCGGGGAGGAAATTTTATATATGTCCAGAATGCAATCAATAGATGGACTCGTGTGACAACAATACCAATTTAAGTAACGTTAGTTTAAATTCTCATATGAAACCTTGCAGACAAGTTGCAAGATATCAAAATGAGGCAGAAGTATCTTCGATTCTCAAGAAACAGCTAGTAGTATTAATTGTATTTTGTGTGTTGATGCTTGTGATCTGTTTTTTAATTGTTGTGTTGTTGCTTCATGTGAAGTAGTGGATTACTTTGTACGTAGTGAGATGAGTCACAAGCTGTCCAACAACATGCAAAACATGTTCTGAAAATTAAATCATGTTGCAAACCCAAGGTTTCGGTAGTGTATGAAAGGCAAATGATAGTACATTGTTGTTTAATCTCTTACACAAATCCTCTTTAAAATAATTAATTTGTGGTTTGTGAAAGAATTTAAACAACAATGTAAGTCCACTGTTATGTGTCCATTTTTACATTGCCTTAAGCTTGGGTTTAAAACATGATTTATTTTCAAAACATGCATGCTTTGCAAGTTGTTGGACAACTTATGATAAATTTCATTTTTTTTACCATATTTTACTTGACACTTTAAAAGAACATGTTTTATTTGCCATTTGATCAATATCCGGGTAAGACCCAATGACGTCTGTTTTTGTGAATTCCTTGGGGCATGCCTTGTGGCCGAGCCACCTCTTGACTTGTTTTCTGTGATAGGCTTGACATGTGTTGTGTGGCCAAGCCACCCCTCTTGACCTGTTTCTGTGAATTGCTTGAGAAATGGTGTGTGGCCGAGTCGCCTCTTTTAGCTGTTTTTTGTAATATTCTTGATATGTGCAAGGAACCGAATTCCTCCATGTTGAATTGTGCCTTGATGATTTTTGGGTTACAACGTAGAAACAGAATTATTAAATATTGCGTGCGAGTTGTTGATTTTCTCAACGCGATTACGATTAATGAATAATGGGAAATTCTGGGATATTCCAATGGATTTTGTTAAACTGGTACGGTGGTTCAGTTATGGTTGTACCACTGGTACCGGCCTTTGCTTCGTTTGTTCTTGTGTGTTGAACTGTTGATGTGCCAGTTCTGTTACTGGTATTTTGTATCAGCGGTTCCCTGTTTTGTTCTCTGTTGAACTTGCGTTACTCGGGGAAAATCGGGAATTTTGGAATTTTAAAAGGAGGCCGGCCTTAAGAAATTTAATTGGATGTTGGGCCATGATTAATTAAAATTAAAGGGGCCTTGGCCTCTTTTCTATTGGGCCATGAATAATTTGAATTTGGGGTCCGGCCTTATGACTATATTAAATGGAATGGGCCTTTTTCTTAATAGAAGTAAAAAGTAAGAAATTTTACATTTTGATGAAAAAATTTAATATTTAGAATGAATATAACCACAATTATCTTTATTAGAAGCAACATCGGACAGTCTTAAAAAAAAAAATTGTGGTCTTCAATTAGATAACGGGTTGTAGCTGCTTCATTCTATGTCCCTCGGAGTGGAATTCAGATCTTCCCCGGTATCGTAATAGGGAATCTTTTTACAATTACTTGATCTGGACCGTTATTTTTAACTTGGCACGAATCAAAGCCCAATAATACTGCCCCTCCGTCAGCCCGAATCTCAAAGCGGCTGAGAGTTAATCTCAAACCGTAAAGTGAAGGGATCTTTTACAGTAATGGAGAGGATACTTGTCCCTAAGAGAGGTACTGCACTGTTTCAAAGCAAGATCCTACAAGAAGAGTCAATTCTGCCTCAAGGCAGACCTGTCTAAGGCCTTCGATAGGATGAATTGGGCATATTTGGAAGAGTTGCTACCTCTTTATGGCTTCCCACCTAAACTGACTGCTTGGATTATGGCCTGCGTGAAATCTGCGCAATTCACAATTATCCTTAATGGGAGGGGGGATGGATTTTTCAGGCCATCTTGTGGGTTGAGGCAGGGGTGTTCACTCTCCCCCTATCTCTTCATTATCGGGATGGACCTCCTCTCTAGACTGCTCCAATTTCAGGTGACTCAAGGGCAAATTAAGGGGATCAGAGTGGCAAGCACGGCACCCCCCCTCACAAATTGCCTCTACGCTGATGACCTCCTCCTATTTGGGGAAGCATCTCAGATGGAAGCGGCTTCTTATGATGCCATACTGAAGCTCTTTTCTTCAATTTCTGGTCAGAGACTGGGTCCAGAGAAGAGCTTTATATGGTTCAGTGCTCAAACAAGTCAGGATGCTAGAAAGGAGATTGAGACTATTTTCAACATCCCTCCTAATCCGGTTGCACACACTTATTTAGGTGCACCGATTGAAACCAATGCAGCTGCTTATGATTTCCTAATAGAGCGAGTCTCATCCAAGCTGCAAATGTGGAAAAGTAAGTTGCTTTCCCAGGCCGGGAGGGTGGTCTTGATAAAGGCGGTGCTACATGCGCTACCAATCTATTTTATGGCAACCTCGCGAATTCCTAATACTGTGTTGCAAAAGCTCAATGGGATTATAAGCAGATTTTTTTGGGGGAAGGTGGATTGCCCTAGATATTTAGCCTATGTAGCCTGGGATAAGATGTGTAGGCCAAAAGAGGAAGGTGGGATGGGGTTTAAAAATCTGAAGGCAATGAATGAGGCAATGATAACCAAACTATTGTGGAAATTGGCCTCTGGCAATGAATCACAATGGGCAGGGTTGGTAAAAGCTAAGTACTTGCCAAGAAGTTCCTTATGGACCTCAAAGCGCACTTATAACTGCACACAGTTTTGGAGAAGCTTAATGGCGGCAAGGGAGACTCTGTTGCCAATGGTGAGATGGGCAATAGGAGATGGGAGGACTTGCTGGGCTGTAGAGGAACCATGGAGTGATTTGGGCCTTATCCTGCCGCTACAACCGGGTCAGAGGGGCAAACTCAAGGTCGCTGATCTGTTACAGGAAGGCTCTGGGCAATGGGATGCTGAGAAGCTAATTCAAGTGGTGGGACATGTGGGATGCATGCAAATAATCTCATCAGTGCCGCCACCGAGGCAGGAGGAGGGGCCTGACAGGTTAATTTTCAATCTGTCCGGCAATGGGGATTACGTGGTCAAGCGGGCCTATGCAGCTATCACTGGCCAAGATGGAGTACAGAACACTGGAAGAGCGAAGTTCTGGGGTCTAATTTGGGATAAAGGACATATTCTACCGCGTGTCAGAATATTCCTCTGGAAATTATGCAACAAAGCCCTACCACTTTCGGGTATTTTGGCATCAAGGATTGGGGGTTCTGACCCATTATGTGCAACGTGTGGGGAAGGAAGGGAGAGTGTTTTGCACTTTTTGTTCGGCTGTCCTTTCTCGAGAAGCTGCTGGTTTGCAGGCCCGCTATCGCTCAGATCCGATAAGCTATGTGAAGCTTTTGAGTCAGATCCGCAACCCCTCATTGAGAGTCTTACAGATGATCAATGGACTCAATTTGCCAACATAACTTGGGCAATTTGGAGATGCCGCAACGACAAGGCGTATGCGGCAAAGGAGGTTACAATAGAGCTCTTTTTCAGGTATCTTAACCATATCTCAATTGAAACCCAGATTGCTCAAGCGGGGAAAGCCTCGTTTAGGCAGGTTGCGGAGGTTAACAACAGAGGGGGCACAGCTTTCTCATGCTACTCAGATGGGTCTTGGATCCAGAGTTGGGAGGGAGGCATTGGGGTGATCATCAAGGAAGGGGATACATTAATCAGATACCTGTCAAGAGCGGTACGCTCCTGTTGCTCGATGCAAGCGGAGGCTCAAGCACTTCAAGAGGGCATAACACAGGCAATCCGATTGGGCATCCAAAGTTGCGATTTCTATACCGATTGTAAGGAATTACAGGAAAAGGTATCAAGAATTCAACCACCCATCCAATCGGATTGGAGAATTTGCAAGGAAGTGTGGGAAATTTGGAAGCTGCTGAATGGAAGTTCTGGGTATAGATGCCATTTTGCGGATAGAGGCCACAACGAGCTGGCGGACTATTTGGCAAAAAAGGGTAGAATTGGAGATTGGGATGTAATGGGCTCTACTTTCCCTCTCTTTAAAGAATAGGCTAGCTGAGGTTTTTACTTTCATGAGGATAGGCTAGACCTGTAAGGGAACAATGTATGCCTACGGGCTTTTGAAGAATCAAAAAAAAAAAAAAAAAAAAGAGGATACTTGTCCCTCGGAGTGTGGTCTAAAAAGCAGCTTGTGTAGTTGTGTAATGAAAAAAAAAAACAAGGAAAGAAAGCGATTCAACTTTTCTGCATCTCAAATATTTTAGAGTGAACAAATCTCAAGTGTTTATTTGTTAAATCTCAACCGTTCAAATACGTTCTGCACGAATCTCTAAGCACAAACAATAGTGGACCCTATGGCTGCGCTATCCCCGAATAGGCACTGTACACGTGAATTCACATTACCCCCGGTACCGTAATAGGGAATCTTTTAAAATTACTTGATCTGGACCGTTCTTTTTTAACTTGGCACGAATCTCAAAGCCCAATAATTCTGTCCCCTCCATCAGCCCGAATCCCAAAGCGGATGGGAGTTAATCTCAAACCGTAAAGTGAAGGGAATCTTTTACGGTACCGGGGAGGATATTTGCCCCTGTACACATGGGTGACGCAAAAGTTGAGATATACCACTGAAACGAGCGGAGCTGATCGATTTTCAGTTCCTCTCGATTAATCAATCACTTTTTTTCCAATTCGCCACTGCCCCTCTATTAGCTGTTCCTCCTCCTACTCAGGTACTTCACATCTCATTCAATCCTTCTTAGCTTAGGTACCTCCTAATCTGAGCGGGTCGCCGAGTGAACTAATCTTTGTTATGAGATCGAATCTAGTCTCGGGGGGATCAAAAGCTTGGAGCAGGATGTGGTACTGAACTACTGATAACTTAAGTTTACGAAAAGAAATCAGGCTAGTTATTTCAATCAGAATTGATTTGATTGTATAAATTATTCCACCAGAATTTTCTTAATATCAGAGTGTTTAAGCTTCTATTTGTTTCTGCATATATACATTCATCCACCAAATCCATTTCCAATTTACATGAGATAGAGCATAACCCAATTTTCATCTGACTTGCTTCCATTTTACTGGCAAACTCTGACTTTGAACAGCAGGTGTTCTTCTTACCCTTTTTATGCTCATTATTCATTGTTATGGTTGTATCATTGACCCCCCTCCCCCATAATGGCATCATATTCCAAAACTAATTGAAACAAGCCATACATGTGCAACAGTTAGCATCAAATTTATAACAACAAATATATGAAATATATTTTAAGTATGACAATAACTAGGAGAGTGCAATTGGTATCCAATATTATTTTGTTCAATTTATTCTTTGAAGGTAGCACTTTCTTCTGATTTTGTGTAGAGATGGAAGGCACAACCAGCACTGGTATGTACCCTCTGCATCGTTGTAAAATCCTACATCTGGTAAGTTAATTCTCATCTTTTTTCTCTTAACATACATGTATAGCATAGTTAACTCCAGACCACACATATAGTGCATTAATTGAAATTGAAATAAAAAATGTCTAAGGTGAGGCATGCACAAGGGATCCACAATGTGGCAGGAGAGAAGGATTTCGGTTCATATCTGTCTAATGAGTACTTGGATGCGCATCTCACTGATCTCGGCTGGAGCCAGGTTTCTTTCTGTTTATGTATATCAATTCAGTTTGAGATTACTTCAATGCGCAATCTGTCATTTGCACTATATAAATTTGAATGGTATTGGTCTAGGTGGATAATTTGAGAATGCATGTACAAAGAACTGGGCTTGTAAAAAAGATTGAGCTGGTCATCACTTCCCCTTTGCTAAGGTATTTGCACCTGTTTAGTCATACATTTTAAGTTCTTCATCTCTTCCGTGTAGTATGTGGGTAAGCATAATTAATGGGGTTAAATAATGACAGGACAATGCAAACGGCAGTTGGGGTTTTTGGTGGAGAGGGATTTACTGATGGAATAAATGCAGCACCACTCATGATACAAAATGCATTTAATAGCGGTCGACCAGCTGTATCTAGCCTGGGTGCCCCTCCTTTTCTTGCAGTTGAATCCTGCAGAGAGCATATGGTATAGGCAACTCCTTTTTTTATCTTTTGATTTATTACTGTCCAATATTTCATAGTAATTTTGACTAAGGCAGTTATTTTCTTTTTGTTTATATTGTAAAATAAAATTTTAGGGAGAGCACAACAAGAGGAGAAGTATAACCGAGTATCGCCCTGCTTTTCCTGCAATTGATTTCTCTTTGGCAAGTCCTCTTACTCCATTTCATTCATTCACTTTTAATTTATTTTGGTCTGCTATGGTATCATGCTATGTGCTTAGCAAAACTTTGAGAATGACAGTGATAAAGGAGATATCTTATTTTCTTAAAAATTTTGTTACCACAGATTGAGAATGATGAAGATGTACTGTGGATGCCTGGTGTAGAAGAGAAAAATGAAGTGGTCACTGCCAGAGCTGCAAAGTTTATTAACTGGTACGATTTATTTCTTTAGTTTGATTTGTATTTTTCTTAGTTATTACCTTTGAAGTTTCAATTATCTGCGAATGGATATTTTAGTAGATATATATCAGATGTTACTTTATAACAATAAGCGAGCACAATTACATCAAGCAAAATTTTATATTTCAATTTACTGTCTTTTTTTGAGGAAAATATTTCAATTTACTGTCATTGAATAGGTAGATAAAACCATTGAATTTGTCCCCCCTTTTTTGTTATTGTTCAATTAAGGTTGTGGACACGAGAAGAGAAAGAAATAGCAATAGTGAGCCATAGTGGGTTCTTATATTATATGCTGAGCAACTTTGGGCAGGACTGCCATCCTGTCATTCAACAGGAGATCTCCAAGATGTAAGTTTACTCTCTCTCTCTCTCTCTCACTCCCGCCACCCACACACGCGCACACCAAAAAATAATGGAACAAAAATTTCAACATAATGTATGGATTTCTGCAGCTTTGCCAACTGTGAGCTCCGGTCCATGGTCTTGGTCGATAGAAGGTAACCCCCCCCCCCCCCCCGTCTCCCTCTCTCTCTCTCTCTCTCACACACACACACACTTACAGAAAACACAGCTTGCAGCATCAGAAAGATTCAAGTATAGATGCATTAACCATCTCAAATGTTATGACAGCATTTAAGAATGGCTGCCTCTAGTACAAACTTGCTGCCAGGACTTGACAAGCCCAGTGATCAGTCTCAGTAATATACTGATAAGACTTCAGGTTAGTATGCCCCGATTGTCCATTTCATCCACTGGTTCAGAAATAAAGGACTACATTTGTGTCCTCTTCAGTTAAAATGTACTATAGTACATTTAATTTCAAATCTTTATTGACAATATTCCTTGTCTTCATTCACCAATACATCAGTAATTTATGACAATATCATTTCCAATTGTGATTTTGATGTATCACTTTAGTAGATGACACCTTGTTTATGTACCTTTGATATGGAGCTGACTTTGATCTGGATGGTTACCGGTGCTGTTCCTGAGAATTTGGTTTTGATAGGTACATGTGTAGGTTGTAGACTCGTAGTCAATAATCAATATAGCATTCAATCTTGTTTTGGAGTTTCAAGTATCAGCTTCCTGGTGCCAGATTTCTTTTAAATTTTCGTAAACAGTTGTAAGAATCACTTTTGTTACATAATAAATTGGGCTATATTGCCTTTTAATAAAAAAATAAAGGTTCTGTTTGATTTTTTTTTAAATTTGAAAATTTATACCCATTAGTTGTTAATTTTGTCCTTTTTGCACATATTTCCTATTATTCATACTTTTTATCTAAATAAAGCAAGTTTTGATTGACCATGATTTGATTTAACAACTGAAGTATATATTTCGATGGATACTTGTTTAATATATTCACATATTATTCCTACTTTTATCCAATAAAGATCAATTTTTGTAAAAGTTAAAGTGAGATTTACACAACAATTTGATAGATAGAAAATAGATGAATATTGTAAAGTATTGATAACCTCTTCTCTTAATTTCTCTCCTCTATCATTCAAACTTTCAAATTTTAGAACAAAAAATTATATCTGGGCAGCGCCGATCAAAATTCGTATTCCATTTCCTCCGGTCTTTTACCGAGTTTATCCATAATATCCGAGATCTCACCGAGACAATTATCTTATTTTAAACCGAACATTATAACAAGAAATGTGAATTATAAGGAATAATTAAGAAACCATCCATACAATTACCAAATTTCTCAAGGAAATAGTTGTCATTCACTCTTCATATAAAAGCCCTAAAAGTTTTTTTTTTTTTTTTGGGAAAAACTTGCTAGTTGCTAGCAAGAGTACAGAGAAATAAAACATCATTTACAAAAAGGAAAACATAAATAACGCCACTGCTACATTCAGTGGTATCCACAGAGATTTTCCTTTTCTGCTGATCTAGCCAATACCAGTAGGTACCACTCGTCTGGCCGCCTTTTTGGAGGAGTAGAACTTCAACCAAAGGCGTGTCATTTGCTGAATTCTCACTGCCAACGTCTCCGAGTTCATTCTGGAACCCGTAAAAATTATGTCATTCCTTTCCTTCCACAACAGCCAGCAAGCTGCGACAAATCGGATACCCCATAGGTTACGATCCATTAACCCGTTTTGCTTTGCAACACGCCAGGATTTGATCCAAGTATCTTGAACACTGTAACCCGGTACCATGATTCTCATTCCCCAAATAGCGCCCATACACCCTCAACAGTTACAATCAGTGTTGCTTTCCAAAATAAAATGTTGACAGAGTAATTTTTACTTCATGCAGCGCATAGATAATGGACTTGAACGAGTGTTGCATATTGATTCGTGCTCTGAATGAAGCACAAATTGCTCTGTCAATAGATCAGTACAACAAAATAAAATGTAAATGGATCTGCAATTCAACTAATGGACCTGATTTTCTTTTAGAACACTACATTAGATAGATGAGCTTTCAGATCTTTTCAGCCCATTACTATTCTAACATTCAATATTTCTCGTCTCTCCTCAAATCTCAAATCTCTCCAAAATTTCAAATTAGTTTGAGTCTCCCTCCAGTCCTCCCCAATTCTTGCCTTTCTTCCTCCGATCTACTATGGAGGCGCCGATTCTCCAAATAACCGTGCTCGAAGGCCCCAGAAATGGCGAAATTTTTGTCTGCAATCCCGAATCCCCGATCCAAATCGGTCGAATCATGAAGGGTAACAGCCTGGCGTTGCGCGACCCAGCTATATCTCAAAATCACCTCTGCTTCCGATTTATTCAGGATGATTTTAGATGGTTTGTCTCCGATCTTAACACCTCCAATGGCACAATCGTAAATGGGTCGCGAATTCAAGCATCCGAGCTCGTATCCATCTCAGATGGGGATCTTATTGAAATCGGTGTGAAAACCAAGCTCGGTGTAAAAATTGTGACACCAATGGTTTTGGAAGGGAAAAGAGATGGTGACAATGTTAGGGGAAGCAGGGTTACTAGAAGAGGCGGTTCGGTAAGTGTTAATATGAGGGATAATTCATCTAGGGTTTCTGGAGAGGAAATAGGGCTGAAAGGGGCTCAATCTAAAGTCTCGGCTCCGGTAAGGGGTCGTAGGAACAATGTTAAACCTGTTTCTACTGTAGTTCCGGATAAAGAAGAGGAGGAAGCTTTGAATCCTGATTTGGTTTCTGATTCCGGGGTTGAAATGGGTCAGAAGGGAACAAGAAGACGTAGGGGGGATTTTGTAACAAGGAATACTGGTAGGGTTTTGGAAAAAGAGGAGTCTAGGGATTCTGTGACGTTTTCTCACTTAGAGACTGAAGGATCAGATCACAATGGAGAGGCAAAGGTGAGAAGAAACTCTAGGAGGGTTAAGTCCTCTAGGGTTTTGAAGGAAGTAGATGGGAATTGTGCAGTTGATTCAGTTCTGGAAGTAAAGGAGGTTGGTATGAAGAGAAAGGGAATGCGAGGAGGAAGGAGCACAGCATCTACAGTTTTAGAGGAGGAAAAAGAAAATGGTGACAATTTGGTGTTAAAATTGGATGGTCCAAGCTCTAATCCTGACCATGTTGCCATTCCAGAACTCAGAAAGGGAATAAAGGCCAGAACCAGTGCTAATTCTTCTATGGTTATAGAAGAGGAAGGAGAAGAGGATGCCGGAGTAGAGGAAATAGGGCTGAAAGGGGCTCAATCTAAAGTCTCGGCTCCGGTAAGGGGTCGTAGGAACAATGTTAGACCTGTTTCTACTATGGTTCCGGATAAAGAAGAGGAGGAAGCTTTAAATCCTGATTTGGTTTCTGATTCCGGGGTTGAAATGGGCCAGAAGGGAACAGGAAGACGTAGGGGGGATTTTGTAAAAAGGAATACTGCTAGGGTTTTGGAAAAAGAGGAGTCTAGGGATTCTGTGACGTTTTCTCACTTAGAGACTGAAAAATCAGATCACAATGGAGAGGCAAAGGTGAGAAGAAACTCTAGGAGGGTTAAGTCCTCTAGGGTTTTGAAGGAAGTAGATGGGAATTGTGCGGTTGATTCAGTTCTGGAAGTAAAGGAGGTTGGTATGAAGAGAAAGGGAATGCGAGGAGGAAGGAGCACAGCATCTACAGTTTTAGAGGAGGAAAAGGAAAATGGTGACAATTTGGTGTTAAAATTGGATGGTCCAAGCTCTGATCCTGACCATGTTGCCATTCGAGAACTCAGAAAGGGAATAAAGGCCAGAACCAGTGCTGATTCTTCTATGGTTATAGAAGAGGAAGGAGAAGAGGATGCCGGAGTAGAGGAAATAGGGCTGAAAGGGGCTCAATCTAAAGTCTCGGCTCCGGTAAGGGGTCGTAGGAACAATGTTAAACCTATTTCTACTATGGTTTCGGATAAAGAAGAGAAAGCTTTAAGTCCTGATTTGGTTTCTGATTCTGGGGTTGAAATGGGCCAGAAGGGAACAACAAAAGGTATGGGGGATATTGTAACAAGGAATACTGCTAGGGTTTTGGAAAAAGAGGAATCTAGGGATTCTGTGACGTTTTCTCACTTAGAGACTGAAAAATCAGATCACAACGGAGATGCAAAGGTGAGAAGAAATCCTAGGAGGGTTAAGTCCTCTAGGGTTTTGAAGGAAGTAGATGGGAATTGTGCGGTTGATTCAGTTCTGGAAGTAAAGGAGGTTGGTATGAAGAGAAAGATAATGGGAGGAAGGGGCACAGCATCTACTGTTTTAGAGGAGGAAAAGGAAAATGATGACAATTTAGTATTAAAATTGGATAGTCCCAGTTCTGATCCTGACCATGATGCCATTACAGAACTCAGAAAGGGAATAAAGGCCAGAACCAGTGCTGATTCTTCTATGGTTATAGAAGAGGAAGGAGAGAGGAATAGTGAAGAAGCCAGGGTTGATTTTGAAAAAATGACACTTGATGAATGGTTTGATAATATGGAATTGTTCCTGCCTAAGGTGATTCGTGAGGAGTCTGAGAAAATCATAGGTATTCTGAAAGAGAAAGCTAGAAAATTTGATGAGCTTCAGGAAGTGGGTACTGATGCAGCATGAGTGTTTCGGTATCTTTAAGCAACAAGTATTGTTTTCTCCATCCTTTTCTGTCAAGTATATTGTAGTGTGACACTCTGATATAATAGTTTGTTCTACAATATAAATGGCTAATGTCTCTGTACTAGCTTTGTAGGTGTTTAGATGATTTTTCTTGACTCTTTTTATCTTTCCTTTGATCCACTGTTTCATGATTTGACTTTTTAATAATTTGTCTTTGTACTAGCTTTGTAGTATTGATCAATGCGTGTAAAGGGAATTGAATATGAATTGATTTACTCCCTTTGCAGATTTGGGACCCTGATGAAGAGTGTGATGCTGATGGACTACAAAAATTTACTCAACAATTAGTTTAACAGTTGTTGGTACCATATCAGAAATGGTTTAATGAATCTGTCAATTGTCTTGTTTCAATCTATTATTTTGTACTTTTCCTTGTCTTTTGATGCTTTGATTGCATGTTGATGTATACTTGAGGCGAATTGAGCATAATTGAATTTGTTGTAAATTGAGTTGGGCTAACTGGCATGATACTGTTAAGTGTTGTTCATTTATTGTTTTTATTGAGTAGAATTTACTGGCAGATACCTTAAAAAAGCAACCAAAATGGCAATTGTTGATACAAGTACGAGGACTCTTCTAATCATAGGCTATAGAGCTGCTACAAAATCTTTTTGTGGCTGTAAATTATAGTAACCTTGTATTATGATGTATTCCTGCACCTTCTTCTATACACCTAAATGTTCTGATAAAGATATGATTCCAAAAAGTTTCAAATATTTAAATGATTTTGCTGCAGAATTGTTTTGGGACCTATTTAAATTGATTCTTTTCATGGTAATTGAATATCACACGATCAATTATTGTCCTCCTTTATTGACTCTGTAAGTTGTAACCAACATTACCAATTGGCGCCATTTAATTAACATTCTATCAAACAAGTTTTTATTGTTCTTAGATTCAATTTAAATAATTGTCCTCTGTGCCATCTGGTATGGTAATTCAGGCATTCAATAATAATATTTCACCTTATTTGTCAGTAGAAAGCATTAGAGATTACTCAGCTATTAAATCAAATTTCTGTTCTGGAAGGAATAAAGTAACATGAGAATGATATATTTGATTACAATCTGTGTTCTAATGCTGCAGTTTATTCATGGCATCTATTCACTCTTATGCAAGAAAAGATGGCTCTGAAACAAATTATGAAGAATTTCCTTAAATTAATATCTGGATATTAAGAATTTGTAAAATTTGAAACAGCTGCGTTTCTACAGATCATTTGAAAAAGTATCAAGTGTGTAGTGACCAAGCCTCCCGGTCCAGTAAAGGTCCAGCAATTTTGATGCAATGGCTCTATTTCTGTCCCCAACCGAACCACAATGTAGCCCAAACGGCTTTTGCAATGCCACTAACTGAGACTCTATAAGTTTTTCAAGTTCATCTTCCTTTTCCAGATCACCATTAAAGGAGTTTCTTGTCTCGGCAAGGGTTCTTCGGACATCCTTCACAATAACATCCTACACAAGCAAAAAGTACCTTTTAGAGCTATCTATGTTAAGTATGTAATGTTGTACAAGACAACATAATGCCACGGATTCTCCTAATTAGGTAATTCAATTGTATAACCCTGTATAATGTCAATATCATATTAAAGCTCAAACACTCTTGAAATGTTTCCTCCCTTATTTCCCAACTTTTTTGGGTTTTGCTGCCCCAAAAAAGGAAAATAATAGGAGTGGAGCATCCAGCAAAACTCTGGAATAATGAAACAAATACGCAAATAATTAGTTAACAATAATAACATGATGACCCATACATTGGTATGATCTGAATGATGTTTTCTGCTCTTTTTTTGAGACACGAGTTTGGCCATATCATCTGAATCCTCCCAACTATTGTATATGCCAGAAAAATTCAGAACAGAAAGGAAGAACTCCACCAGACCGGCATCTTGTAAAGTTGAGTCCATGATTGCTCCTTCAGTGATAGTAAGTGAGCATTGCAAAAACATGACAAATAAATTAATACAAAATGAAATAACATGGATTTCTTACCTGTTAGTGCTAGCTTGGAGGCATAGTCGTCAGTTGCGACTATTGGAGATAGAACACCTGGAGGTAGAACTCCAATTGCATGCCTCGAACACCTGGTGTTACTATCTTTACCAGACTTGAGCTCTCTAATTTTATCTCTTAGAACAATTGATAGCTGAACAGAACACTTTTTGGGCATGGTATTAACATGTTTTTTTCCCATAAATAGTAATTGCTACTGTTCTACCTCTTTTATGTTATCTTTCTTGTGTGAATTGACTGCACAGCATGCACAACCCTGTTGCATTATATGTTTCATCCAGTCCTGCAATGAGTTCAATTCACATAGTTTTATTTGTCTTTTCGAAAAGCACAATTTGGAGAAAAGTTTTAATGAAAAACTATGATGCACACCTCTGTGGAAGAGCGATCGGCTAGGTCGACTTTGTTCAACACGATTACATGCTTACTGGATCCGAACCAGCGCTTAAGAGACCCGAATGCAGAGGTAATTGGAATCTAAGAGAAATTAACAAGGGCTCTTATGCAAAATGTTGCTTCTCCCAATGGAGTTAATACGAATTTATGTAGAAAGAACAAAACAAGAGCAGAACTGAGAAAGGAGGAGGTGCATACCCGAGCGTCGCGAATCTCGAGGACAAGATCGACGATAGGGAGGCGGTCCACGATGGCGCGCTCAGCAGCTGCCATGTGGCGCCCATACCATGCTCCTCCGAGCTCTCGCACGGCCGCCCCCAACCGCCGCGAGAAACAACCAGACCGCGCCATAGTCTTCGGTTTCCGCCACTGGGTTGGGTCTAGGGCTGTTCATGAGTCGAATTGAGTCCGAGTTTTGGACAACTTTGGATTCAACTCGCGAACTCATGAGCCGAGTTGAGTCCGAGTTGCTAATTCAGTTTCGAGTGAGAAACTCTAATTTGAAATCAACTCGCGAGCAACTCGAGTCGAAACGAGTCGACTCGCGACTCATAATATAGTACATAGTGAGACAATCTAATTTAATTCTAACAAAAAAAATATTACATAGTTTATCAAAATAATACACAATTAAAAACAGTACATAATGAGACAATGACCAATACATAATTAAAAATTACAAAAATACCAAAATAATACATAATTAAAAATTACCAAACAGATAAAGTCTAACAAAACAATACAGATTCTAATAAATTAACAAAACAAAAGAAATAGTGCATAATTTATCAAATTACCAAACATTATGAGAAACAGGTATAAGGTTTGGGAACGCAAAAATTAGGAATATATGGATTAGGGTTTGGTGTGAATCCAACCGAGTTGGAGGTAACTTGGATTCGACTCATAAATCAACCGAGTCAGTTAACTCAAGTCACTTTTGACTCGAGTCAGTTTCAACTCGAATTATTAGCGAGTTGAATCCGAATTGATTCCGAATTGAGTTTCGAGTCATGAACTTTTTGTGCACCCCTAGTTGGGTCGGATCTAGTTTTTTATTGAAAGTTTTGGTAAGTTCGTAACAGGACGACGAAATCGGGTCGGGTTCAACAGAAACGATCCAAATCGGACCAAATCAGTCCGTTGTCCGATGGGAAGCCGTTCGATTTATGTTCAGATTCGTGTAAAGTTGATCCGCTCAAATCTTAAAGCGGAGCGCACGATTTTTTTTTTTTGAAATCGACAGCTCCGACCGGACATCGGACGCTCCCTTTTTCCCGGATTCCACACGGATCTCCATAACTATCACATATTGTTTAATTGGGCCAAGAGGTTAATCTCATTGGGCCATTCAAGGCCTGTGATTACATTCACTGTTTCAAGAGAAACGGCAAAACTTAATGTAGTCTCTTTCTATTTCTATTTCTGTTTCTGTATGCCATTTTTCTAAAATGGACCTTGAGAATAATTGTGCATAAGATTACAAAGTGGATCATCTCGTGGGAATAAAGAGAAGAGTCCGGCTACTATAACACTAGTGTCATTTCAAACTAAATAACACTACTTTAAACCATTGGATCTACTTTAATATTCGTGTACAAGATAGCGCTGGAATGACACTAGTGCCTTGCACGAATATTAAAGTAGATCCAATGGTTTAAGATGTGGTGTTATTTAGTTTGGAATGACACTAGTGTTATAGTAGCCGGACTCTAAAGAGAACAAGTAGTCAGTAGGTGATATAACAAATGGTTTCTTTTCTCTATTCTCATTTTTCTTCACTCTTTTTGCGAGCTTATGCATGCTAAACAGATAACAGATACAAATACAAATACGGATAATAAACGGATATCAAAGTTTAAATTGGAAAGGGAAGGAGCTTCTTACATTGTGGGACCCATTAATATAAGAGATAAAGGTGTTCACCATCACTTGAGAGTAGGTCCGATGGGCATCGGACCTACTCTGGTTCGATGGATTTAATTACCGTCAATTTGCTTTAATATTCGTGCTGAACGCTTTAAACTTCGTGTGTGTATGTTTCAATTTTCGTGCGCACAAAATCAATTAGATCGGACGGTCATCATGCTCGTTAAACCTAAAAGTAAGTCCGATGGGCATCGTACCTACTCCGTTCTCATTCACCATAGCTTTTAAAGTTTTTTAATTGGACTCAGGTCTCGACTTTCAAGAAACCTAAGTGACCTATTAATTTAAGTTTTTTACACTATAAGGTCAAATACAACCTAAATTGCAGTTGTTAAATGTTAAAAGATCATTTAGGGACAAGTATTTGATTTGTATATGAGGAGGGTTCAAATGCCTCCATTTTTCATGCCTCCATCATGCCTCCATATTTTAAAACTTTAATAACTCAAAATTTAAAACTTAAAAGTCAAAATAAAACCGTTGGATATGATCTACATCATTTTATCTATACACGAGTAAAAAATTATGATATTTCGATTTTGTTTTGATTGTCATCAAGAGCTTGTAAAAAACATACTAATGTGGATAATTTATAGACGTTGATTTTTCAACTTATTGATTCACATAAAAACAAAATCGAAATGTGATATTTTTTTATGAGCACATAGATAAAATGATGTAGATCATATCCAACGGTTTTATTTTGACTTTTAAGTTTTAAATTTTGAGTTATTAAAGTTTTAAAATATAGGCATGGTGGAGGCATGAAAAATGGAGGCATTTGAACCCTCCTCTTTGTATATATCACAAAAGAAAACATATTTTTCCTTTTTTCTTTTTAATTACATAAAGATTTATGTTACGTATGTTTGAAAGTATTTATTTTTGTTATGCATGTAACATTTATTATTTTCTTTTTGTAAAAATAGGATTTACAATTTAACTTTATCAAAGTTTCTATTTGTTTTTTCTTATTTTTAAATACTTGTATTGTATTATTAAATTGGATTATATGGATGTACTATTGACTTTAAATTTTTACAATCAGTAATAAATATTGTATCGGTATTAAATTTAATATTGTGTTGATAAGATGTTATATGTCACAGACATATTGGTGTGCATCAATTTGAAAAAAAAATATAGATATTATTATTTAAATTACTTATGTAATGAATTTATTTAAATTTAACTCTATGCACAATATATTACTGCAATTGCATTACAGTAAGGTAAGAGTTTGACAGCTCAATACTAAATTTAATAATTTTAAAAAATCAGCGGTTGTTGACCCAGCGGTCCGACCAGTAAATCCTTGACCCGAAGCTATACCGAGTTAATGTCCGGATTTTAATCACACAATCCAAACGGGCAAGGGTTTTGTTGTCGTCGTGCGGTTGTAGGTCTCGAAACCATCGTGGGAGGCCGTGCGTTGTAGGTCTCGAAATGTTATTGCGATGGGAAGTGCGGATACTGGCGGCGGTGCGTGGAAGAAATGTTGAATTCTTTCCGGTGTAGGGTTTATCTACTTAAGCCAGAAGTGGTACAGGTCTGTACCAGCCCGTATCAGTGAGCTTTTGTAATACTTTTGTACCAGTCATATTTATGTTTGAAATTAAGTCTGAACCTCAGCTTTAAATGGGAAGAGTCTTTATAGTAATGTGTAGGTATATTGATCAATGAAACACCAATAGTCAATTATTATCGAGTAAGTTTATAATCGGACCAAAGCTTACTCCGTTCAAGCCTTTTTGTTTGTATCTTGAGCCAGTCCATAAATTTACAATTAATGCATTTTCTCAGTCACAGTAAATTTTAGTTTACACCATTTTTTCTTTTCTGTACATACTAAAATTGAGAACCCACTGATGCGAAGTTGCTATAATTGAAGATAATTATAAATAGTGACCAAGCATTTTGTGCTTAATTGATGCGTTATAAATTGGGGTACATGGGAAATTACTTTTTCTTCTCTGTACATACTTGAATTGAGAGCCAATCAACCAACTGATGCAAAGTTGCTATAGTTGAGGCATCATTGAAGATAATTATAAAATAGTGACCGAGCATTTTGTGCTTAATTGATGTTGTATAAAATTGGAATAAATGGAAAATTACTTATAAATTGGGATATCTGATCCGTATCCATATCCGAAACTATCCGTATCCGTATCCAAAATTTTATAACAGATAAGAATACGGTTTGATCACTATTCGATTCATATCCGACCGTTGACACTCCTAAGTGGGAGGATAGAGCAATTTAACAGTCACGTGAGAGGAAAAATTATAATAGAAGTGAAGTAGTTTAATCGTAACCATTGATTTAAATGTACGGTCATATCTTTTGCGCTGAAAATATTTATAAATATAAGAATCTGTATATGATTGTGACTTGTGAGTGCGTATCCTATGAGGCAACAGAATATTTTTGTTTAGATCTGAACCGTTCAATCAGAATTCAGATCATCCAATTTGAAATAAAATGCACAACTTTTTTAATATTCATGCAGATTCGGATCAGACGGTCCGGATATGATTTCATTGTGCATGTAGGTGGTTCAGCAAAAACAAAAAGAAATCTATTTTTTTCCCGATATTTACCGTATTCGATAAGACAGTAAAATATTTGACACCCCTATCCGCTTGCTGTAAAATAGTTATATTTAGTCTGATCCAATTATTTAATCTGGGAACACAAAGTTCACTGCCCAACAGTAAAAAGTCAATTTATTAAACTTTATCTGAAGCATACTCAATTAACCAGAATCAAATTCACATAGAGAGAATTGCAAGAGAATATTATTATAGAATGCTTAAGTACAATCCAGTAAGAATGCATGCGTGACAATCATGGTCGGTAACCCTTTCAGTTGGATCCAATATTTTAAAATGGTACTTGTTAAAGCGCACACACGGCATGTCAACCAAGTGAGGTAATTATAATTATAATTTATTTTTGCATATTACAGTAAAAGAAATAAATTATAATAAGTATAGTTCATATGTGGTATAATTTATACAACTAAGTTAGCATTCAAATGCCATATACCGAGTCATAAGTACAGTTCATATTTGCCAATTGCCATATACTGAGACGATACGGACTCAGTTCAAAATCATACGTATAACTTTTACGCAGTTTACGTGGCTCATTTGAAGGTTGTAACTTGTTACTTGTAACTCAATAAAATTAAGGATGACATGTAGAAGTATGTAAAGAAAACTAGTGTATATATTAAGTAATTCAAAATTTTACACTTGCTAAGAAATTATTTTGAAGCTGGTCCGTATTCTTAGGTGTTGTTGTTTTCTTTTCTTCTTGCTCCCTCCCACTCTTTACTTCTCCATCTCGGATATAAATCTCTCTCTCTCCTGCTAACTGTCATGACAAATGTAAATAATTATGTTTTTCTTATTCTCTGGTGAAGTTTTACCTTAGACAGGCCTTTTAATTTGGCTTCCGTTTGGAGTTGCAAATTCACTGGAGACTCTATAACAATGTTTTCTCTCCCTCTGCCAAAAGAATAGAAACAAACAAGGAACAAAATCCAATAAAATGAGAATAGCAGGAAGAAGTAAGTAAATGTAAGGAGAAAAAATTATTATTAAATGTTAATACAATCTCTTTCTATTCACCAATGGAAAAGAGAGAACCAAAAATATATGTGCTATTTGTATCATGTAATGTTAACTTAGAATGAATTATATAAAACCATCGAATCAACTATAGTTAAAACAAGTCCACATCCCTTATTCACTACAATGTGAGATATTGAAGGATTATTTCGGAGCTGTATTCCAAATTGTAATTAATGAAAAAAATATATTTAATACGAGTTACTTTCCTGTGTCAGATTGCCCCAAGTAGGAGTGGTGTACGGTTGAAGGAGAGCCTGACAACATTCCTACTTGAGTAACGCTTGTGCTCTCCCTCGCCGTACACCACTCTTACTTGGGGATTCTCAGAGTTGTTGGGAAGTGTTACAATAATTGCTAGGAAGTCACAGAGCCATTGTCTCATCTCCAATAAGAGTGGTGAGCCCTTGTCATATATATAGGTGAGCCATCAATGAATGCATTGTCCTTTTCTGCATTATTGGTGAAATTTTAGATGAAAGAGAAAAGAATGAGGAGATTGTTGTAAATCAAATTTAATATGATTTATGTGGATGTTCAATTCATTGCCCCACTTCTCTACTACTCCACTACTCCACTACTATGGACATTTATTTTCTTCTTTATTATTGTAACATCTCTTTCTAGCCTATAAATAGAGGCTTTGTAAAAGCAAGAAAGTACATACAATTAGAAGAGAATAAAATTCTGCTATTGCTCTCTCTTTCTCTCTTGTCATTTACTTTACTTTTGTTGCAACTTTATTTTAATTTTACAACACGTTATCAGCACGAATTGCTCGGAAGAAGTTGCAAAGTTATTATGTAAGTAATTTATATGATTGATTATTATATCTTTCATTAATTTAAATTTCATTTGAATTTTTTTATTATGTTTGTTTTAGTTTATAAGAATCATTCCTTGAAGTGAATGATGGAATAATAACCTGAAGTTATTATCAAAACTAATTGTTTATTAAGAACCTGAAGTTTATATTACTCGAATATAATAATAAGAATAATAACATGAAGTTATTATTATAATTGTTTAGAACCTGAAGTTCTATTTGAAATTTTAATATAAAATTAATATAATAACCAGCAGTTATTATAGGTCACTGGATGAATAATAACCTGAAGTTATTCCCAATTAAAACCTGAAGTTTTATTAGAAATTTTCATATAAAATTAATATAATAACTAGAAGTTATTATAAGTCATTGGATGAAAATATAACCCGAAGTTATTTCAAATTAAATTTTACATAGCGCAGCCAAACAATTTAATAACCAGAAGTTATTAAATAAGTATTTTATTATAACCTGAAGTTATATAATATTAACCTGAAGTTATTAATACATTTAAATTTATTTATTTATGGAATTTACATATTCTTTTATTTATATTTATTTATCTTCTTTTGCATAACCTGAAGTTATAATGTTAATAACCTGAAGTTATGACATTAATAACCAGAAGTTATGGCATTAATAACCAGAAGTTATGGCATTAATAACCTGAAGTTATGATATTAATAATCTGAAATTATTAATACGTATCTATTTTGTAGTACATATGACAAATCTCACAAAGTTTGAATTTATCTCCTTTTTCATTTATCATAACTCGAAGTTATGGTATTAGTAACCTGAAGTTGTATTTTGTTATAAATACGTATTAATGAAAAATGAGAAAGGAAAATATCCTGAAGATGTTTGTTACAGATGTGGGATGACAAATCATTGATTGCGTACATGTCGTACGCCCAAGCATTTTGTAGGGCTTTATCAAGCCTCAATTAAGAAAAAAAAATGTGGAAACTAAAATGACCCCGAATATGAATGCCATATAGATACACATTTTGATGTATCAGATTTCTTCCATAATGTGGATAAAGAAATAGACACTTTACTAAGGGAGAAAATATAATGTAGAAGTTTATGTTTATAAAAGTTTAGTTTACATTTTAATTTTTATATTGTATGCAAATAAAATTAATGAATAAAGGTAGTTTATTTTTATTTTAATTTATTCTTGCATTCTTTTATTTTAAAGAAAAATGACTGACGCAATGGTAAGTAAAGAAGATCCATGTTTAGTAGACAGCGGAACAACAAATACCATATTAAAAAGTAAGAAATATCTTTCACAATTGCATCTTGGTGAGACTAATATCCACACTATATCTGACACAACTAATTTAATTGAAGGCTCCGGAAGAGCTTGTATTTTGTTACCTGAAGGAACAAAATTAATAATAGATGATGCATTATATTCAAGTAGATCCAGAAGAAATCTACTAAGTTTTAAAGATATTCGAAAGAATGATTATCATATTGAAACTATGAATGAGAGAAATTGTGAATATCTTCATATCACATCTATTAAAAATGGCCAGAAAATTATAATGGAAAAGATGCAAGCATTGTCTTCTGGACTATATGGTACTTATATAAGTACAATAGAATCAAATATGGTTACTAACCAGAAGTTAGTTGTTACTAACCAGAAGTTAGTTGTTACTAACCAGAAGTTAGTTGATCCAAAGTTATTTACTTTGTGGCATGACAGATTGGGTCATCCAGGAAATATAATGATGAGGAGAATAATTGAAAGTGCAAATGGGCATCCCCTAAAGGACCTGAAGATCCTATTATCAAAAGAATTGACATGCGAAGCATGCTCTCTTGGAAAACTAATTACTAGGCCATCTCCAAATAAAATTGGACCTGAAGCTCCTTCATTTTTAGAAAGAATTCAAGGAGATATATGTGGGCCTATTACACCTCCATGTGGACCATTTAGATATTTTATGGTGTTAATTGATGCATCAACACGCTGGTCACATGTGAGTTTGTTAGCAACAAGAAATGTTGCGTTTGCTAGACTATTAGCACAAATTATCCAATTGAGAGCTCATTTTCCGGATTATCAAATTAAAAGAATCCGGCTTGATAATGCAGGAGAGTTTACTTCTCAAACTTTTAATGATTATTGCATGTCTATTGGAATTACGGTAGAACATCCAGTGGCCCATGTTCATACACAAAATGGTCTAGTAGAATCGTTGATTAAAATGTTGCAATTAATTGCTAGACCTTTACTTATGAAATCTAGTTTACCGTTTGCTGCATGGGGACATGCCATATTACATGCTGCTGCACTAATTAGGTTAAGTTCAACTGCAGATCATAGGTATCCCCCGTTACAGTTAGTCTATGAAAGAGAACCAAATTTGTCCCATCTAAAGGTATTTGGTTGTGCAGTATATGTTCCAATTTCTCCTCCACAACGCACAAAAATGGAACCTCAAAGAAGGTTGAGAATTTATATTGGTTTTAACTCTCCTTCTATTATTAAATATTTAGAACCATCAACAGGAGATGTTTTTACAGCAAGATTTGCTGATTGTCATTTTAATGAATCAATATTCCCAAATTTAGGGGAAGAAAAATAAAAGCTGGATAAACAAGTAACTTGGAATTCATCGTTATCTTATCTTGACCCCCGAAGTGGTCAATGTGAACTCGAAGTTCAAAAGATTATAAATTTGCAAAGAATTGCAAATAAATTGCCTGATGCATTTACAGATACAAATAGAGTTACTAAATCGCATATTCCAGCTATAAACGCACATGCTCGAATTGACATTACAAAAATATCTAATGAATCTAATGTGCGTAGAAAATGTGGAAGACCACTTGGTTCTAAGGATGTAAATCCACGTAAAAGGAAATAGCAGAATAAAGCAGTTGGTCCAACCCCAGAAGAGGTTGATGGTAAAACTCCTGAAGAAGTCAATAAAACCCTAGAAGAGGTTGATAGTAGAACTCCTGAAGAAGTTGATAAAATCCCAAAAGAGATTAATGGTAAAACTTCTGAAGAAGTTGATAAAACTCTAGAAGAGGTTGATGAAGTTCCAGAAGAAACTCAGGTACCTAATGATTATGAGATCTCAATAAACTATGTACAGAATGGTACAATATGGAACCGAAATGAAACATGTGCTGATGAAATTTTTGCATATGCTATAGCAATTGATGTGCTAAATGAGGAAGATTATGTGCCAAAAACTCCTGAAGAGTGTATGCACAGAAATGATTGGCCAAAATGGAAAGATGCCCTGAAGGCTGAATTAGATTCGCTTGAAAAACGCAATGTTTTTGGACCTGTAGTCTTAACCCCTAAAGATGTTAACCCTGTAGGTTACAAATGTGTATTTACAATAAAAAAGAATGAGAAAAATGAGATTGTGAGATATAAAGCAAGGCTAGTGGCACAAGGCTTTACACAAATACCTGGAGTCGATTATGAAGAGACGTATTCACCTGTAGTGGATGCGATAACTCTCAGGTTTCTAATAAGTCTCACAGTTACAGAAAATCTAAAAATGCGACTTATGGATGTTGTAACAGTCTATTTGTATAGTTCACTTGATAATGACATATAATGAAAGTATATGCAGGATTGAAAATGTCTAAAGCATATAAATCAAAACCTAGAGAAATGTACTGTATAAAATTAAAAAAAAAATTATACAGACTAAAACAATCAGATTAAATGTGGCACAATCGACTTAGTAAGTATTTTCTAAAAGAAAGATATAAAAATAATATAATTAGTTCGTGTGTTTTTATTAAAAGATCAAATCTAGATTTTACAATCATTGCAGTATATGTTGATGATTTAAATATTATTGGATCTCTTGAAGAGATTGAAAATACTGCAAAATTGTTGAAAAATGAGTTTGAAATGAAAGACCTTAGTGTAACTAAATTTTGTCTCGGCTTGTAGATTGAGCATCTAAATAATGGAATATTTGTCCATCAATCAAATTATGTTGAAAAAGTACTAAAAATATTTAATATGGATAAAGCTCATCATTTGAGCACACCTATGATCGTACGATCGCTAAATATAGAAAATGATCATTTTCGCCCCCAAGAAAATAATGAAAAAGTTGTTGGTCCTTGATAGGTCTATATTTCATCTATTATTTCGTCTTATTTCCAGACCAGACTTGTGATTTTGACCACTAAATTGCATAGTTTATATTGAAAATCAATAGAATATGGTACTGCTGCAGTTTGTGGTTGAATTGCAGGAAATAGGCGAAAAACAGGCAAAAGGGCAGAGTTCTGACTTCCCCCACGCGACCCGCGTCCCACCTGATGCGGGTCGCATCGCAACCCGGACGCGACCTCAGACGCGACCCTCACAGCTCGCATCCTTGCCACCTGACACGGGTCGCATGGAAACTCATGCGGGTCGCGTCGAGCTAACTGAGCCAGGCCCAATTGAGGCCCATGAAGGAAGCTATTTAAACAGACGGCCTGGCAACAGAGAAGGGATCCGATTTTATTCCGCGATTTTCACCAGAGATAAGAGAGATCGGAGTTTGAAGAGGAGAAAGACGATCTGGAGCTGAAGATGAGGCGATCTGGAGAAGAAGACTCAATCTGAAGCTTCAATTCTCTTCTCTACCTCTTCTCTCATCATGATTTGCTTTCTTTCTCTCTATCTTGTTTTGATTTCATTGATGTCTGAGTAGATATTGTAGTTTCGAGGGTTTGGATTTGTAGTCTGATACTTTGTTTGATGATGCATATGGATTGATTCTTATTGTTATTTCGTGTTTCTTTGATTCTAGTATTATTTGAGATTGCTTGATCTGATTTGTTTGATTCTTGATTGCTTACTGTTGAATGCCTTAGGCATTTCTTCTTGTACCAAAGGCTTGATGTTTCTTGCAATTAGGTTAAGTACCTGAGGTAGGTCTGAGAACCGAAAGGTGAGGTCAATGAGTAGCCGAAAGGTGAAAGTTTCTATTCAGCTTGTAGATCAATGAGTAGCCGAAAGGTGAAAGTCTCTACTTCAGCTTGTAGATACCTTTAGTAAACAGAATTGAGAACTTAGGTTTAGATCAAACAGCTTGATTAAATCTGAGAAGGTGAAATTGCAATTCCAAACCAGGTCTGCTAAGCCAACACACGAAAGTTGAGGTTCAGTGACACTAGGTACGGTCAATCTAGCCTTACACGACTTAAACAACAAGAAACTTGACATGTGCAGACTCAGCTCAGGGACCATGTGGGTCGCGTGACTTAGCACGCGGGTCGCATCACACGGTCGCAAGCCACAGCTTGCGGGTCGCGTGCCAGGTTCGGAGCGCTCAAGGCCAAGCGGGTCGCATGCGAAAGCATGCGGGTCGTGTCACAAAGGTCTCATGTGAAAGCATGCGGGTCGCGTGGCAGGTCTGAGCAGCAAAGTTGAAGATGAAATCTGAAACCCTTGAAACACCCCTTTTATACCATAGTACAGAATACATACTTTTAGTTGATTCATTTACACCTGTTCATACATAGTTAATACAATTGTTAATACATAAATACTTGTTCATTCATTCTTTGATTGCATTTGATTTGTTCATACAATTTAGGAATAATTAAACAAAACCCCAATCATTCAACTTCTAGTACCTAATTAGGATTAGTTAAAATCCAGAAAATAGTTCGTCCCTGAGGATCGACACCCATTCTAACTACAAAGACAGGGTTGTGCACTTGCAACCTTCGTCCAAGAGATCGAATAGGGTTTAAACTCCACAGCCTAGGCTGTGGTGAAACTCTGTACCTCTCATCTGGGAGCGAACAGTCCTGAAGTACCATACTTAACTGCAATCGGAGCATTATTATATCTTGTAAATAATACAAGACCCGATATCGCATTTGCAGTAAATGTGTTAACAAGATATAGTTCCAAACCAACCAGAAGACATTGGAATTGAATTAAACACATATTTCGATATCTCTGCGGAACTTGAGATATGGGGTTATATTATCAAAAGAATACAAAATCAAAATTAATTAGATATGCAGATGCGGGATATTTGTCGGATCCACATAAAGCACGATCTCAAACGGGATATGTATTCACTTATTGTGGAGCTGCAATTTCATGGCGATCAACAAAACAAACTCTTACGGCAACATCATCAAATCATGCCGAGCTAATCGCCTTATACGAGGTAGGTCGAGAATGCGTTTGGTTACGGTCAATGATTCAAAATATTCAAGAAGAATGCGGGCTTGAAAACATCAAGGAAAACCCTACTCCACTGCATGAAAATAATGCAGCATGCATTGCACAAATCAAAGAAGGATATAGCAAAGGAGACTGGACTAAATATATTGCACCAAAGTTCTTTTCAACACGTGACCTACAAAAGGAAGGTGTAATCAATGTTTGCCAAGTCCGATCAATCGATAATTTAGCAGACCTATTCACAAAATCTTTGCCGACGAAGGTTTTTGAACAACTCACAAAGAAGATAGGTCTACACCGATTGAAGAATATTCAATGATATCTAAATGAGGGGAAGCGTTATACGCACTGTACTCTTTTTTCCTTAATCAAGTTTTTATCCCAATGGGTTTTTCTTGATAAGGTTTTTAATGAGGTAGTACACGGTCCGGAAGTATCGTGTTAATATTGATCCTGAAGTATCATATTAATATTGATCCTGAAGTATCATATTAATAGCGTATAATGAAAGATGAACATCCAAGGGGAAGTGTTGTAAATCAAATTTAATATGATTTATGTGGATGTTCAATTCATTGCCCCACTTCTCCACTACTCCACTACTATGGACATTTATTTTCTTCTTTATTATTGTAACATCTCTTTCTAGCCTATAAATAGAGGCTTTGTAAAAGCAAGAAAGTACATACAATTAGAAGAGAATAAAATTTTGCTATTGCTCTCTCTTTTTCTCTTGTCATTTACTCTACTTTTGTTGCAACTTCATTTTAATTTTACAACAGAGATAACATTTTTTTATTTTGCATTATTGGAGATAACTCACTCCTTAAACACTCCAAGTTTCAACTACAATAATGTAATATTTTTTTATTTAATGAAAAACACTTATTTTCAAAAATTCTAAGAAAATAGTAAACAATTTCTAAAAAATAAAAAATTTCATCTCCAAGACACATTTTAATGAAATTTTTTATTTTATTAAAAGGAGAACCTCTTTTTTCAAATATGTCTTCCTCTTTCTTCTAGTCGCCACCCCCTCTTCCTCTCATATTATTAGTCCCTCTAATAAATGATTATTAGAAGAACAAGAAGGGTTATTAACTAGGTTCTAAGCTTAGATTAGATTAAGATCTCTAGCAAGGTCTTTCTAATCCTTGTTTAGTTCAAGGTGAACACTAAGAGACCGTTTTGACAAACGAAAGTATCCAAGAGATTTAGAAGAGAATACGACTTCTCTCTATTTATCAAATTGACATTTGGTAAAAGTATATTCAAATCTCCTTTAGTAAATAGATTTGTGATGAATGAATGAGTAGATAATTATTCGTGCATATGAATTACTTGAATAGAATTAGCATAATAAAGTAGGTCCATAGATGCTTGTAAAAGGGTTAAATTTTTTAATTTTTACCGCCTTAACGCATCATGAAATCATTCACTAAGAAGGTAGGTTGGCCCCTTTACCCCTATCCGCACAAAATAAGCACTAGTAATCCTACTCCTTAGTAGGCGGCTCTGGATCAGTGACAATAGACGAAGTGCTAGCCTTATCAGTATAAGTATACGGAATAAACTCATCGTTCGATGTTGGAGGCTCTGGATCAACCTTTTTTTTCAAACCATAGCCATAGATGTTTTCCACAAAGTCATCGTCTGAAATTTCAAACCGAATAGGCCGCCTAAGAAATTCCTCCATAAGACATACTTGACAGTTCTTTTTTTTTCTCATTTCTACCTCGACCACTTATTAACCCTCCTCTCGCTACGTCACGATTGTACGATCTACCTCAGTTGCTATTGTCCATCTTTTTCGCCTCCGAAATCGCCTCTTCTCTTCCTCTTTCTCTTATTCTCTTTCTCTTCTGATGGGTTTGAGTGAGTTGTGAGTGGGAGGAGAGAGAAACGACCTTTTATAGTCAATTTCACAGAAGAAAAAAAAAATTTCAGGCCGCCGAAACTTTGGCCGGCCTGGACAATTTTAAAAATAGTTAGCCAAACTGGATATATTTGATAATTTATATTTAATGTTGGATATTAAAAAAAATCGGTCTGGAGAGCATTTGCATGCTCTGTAATAACACACTGTTTGAGGACCATTCGATCAGAATTCGGGACAATCCGGTCCACACTTTAAGATTCGTACCTAGTATGTAACAAACGGATCGAATCTAAACTAAAAATGGTAGTTACTGGTTAACGCAGAGAATATGAATTCCTATGAAGAATATGCTTCCGAACGCAGCCTTCTTTGAAAAGATTAGCAACAAAAAGTAAGAAAAATATTTTCAACAAAGTGGAGAGGTGCGAAAGGCCGAAATAAATAAAGTAATTAATAAAGGAGAAAGCCCAGCGAATTCATATCACCGACGGTACCGTAATAGGGAATCTTTTACAATTACTTGATCTAGACCGTTATTTTTAAATTGGCACGAATCTCAAAGCCCAATAATACTGCCCCCTCAGTCAGCCCGAATCCCAAACCGGCTGAGAGTTAATCTCAAACCGTAAATAGCTAATTGTAAAAGGGAATCTTTTACGGTACCGTCGAGGATATGGATTCAAGCCCAGCGCCAGTCAGCGGGCAACCAACCAAGTGTCCCCTTTATTTATTCGTATCACGAGGAAAGCTGCACGATTTTCGATTCGTCTTTTGCAATGCAATTTATTAGCACTCCGTCCTGTTCCTCTCCATTAATTCATCCCTATTTTTCCTCCGTTTCGTTTCGATCAATTCGCCACCGCTCCTCCTCTATTCGCTGTTCCTCCTCCTACTCAGGTAGGTTCTCACATCTCATTCCATCCTTCTTGTTTACCTGTGTTTCCATCGCCTGTTTTGTTGGTTGTTTCCCAACAAAACTCTCTGTTATGAGATCGAATCGAGTCTCTGCTGTATTAAAAGCTTGGGGCAGGATGTGTTACTGATAACTTTTTAAGTTTAGGAAAAGAAAACAGGGTAGATATTTCGATCCGAATTCATTTGATTGTTGCAATTATCCATCAAATCCATTTTCAATTGATCCCCCACCCCATAATGGCATCATATTCCAGAACTAATTGAAACAAACTATACATATGCAACAATTAGCATTAAGATTATAATAACAAATTATGAAATAGATCACTAATATTACCAGAACTAGGAGAGTGCAATTGGTATAGAATTTTATTTTGTTCATTTATTCTTTGAACATAGCAATTTCTTCTGATTTTGTGTAGAGATGGAAGGCACAACCAGCACTGGCATGTACCCTCTGCGTCGTTGTAAAACCCTACATCTGGTAAGTTAACTCTCATCTTTTTGCTCATAACATACATGTATAGTATAGCATAGTTAATTCCAGACCACATATAGCGCAATAATTGAAATTGAAATAAAAAATGTCTAAGGTGAGGCATGCACAAGGGATCCACAATGTGGCGGGAGAGAAGGATTACAGTGCATATCTGTCTAATGATTACTTAGATGCGCATCTCACTGATCTCGGCTGGAGCCAGGTTTATTTCTGTTTATGTATATCAATTCAGTTTGAGATTACTCGGATGCGCATATCTGTCATTTGCACTATATAAATTTGAATGGTATTGGTCTAGGTGGATAATTTGAGAATGCATGTACAAAGAACTGGGGTTGTAAAAAAGATTGAGCTGGTCATCACTTCCCCTTTGCTAAGGTATTTGCACCTGTTTAGTCATACATTTTAAGTTGTTCATCTCTTCCAAGTAGTATGTGGGTAAACATAATTAACGGAGATAAATAATGACAGGACAATGCAAACTGCAGTTGGGGTTTTTGGTGGAGAGGGATTTACTGATGGAACAAATGCAGCACCACTCATGATACAAAATGCATTTAATAGCGGTCGGCCTGCTGTATCTAGCCTGGGTGCCCCTCCTTTTCTTGCTGTTGAATCCTGTAGAGAGCATTTGGTATAGGCAACTCTTTTTTATTTCTTTATTTTAATCTTTTGATTCGTTACTGTCCAATATTGCATAGTAAATTTGACTAATACAGTTATATCCTTGTCGTTTATATTGTAAAATAAAATTTTAGGGAGAGCACCCATGTGACAAGAGGAGAAGTATAATTGAGTATCGCCCTGTTTTTCCTGCAATTGATTTCTCTTTGGCAAGTCCTCTTACTCCCTTTCATTCATTCGCTTTTAGTATTATATTTTAGTTTGCGATGGTAAAACTTTGAGAATGATAGTGATAAAGAAGAAATATCTTATTTTCTTAAATATTTTGTTACCACAGATTGAGAATGATGAAGATGTACTGTGGAAACCTGATGTGAGAGAGACAAATGAAGAAATCACTGTCAGAGGTGCAAAGTTTATTAACTGGTACGGTTTATTTCTTCAGTTTGATTTGTATTGTGTTTAGTTATTAGCTTTGAAGTTTCAATTCTCTGCAAATTGATATTTTAGCACAGGTATATCATATATCAGATGTAACCTTTGTGACTGTAAGCGAACAAAACTACATCAAGAAAAATTATACATTTCAATTGACTGGCAGTGAATAGGTAGATAAAACCTTTGAATTTTCCCCCTTTTTTTCGTTACTGTTCAATTAAGGTTGTGGACGCGAGAAGAGAAAGAAATAGCAATAGTGAGCCATAGTGGGTTCTTGTATCAAATGCTTAGCAACTTTGGGAAAGACTGCCATCCTGTCATTCAAGAGGAGATCACCAAGCAGTACGTTTACTCTCTCTCTCTCACCCCCCCCCCCCCCCCAAACCCACACACACACCAAAAAGGAAGGTATAAAAATTTCGACATCTAATGTATGGATTTATGCAGATTTGCCAACTGTGAGCTCCGGTCCATGGTCTTGGTCGACAGAAGGTAACCTCCCTCCTCTCTCTCTCTCTCTCTCTCACACACACACAGCCAGCTTGCAGCATTAGAGATATTCAATTGTAGATACACTAATTGTGGGAAATGTTATGATAGCATGATAGGAATGGCTGCGTCAGGTACAAACCACCCTGGAAAGACTCCGCCAGGACTTGACAAGCCCAGTGATCAGTCTCAGTGATAGACCGACAAGATTTCAGTTTAATAGGCCCCGGTTGGAGATTTCGTCCGCTGGTCCAGAAATAAAGGACTATATTTCAGACCTCTTCAGTTAAAATATACTATAGTACGTTTAGTTTTAATTGACAATTCCTTGTCTTCATTCATCAACACATCAATAATTTATGAAAGTTTCATTTCCGATTGTTATTTTCATGTATTACTTCAGTAGATGACACCTTGGTTATGTACCTTTGATATCATTGTTTTATTCTCATTTGTTGTACCTCTCTATTATAAGAATAGCAATGTGTTTTCTCTTCTATCTATGATCAGTCCTTTATATGCATGTGAGCTTTTAAAAAACTTTTGACAGCACTTGACAACAGGGTGGTCCTTCAGCGGTTAAACGGGATAAAGCAGCTGTTAGATCTTGATACCAGAATTTTATAAGACCTATTTTTCTTTTTCTTTTTTGAAAGAAAGATGAAGGTCAAGACTCCAAATTCCATACCTTTATTATTACAACAAAGATTTTCTCATCCGGGTTTCGAACCCATGGCCTCTCACATGAAGACTATGTGCATTTGCCTCTAGACTAAAGGCTAGTTCTCATCTATTTTTCTAGTTAATCAATTATATACTTAATAATAATAAATGATCAACTATAACATAATATTTTGAATCAAAAAAACGATTATAACATAATATAATATAAATGTTAACAGTACAATGCAGTGAACTAGCAATTAAGAAATACAGTAAGGTTTCTTATCAAATCAGACATATGGACTATCAATTATGGTCAATCCGATCAATTGCAATGTATAGTCCATGATTTAGATTATACAGCGATTAATAACCCATTAAAGTGGATCTTTACAGTACTTAACGTCAGGGAGTCCAAAAACTAATTTATAGGTTTAATCACAAGTTTAATTTATAGATTTAATCACAAGTTTAACACATTTTTTAAAAGTTTGTATGCATGTAATTACGTGCAAGAGTTGTCATGTCATATAAGCTCTTGTACTTTTAAAAACAAATACAAAAAATAATAAATAAAAAACAACATTAGCAACCCTTTAAATAAAAGGAGAACCTTCTGTCCATCTATCCCACAGACGGTCTTTCTTCTCTTTTCTTCTTTGAAGGTTTCATTGGGAAGTCTGGAGCACATTGAAATATACGCCAGATGGCCTGTTGCGAAATTTCATACAAAGTTCCTGCAGATGTAAAACATTTCAATACTCAACAAACCAACCTAAAAATTAGAACAACAATGACCGACTAATACAATAAGCTGTGCCAAGGATGTATGGTACCAGTAAACAATCTTTTGGTTGTCTTTTTTTTTCCCTTGTGATACCAACTGCCTATTAGTTTGTGGCAAGGGAATAAGAATTTACTAAAATTAAAGATGTTTTACCTCAAGTGCAAAAGCAACCCTGAGCAAGCTAGCCTCACCCCAGGGCCGGCCTATCAGTTGGAGTCCTATTGGGAGTCCATCCTTATCATGCCCGATCTGCAAAAATATAATAGACGGTTTGCAATAAAATTCAGTAGCTTACAAATCCAATCTACTGGTGAAGCAATCTTATCTTGCAGTGTTATTAACTTACTGGAACAGATATAGCAGGGAGACCAAGAAGGTTTCCAGGTTGCACAAATCGCATCAGATAGCCTATGTGAATACAAAGCAAACCACCGAAGGAAAATTAAATTTTGATCAGAATTATTAATAAATTAGTTAAGAAAATCATTGTAGAGCAGCACGTTCAAAAGGGAATCCTCCAATATGCCCATGTCATAAGCTCCAAAAATATAAATTATAATAGAAAAATGCACCAATGAACTTTTCAATTTTATTAACATAGACATAATCTTTTGCCCTTCACTGAAGTATTTTTAATTGTAGAAAATTAGGGTAACTTGTTACTCCCATTTTCTCATGAAAATTCTATAATAAGTTGTGATGTGTAACCAAAGGCCAATCAAACCTAATAATTTGGCATTTTCAATCCCTTCCAGGGACAACAGGTTAATTAATTGGCTGGTTCAAGCCAAAATTTGAATTTCTTGATCTTCTGGTAGGTTAGGTTTTAAAAAGGTATTGTAGCTCTCACCTGATACATCATAATCAGACTCCCCTACTTTCAGAGCACTTGGTGATACTTGTGGTGCGGTTATTCTGGAAGAACAAAAAGGAAAGTAAGACCGAGAAAAAACAATCTATCTGAACTTAATATTATGTCTAGACAAACAAAAGAAAGGGTACCCTGTGGTAGGGGTCACAATGATATCAACCTTCTTAAATGCTTCCATAAAATAATACATTATTCTCCTCCTGTAATTTCCATGGGGAAAACCACCATCAAGTATAGAACATAAAAAAGTAACAGAAGAACCGGTAAAAGGGACCATGTGTTCATTCAGTCTATTTAAACCATATATCATGGTTCGGAGAGAGAGAGGGGGGAGGACCTTATACGCTGGCATGCAACATAGTCTGAAGCAGAGAAGGAACTGAAAAGTGCCAAACTTGTTCGTGTATCTAGTGTAAAATCAGATCGCCTCCTTTACGGTCAATAACCCAAAAAAAGCAAATTCAAAAATATATCACAAGTTTTATCCAAAGACCTGAGTCTAATATTTAAGCTTCAGGTAAAAAATAAAGTAAGAAATCATCACATTAACTTGTATCATTATGCTTAACCCGACATTTGCAATATCACGGTACAAATTACAAAGTCATATATCCTATAGTATAACTTCTGATGTGTCTGTATTTCATCACATTAACTTGTATCTTTTTTTTTTTAGATTTTTCCTTTTTCAATAGTTTGTTTTATCCTAGGAGTAATTTCCAATAGAATGAACTCTCCTTTTCTAGTTATATGAAATAGATTGCTGATGTGCAAATGGAATTTTGCACAGCAAAGGTCAGAACTCTTACCCCTCCAAATAATAAGGATTGAGGGGGCAAAGTGATTCAGCCCCAATTGAAACAACATGTGCTGTCCGCATCTCTTCTAACTCTGGTAAAACTATCTCCTCTATCTAAAATAATAAAGAAGGAAAAAAGGACCACCTTGTTAGAGAAGACGATAATAATTGTAACAACACGTAATTTCATAAAGCAATACACAGGAAAAGAGAGACGAAGAAAGCAAGAAAGGAAAAGAGTAAGTGGTAAAAGACTAGGTGTTTACCTGACTACCAAAGGTACTACAAAGTAGCTGCAGGGTATCCTCGCATTTAGTCGAGATCTCAGTATTTGATACATCATGGAACCACTGTAAATTAAAAAAGAAAATCAGATAAAGTGCATCTATGTAGATAGAAAAATAAAATGAACTTATCTTAAAAATGGGCACCTCAGAGTATTTTCCGAGTTTCAAAGATTGCAGTGTGGTTAAATTATCAGAAGATGACAAGTTCGGCAAACAAAGAGGTGACTGAAAGTAACATAGAAAAGATTGTAAGTTCTGAAATTATAGTTATGATATTTTTAGAAACAAATAAGACGACTATTAATCAGAGACATGAATGGAAAGAAATGAGGGAACTTCATCACGCTTTATTGCATTGTCTCCAGTAATACAGTATAGTTATATAAAAGTACGTAAAATGAAAGAAGATTACTTACAGGTTTCAGACTGATTTTATCAGAAGGAGAGGAGCCTGCTATGGCTGAGTATCTAAACATTTACATGTAGACGGACATAGTGTTCATAAATAAAAGAAAAAGTATTTGTGACATGTGCAGAAATTAGGATAAAGAAGAAAAAGTAGATACATAAGCATAGCATCCTCAACAGAGGCTGCGAGGGGAGAAACAACTTCAACTGTCCCGCCGTCACACAAAACACTGCCATTTCAATTATTACAAGAGTCAGATAGGTGCATAATAGCGAAGGGTTCTTTTGCAAATTAAACTGAATTTCATATTGTAATTTAAAATAAAACCAATCTTTTCTTCTATTTGATGGAAATAAAATGCAAGTTTTTCAGATACTGCAAAATAAAACCAAGCTATAATACTAATGTTATTGTAAAGGTAAGTTCCGCTTAATGGGAACAGTTTGACCCCTACTAAAGAGCCTCCGTTTTACATAAATACAAATTAAGTGAAGAAAAAAAAGCTAAGATGATTTATGTGTCAGTGTCGGTGTTTAAACAAACAGATCAGAAAGCTATTTTTGAGTTGAGAAGAGAAACTTTGGAGCAATATAATGTCACTCTCTCATAGTATTATCTTTTGGTTTAACAGTTGTGGTAATTGCAAGTAAACACAAAGAATATTGCGTCCTAGTTGCAGATATGGTACAAAGAGTCAGCTATATTGGCAAAAACCTATCAAATACACATATAGAGGAAAATGAAGAAGCAAAATAAAGCTGAATGTACCCAGTCATATCGGTGCGCCCATAAGTGGTCTTAAGGCCGACTATACCACAGAGGGATGATGGAATCCTGACTGAACCACCCCCATCAGTACCAATGGCAGCAGGACACAAGCCAGATGCAACAATTGAGGCGGGACCTGACGATGAACCCCCAGTATACCTGTCTAATGCATGTGGGTTTCTAGCTGTTCTGTATTCATTTGCAGTTTAAACAAATATAAGAAACCAAAACAGTGAGTACAGGTCAGAAGAAGTGAAGAGTACAGAAATTTTGAAGAGGTAAAAGCTGTCAAATTTTAATACCCATGGTTAGGATTGTTTCCGGTAACTCCAAGTCCCAGCTCATGCATGTTAGCTTTCCCTATTAGTATCGCACCACATCGCCTCAATCGAGCCACACACACTGCATCCTTATCCACTGCTCGTACCTGATCAAACCATGAGGTACCACCTGCAATATCATTCCAAACAAAAGTTTGTGTACCTGTTAACTGTATTCGCATGAAAATAACATATATGAAAGAAGGATGAGGCCTACTTCTGCTTGGAAAAGGATAGCAGTCAACATCATCCTTGATTGCTATGAAAATTCCATCCAATATGGATATCGGTTTCCCTGTGCATAAGATGGTCTTAATCAGTAATGATTTTCCGTTAAATCCTGTTACTGAATCTGGAAGCAAGTTATTTAGATGCACATGTCTACGATTCCATAAGCAATTAATGTTATAAGTACCTTCAACAAATCTTGAAGTGGAAACCTCTGCTTGCTTTCTGACATCTTCAGGATTGAAGTGTATCAACATTGGCATGGATGGTTTAGCAGTGTTCCACTCTTTTATTGCTGATATAAGTTGCTCGGCTACCTTCATAATTGAAAATATTTAGATTGCATGCCATCATAAAAAGGACATAGATACAGAAGAACTTTTAAGGATCACGCCACCAACAAAGTTGACTTTTGCTTATACTTTTACAACAAGGTTGTACACAATGAACCATTGTACAAAACAGTTACCAGAATTGCGGTAACTGCATGCTCATCCAGCTGTTAATTATGCTCCTTGAAACTATTATAAATAAAAAACATGGAGATAACATACAACAGAAGGGGTGGTAACATTAGATCGGTATGCATGCGCATAATCTCGTATCTTCCAGTAGAGAAATGGAGGGCTCTCTTTGTTATGACGAATGGAGGGGTCATAGTTAGGGAGACAATGTATGGCCGTGTGAAGCCGGTCAATTGGATCTCTCTCTTCATCCACAATCGCCACCTCATTTTCAGGTTCTGCCATTTTATCACTAAAATAAATAAAACAGAAAGTCCCTTTGCAGAATGACATTAATTTTTCCTATATGTTTAAGTTATTCTCATGGTCAGCTATTAAATTCCTAATAAGATATTCTCTAATATAAAATTATAAATATTAGCAGTTGATAGGTTACCTTGGGGTGGAAACTCTGGACGGTACATTGGCCGTTCAGGGATCACCGTGTGACGGAGCAACTGCAAAAGTCAAATAAAGAAAGAATTAAAAAGAAAAGTAAAAATTTTATAATTGGTTATGAGATACACTAGGTACTGTAGAATGTCCAAGAGTTCGAACAGTTCCAGTTTTGAACCATGACAAAAAGACAGTCTAATTGTCGAACTTGTCCATAGGACCTTAGCTTATATAGCTCCCTTCGGATCTGCTCCTGAATTAGGAAGAAAAGAAAGAGCAAAGGAATGGGAAGCAAAAGAGGAAGTCATGTTTCTTACCCTCCAAATTGAGAGGAAACAAATTTTGAAGAAATGAATAGAGAATTCTCCCCAATCACTTGCTACAAATTTAAATCAGGAGCAAGATGAATGCCCCTCTTTCTCCCCTCTCCCTTCTTACAGTTTGTTGATGTCTCTCATTTTTGTTAAATTTGGTACCAAAGCATCAGAAAGCATAGCTATTCGAAGGACTAAACCAAACTTGAGGTACAAAAATTGGAAAGCAAAGAATTGTCATGTGCTAATAACTAATTATGAAGTTAATGAAGAATAAAATGTAAAAAAGGAGAAGACCTGAGTCATCTTATTTTGGTTCTTGAGGGTAGAGATGATGAGGGGACCTAAGACAGGCGACTCCATTAGCCACACAAAAAGCTTCAGCGAAAATCCAGTCAGGTGTGGCGCTGTTCGTTCATCATTTATACTCAAAATTAGATTAAGAGTTCAAACTTGCCCAAAAAGAAAAGGAGAGAAATTGGAGAGGGAGAGAAAAGTGTACAAGTGATATTCTGGGGCTGGTACTTGACGGAGGAGAGGTCGACCTCCTCCACCGGTGGCATCAGCTTCATCTTTCCCATTTCTTCTCTTTTCTTCTTCTCCACTTGGCTTCTTCCGCTCTCGGGTATATTTGAAAGCGAAATGATAACAGAGTATAGACGAGGAAGCTGTGAATCCGAAATAATTATAAAAGAAAAATGTAGGTGGTCAGTCAAGAAGTTCAGAGGAGGACCAGGAATTCAAATCCTCTCCGGTACCGTAATAGAGAATTTTTAGAATTAGTGGATCTGGACCGTTATTTTTAACTTGGCACGAATCTCAAAGCCCAATAATACTGCTCCTCCTGTGCTAGTCCGAATCTCAAAGAAGCAGGAAGTTAATCTCAAACCGTAAACGTAAAGTGAGGGGAATGGATAGTTTTCCGGACCATCAGTCCATTAAAGCTGGTGAGACTTATTTTGGTCTTATCCTCTGCAATTATGGAAGGGTGAAGGAGAGATTTAAAAATGAAATGCAAAGACATTAATTTGCTATTCAAACTTTCAAAGAATTTGCATGGTATCAAGACTGTATTTAGGGGTATATATATCCGTATATGGGTAGGGTTTAAAGATCTCATCTCACCTTGTATTTGCTAGATTTATAATATCCGTATATGGGTAGTGTTTAAAGATCTCATCTCACCTTGTATTTGCTAGATTATAATAGTTAAATATACATTAATTCAATATCCAATTTGTTACTGTCATGACAAACAAGTCTTTTAAATTAGTCAAACGATTAGGTTTGGAGTCGTCGACTTTGTTTACTTCCTATTGTTTTATTCTTTGCATTTATTTAAAAAATAAAAGAAGATCAAATTAATTACGTGTGCTATAATATTTTCTTGTACAGTTGGATTTTTTATTGAAGGATTGCGATTGAAATTGCTCTAAGTGAACAATAATTGCAACAGTTCATGTTCTGCTAAAATGGTCAACGGTCAAATTCCATTTATTTCAAACGTCGCATTATTTTTTTCTCTAATTTATTTTGCACGACCCTTGATGCATATTTCTTTTGCTTTTCATATTCGGTCGTTACGGGATTGTGTGGGATGAAATTTTTCGGATACAGAAACTCACAATTTAATTTATAGGAATTCATATTTTGTATATGCCTGGAAATGACTATGAGAATGAGCTATAAAATAAATGTTCGGTAGTACTGTGAAAATAATTGTGGGAAATTCTAATTTAAGAAAGATATTAATGAAAAATTATATATTTTTTAAAGACTTGGTGTCAATAATATATATTATTGGTTAATAATTATTGATTAATTTATGATTAATTTTAGTAATCTAAAGTCTAATATTAAAATACGATAAATTCTAAGAAAAAATAGAGAAATTAATGGTAAAAAAAAGTAAGAGTAAAAGTGACGGTGAAAAAAAATTATAATTAAATAAAACAAAAAAATCACATAAAATTCAAAAATAAAAAACAAAATTGATAATATGTAAACGGAGAATTAGCAATAGTGGAATGTGAGGACCAAAAAAATAAGTTCAACTGTCTTTTTTATCCTGCATTTATATACAAATTTGATTCTCATATATTTTTTTTCATTATTAAAAAACCACCAAACACGCTTCAACATATAAATCTCAATTCACTCAAATTCTCACAAAAATAGAACTTGCACTGTCATCTGCTATAGTGCTACCCAATGGTGGTTGTATACAGGGGCGGAACTAGAAAATCTCGATAGGAAGGGCTACAAATTTAAATACACAAATTGTGACTAGTGAGAATTGAATTCAAACTCTTTACAATCACTAGACCACAAGTGAATATGTAATAATTTATGAAAGAGACTGGACTATACAAAATGTTCCAAAAAGAAAATTAATTAAATTTTAGTATATAACACTAAAATTTTAAAATTATAAGAATAGCTTAGTCACCTTTTGAATGACTTTAGATCTGCTCCTCGTTGTATTGTATGCTTGTATTGTCTTCATTTAAGTTATATTTTACATGGCAACAAAAAAAATATTTTCCGTCACCTAAAATATACTAAATGTGGGTCCCGCACCAAGGACAAGTTTGCAACTCAATGAACAGCTTTTATTAAGTTCCTCTCAAGAGAACAGCTTGGGACCGATGGGTTTAGGGACTATCCGATCCACTTTAAGATTCGTTCGCAAATGAGAAAGTTGCGGACGCAAATCTTAAAGCAGATCGGACGGTCATAGAACTCATCGAACTCACTTTGAGTCCGATGGACATCAGACCCAAATTGGTTCCTCCTCTCAGAGCCGTTTTTTTTTTTTATCGATACTGTTAAATTTCTCAAAATTCATTTTAAAATCGCAAACGTTAAATTATTCAACGTTCAATGCGTCAAGTAAAACGCTGAATTATTCAGCGTATTCGTCATCCGCGTTCCAGGTTTGAATAATTCAGTTTTTCAAGTTTTTTACAAAATATTAAGTTCGAAAAAACAAAATAAATTAATTTGTCGGCAATAATTTCGAACTTTAAATTTATTTGTTGATCATTAATTAATTTACAGTAAAAAAAATCTAACAAAATGCAGATTAAAATTCAAAATTTAAACTAACGTATCTTTTGATAGGAAACCTGATTTCTTAGTATAATTTTACTTCAGAAAGCTCACAAAAAGATCTACATAACTCGTTAATTAAAATTCACAACTTTCGGGTAATCATCCGCGTTCCATAATGACGTACTTTCAGGCTCATCATTCAAGAAGTATTTAAACCTCGTCGTGTAAGTATTTATACCTATACTTACAAGTATTTTTTACATATGACACTGGATGACATCTAAAAGTATTATTATCAAATATTGTAAGAATTTATACCTATGCACTGAAGTATTTATACCTATGAGGTCAACTATTTTTGTTAGAGGAAGGTTGACGCGGGGATACAGGGTCCCCACTACTTCATTAGAGGGAGATTGATGCGAAGACGATTGGAGGTCTAGAAAAGGAATGATCATAACAAGCTAGGTTGGTTGTATGCAATCTTCTAATTACTTTGTTTGACATAATTTGCAAAGCATACATTAGTTGAATTTAACTGTTTTCATGATTGAGTGAGTTTGTAGGTTCAAGATGATTATAATTGCAAGATTAATTTGAAGAACAAAAAAAAAGTTCATAAAGATCTTAATTGCAAGACCAAATTGAAGAACCGACGAAATCAACAAGACTTTACGAAGCTATAGATTTGTAATAAACAAATAGAAAAGTAAAGTAAATTTGAGATTGTTGATTTATGTGGAGCAACCGTTCGGAACGAAATGAACAGTATGAAATGAATTAAATCATAAAATAACAGAGAGTTCCAAATTGGTTCCGTCCAGAACAGTTGTGATTCGTTGGAACGCTTAACAAGAAAATCGTGGGATAAATTGTACTAGCCGTCCTAAACGGACATAGATGTTCAGAACGGTTAATATTAATTTAATAATACAAAAACCTTAATTTCAATATTTGTACAATCCGTTCGGAACGGATCACGTCTCTGGCAAATATGGAGCCCCCACTATAAAAGAAGTTACCCCACTTCAGACTTGACTAAGTTAGCCGCCTTCCACATTCAAAAAGTATTTATTGTGCATTCTTGAAAGTTTTCATTGTTAAGTGAGCTTAAACTTCAATATCCTCTCAATTATCTCAAATCCACTCGACTTATCTTCTTTTAGATATAGTTTAGTATCTAAAATTTAGTTCTAGAATCTTCCCATCCATAGTGTGGAGATTTACTCAGTGCTTCATTCGAATAGTTGTGTGACTTTCCAACTTGTAGGGCATTAAGGGGCTCACCTTCTCGAGCGTCATCTGCTCACCATATATCCATAGTTGTGTAACGATCCCCGTTGTTGGGACTCTCCAACTCGAGTTTCTATGCTCACCTTGTACACGAGTTAGGCTGTGACTTTCCACCTTTGTTGGGCTCACGTGTCACGAGTTGTATCTTTTCTTTTTAGGTAATAGGAAAGGGGCGCCGACGAGGTTGCTCTACCCCGGAGACGTAGGTATTTTACGCCGAACTCCATTATCATCTTGTGTGTCAAATTTCTCTAACTCTACTCTATTTACTTTTACCTGTGCAACACTTACTTGGTTGTTGTTTGACTTGTTAGTTTAGAGGGCTTAACCGAAAAACGTCCAAGAGTCTTTAAGACTTCCTATTCACCTTCCTCTAGGTGCCGTCAGGGTTTACAAGCTACGCATCAAAGTATTTATATCTTATTTTTCAAGTATTGATATATTATCTTTCAAGTTTTATATCTATGAAGGTTGACGTGGAAACAAGTGCGGAGACTGAAAAAGGGAGAATCATATAATTAGTGGGGACAATGGTACATCATTCCTCTAATGTTGTTGCGGGGATTTTGAGAATACTTAAGTGCAAAGATTAATAAGTATTCTTTAAATTAATAGTCAAAAATTGAGATTGGTTGTTATTTTTACATTATTTTTAAATTATTTTTAAATGTATACTTCCAATGCTGCAAATCTAAACCGGAGTGGGTTTGCTTCCAGCAATTAATGTTTGTCCCATCCTATAGACAAAATTAACATGATATTAAAAACCTTTTCACGCATTGGTATTTAATAAACTGTTGGCATTTTCTTCGTTTTAATCTCAAGAATATATGAGAAGGGACATTTGAAGTAGAAAAAAGGTGTTTCTGAATCTATATGCGCTCTATTGTAGATCTTAAATTTGATCAGATTTATTTATGAGATATTTGACTTTTCTATGGATACAACTAGCTTAATAAAAGAAGAATTGAACAAGTCAAATGTCAAATATCGCAATTGGCTTCTAGAATTTCAAAAAAGACATCCATTCTTATCCTCTTCAATAATAGACTTGAATATATTTCCAACATATAGGGCAAAATTATACTTAAAAATTCGGCTGGCTACTTGTATAAGCATATTAGGGTATATTCTTAATTACAAGGTACATATTTGTTTTCAAAGTCCAAACAGTCGATTCGAACAATTCAACATGATCTCCGTAATAAAAATGTAGTTGGAGACCAAATTTTACATTTTTATAATCTTTGTTTTACTAACTTTTTCAGAAAATTAATGCATTAACATGCGCACGAAAATCTATATTTTTTTACTGTTTGACTAGATACTAAATAATTTTAATAATTTTATTTTTATATCTATACAAAGTTCTCAAGAAAAAAATTAGTTTGAACGGTTTAAATTTGTAGTATGAACTTTAAAAATAAATATATACTTAATCTGACCAATGCATCTCTGTTATTGCAAATAAGATGAAATCTCATTTATTTGGAAGATATTAAGTTACTTGTTGTCATTAAATTTGTTGTTGTTTTTTTTTTAAATATTGTGCACTCCCTTTACTACATGTTTAAACTTGAAAGTATATTTTTAATTTTAAATTACCGCCCACAAATAAATTAATCCTTCTGCACAGAACTCTTCCCTAAGAACCCTCTATAATACCCAATTGATATTGGTCACTTATTATCTAACATGGAGGGTTCAAATGTTTTCGTGTCTTTTATGCCTCATCATGTGTCATATTCTTTATTTTTATTTTCAAAGTTCAAATTGTCTATTTAAATCATTTAACATGATATTATATTGAAATATGCTTAGAGATCAAATTTTATATTTTTTAATTTTTTTCACTATTATTTTATATAGATACAAAATCAATATTTTTGTATGGTCTAGAAACAACGATTTTGTATCTGTCTTAAAAAATTGTAAAAAGATTTAAAAAAATATATAAAATTTGGTCTCCAAGTATATTTTAATATGAAGATCATGCTGAGCGGTTCAGATCGACAGTTGAACTTTGAAAACTAAGATATAGAATGTGAGGCACACTGAGACATTTGAGCCCTCCTCTTATTTAATTTGTATATTTATTTTTTCTATCCTCGCAATAAATACAAATTTTTAATCTATGTAGGCTTCTCGAGAGTGCGTATCCTCTGAGATATCTCATATTTTGCGTGACCGACGTGTCCGGTGTCTATTTGGGATAGCTATATCTAGTATTAACACAATTTAATTAATTTGACATATTGGTTTGTATTACCGTTAAGAATTTATGTTTAGATAATTTTTTGAAAACAATTAATGTTTTTTTAATACGGTCATATTCTTTGTTGTCATGTAATCTAATAATAGATTTTAATTTTGTCTCTAAAAATCAAGACAAATAATAAATTAATATCAGACACGAAAATATTTAGATTAATTTCAATTCAAATAAAAAATCACATAAAATACAAATTTATTTTAATAAACTAAACTTGCAAGAAAATAAAGATAAAGAGTTATTACTGTAAGAATTTTGGAAGTAAATAGTAAAGAAGGGACAAATTGTATACGGATAGTCAACCAATAAAAAATACATGTTTATTTCTTCATATTAATGGCTATTTGTTATTTGTTTTATTTTCATAACTGAAACTTCAAAGAATTGAAAATAATAAATTAAAAAGCTCATTCTTTACAAATGAAAATTCCACCAAACAACTTTGTTAGATAATACTTTGTATCAATGCGAAGTGTATTTTCAATTAATAGAGTTTCTAGTATCTTTTTTATTGAATCATGATAATATATCATGAATGTAGTTTGTACCATTTTTTTTCTAAACTCAACAATGGAAAATTTGTACATACCACCTAATACATAATCACTTTTTAAAAACAAAACGACATGTGATGCAAGAAATGAAATATTTAATATTACAAGTTCGACTAAGTCGACTAAAGTCAATAAAAAGAAAACTTGTTTTTTTATCTATTCTTTTTTACTACAAGAAATTATTGCTTAAATTTTTGATGTTATACTTCTTAAATTTGAAAAATGAAACATTCCCTTAAAGATTTAACTAAAATACTAGACTTTAATTATGAAAATAAAATAAATAATCAGTGATTTTTAATATAAAAATAGTTCATTCTAAAAAAAATGCTATCCAGAGAGAATTGAAATAAGAACATATTTATCCATACAAATAAAAATCTGAATTTATTATGTTAATAAAAAAAATTATTGTATCAATAATTCAATATCATCACTCATGTTTGAAACGGATCTGACTCTGCTGCTTGTTTTAGAGAAAAGCAGAGTCCTGCTTTTCCGATCCCAATAATTCAAATTTATTGAGATTTGTGCATGAAAAAATATCTTTATCGAAATACGTGAATAAAAAAATTTAAATAATTATAATCTGAAAAAAAAAATCCTGTTTTTTTTTTTTTTTTTAGAAAAAGCAGCAGAGTGGTACGAAATGTGGGCCCCATTTTTTAGAGAAAAGCAGCATTTGTGTTGAAGATCTAAAAAAAAATGTGTCGAAGAATTTGTCTTGCCTAAGCAGCACGTGTTCCCTCGTGTCCCTGACTATTTCCATAATTACTCGGTGTACGAGGTCCATTTTTCTGGTTCTACACGAGTGGTACGAAATGTGGACCCCATTTTCTTAAAACTAAGATGAAATATAATTCGGAGCAGAAAACAGGTCTAGCTACATTACTTCTTCATCTCGGCGCAAATTTCGGACCGTAGAAAGAAAGTACATTTACACGTTATTAAATTCATACACCAACCAAATTTGTACTTTAAAAATCAAACTTTTCATCAAAAAAAAAAAAAAAAAATCAAACTTGCAATTTTTGTTTTTCTTGTTGCTTCTGGTCTGGATGTAAATCAATAGATGACCTCATTGCATTAATAAAATATGAAGCGAAATGTTCTTTTCTAATAACATGCATTAATAACAATATCTCAATTTATATTTTTATTATGTCTTCGAAATTTTTTATTTTTGTAATTGTAAAAACTTAAATTAGTTGCTACATAAACAATTTAGTAGCTTTTGTTGTTTTAGTTTCTGAATATTTCTATAATTTTATAATTACTGAATTAGTGATTGCTCTATATTTTCTGTATTTAAAGTTACAATTCGCATAATAATACTTATAATGAGTCAAACTAGTGTGTAATATGCTCATTAAGAAAGTTTGGTGAGCATAATTTCAAAAATTATATTGAATTGGCTACAAACGATGAATCCGAATCGTTAAAATCGATCTACTTTACGAGTGATGCGTGTACATAAAAAACATTCAAATTTTCAAACTCATTTAGTACAAAGTCAAACGGTAAAAAAAAAAAAATGAAGGTTTATAAGTTATTTGAATGCATTCATTTTTGACCGCTTGACTTTCTACTAAATGAATTCAAAAATTTCAAAATTTTGCATGTACACGCATCACTCGCAAAGTAGACCGGTTTGAATTAGTTGTTTGAAACCAATTCAATAAAATTTTAAATTATGCTTACCAAGTTCTCTTAGTGAGTGTAGGACGTGCTAGTTTTACATGTAAATTTCTTTACAAGTGAGACAGAGATGCTCTTCTCGGGGGCGGATCCAGGATTTTCGTCAGGGGGGCAAAAAAATATCGAATCAGGTTTAAATAGCTAATCGGATTTAAATCCATTAACTAATTGAGTACTCGATAAAAAATAATGGTTTAACTTATACTTTCTAATGCTTTGAATTGTAATTTTTTATACTCTAACTTATAATTCTAATTATCAATCAAAATTCAACAAATTTATTTCAATTTTAACCCTAAATTTAATCCGAGTTACAAATCAAACATCCAGAGAGGGCAAAAAAAAATTCAGGGGAGGGGGCAAAGTCAGTCAGAACCGATAGATTTCCATTGAAGCTCAAAATCCGGGGGGGGAGGGCAGCTACCCCCCTCCCCCCAGACTACCTGGGTCCGCCCCTGGCACTTCTTAGAATTTTTTTAAAGACAATCACCAAACAATTAAAAATTCAGAAACTAACTTGATTATAATTTTTTTTTTTTAAACCATCACCACCGAACATTATGTTTGGTATTGATAACACTTAATAACACATTTTTTTTTTTAAAAACGGAATACACAAAAGAAAAAGTTTCCGACCTCGTCTAATATCCTAATATTTCATATTTCTTTTTTTTTCCCTGTTTGAAAAGATATAACAGTTTTAGAAAATTAACAAATGTTAGGAAAAAGAAGGCAGAATATCCCTAACACTCAATGAGTTCGTTCAGTATATCATTTATTGTACTTAATATTGTGAGGCCTAATAAATGTCAGTTCAGAGTAGGTCCAATGTCTATCAGACCTACTTTGATTTGATTGGCTCAATTACTGTTCAATCCGCAATTTTAAAATTTGTACATTTCTGTTTCAATTTAAGTACGCACAGATCTTAATACGGATCGAACGGTGTTCGACTTTATTAAACTCAAGAAGTAGATCCGATCAGCTGCTGAAATAACAGTGAAACTAAGAGCTACATAGCAAATGGTGTCATGATAAAATTTAGTGATAAGTCAAAAAGGTTGAAATTTTTTATAATAATATAATAAGTAAGCTTGTAACGTGTATTACAAGTGAGAAAGTTTACAATACAAGCTGAAAGTTGATTATTATTAATGGAAACCTTAAAAAAGAATTACATAATAAGCTGAAAGTTTGTTCCTGTTTTTTACATTTTTGGATAAATAATGCCTTTGGCTTAAATGGAGATAGGTTGAGAAAATGACTCCGCATGCAAATTTAAAAACCAATCTATGATATCTTACCTAAATTCCTGATTGTCTCTGTTTAATAAGAATTTCATCAATCAATCAATCAATTAATAAATAAATAAACAATGAGAGAGATTTCATTAATGGTACAAAGAAGAAGTATGTGGCCAGTGAGGTGAGATTAAGGCAAATGAAAGCCAAGTCAAAACAAAAGATGGAGACCTCAGACCTCTCCTTTCCTCTCCTCTCCTCTCCTCCTTTCTTACACAACTCCCACCTTCTACCCAATTGCTCCCTCTGTTCCTCTCTCCGCCACGGTTTCGCTCCATCAACCATCATCGCCTCAATTTCACATCTCCAGCTCCATTCTCTCTGACTTGAGATTTGATGCCATGGCCTCCTCCGTCTCTGTGCGTCGCGCTTCCATTCCCAATTCACACCATCATCATAGATCAGTCTCTTCCCCTTCTTCCCCTCTCAGAGCAAGGGGACTCACCGCAGGTTCCATCCCATACCACCCGCCTTTGCTTCTCCGCCTCTTGCTCTTCTTCTTTGCCTCCGGCTTCGTGCTCGGCCTCACGCTTTTCTCCTCCCCTTACAAACACCAACCCCAACCCGACCCGGAACCTGTTATTCCGTCCGATGACCGACTCGATCAGTCAGCCATGAAGCAATTTAATCATGCACCAGAGCACAAGCTAATAATTGTGGTGACTCCTACGTACAACCGTGCAGCACAAGCCTACTTCCTGCACCGGTTGGCCCAGACTCTACGTCTGGTACCACCGCCTCTGCTATGGATCGTGGTCGAAATGGGTTCAAAAACCTCCACAGAGACCGCATCCATACTGAGACGGTCTGGAGTAATGTACCGGCACATCTCCTGTAAGCACACCTCACGTGAGATTAAGGATAGAGGAGTGCATCAGAGGAACAAGGCATTGGATCTCATAGAGTATCATAGGATCGAAGGGATCGTGTACTTTGCTGATGATGATAATATCTATTCACTCGAGTTGTTTGATCATTTGAGGGATATTAGGTATGCATTTTTTTTCTTCTACTCCTATTCTGAAATATGTTTAATAACAATACTTCAAATCTAAGCGTGGTACCAGCAGATTCAGGCAGCCAAGTAGCATACTGACAGGTTTGTGCCTCGGAAATAATTTGGCAAAGTAAAAATTTCTTGAGTTGGGTATCATACGGGTATAATTTGGGAATATTTTATTGTTTTATAATGCAAATAATATGTCAAACTATTGATATTTTTGTAGATCAATAAACAAAAGTTCGTAAATTTCATGTATTATTAATGTGTTCTCTGTACAATTTGGCAAATTTTTGGAATAATTTGGTGGGGTATACTAGGGGTACTATGATGATTTGCTTAGGATTTTGGATAGAAAAAATAATATACTTATTTGATTGGAACAGATGAAAAGTTCAGACTATAAAGAATAAATTAAACTGAAATGACCAATTCGTAACAAATGACAAAGTTTAGCGACATTCAATTAAATTTACCCATAAAAAATGTTAAATTTCATTAATAATATTGGATAAATAATGTGTTCTCTGTACAATTCGGCAAACTTTTAGAATAATTTGGGAAGGTGCTGAAAAAGAATAATATGGGTATACTATGGGTACTATGTTGATTTGCTTAGGACCTGTAGTAGTAAATTTTTTGACAAATTTGAAAGAAATAGTACAAGTTTTGGATCAAAGTGAGGTTTATGTTTTAGTCTAAATCATAATGAATAATTTTAGGGGTTTCGGTACGTGGCCGGTTGCAATGCTGACACATGACAAGAGCAAGGCTATTATGGAAGGTCCAGTTTGCAAGGATGGTCAAGTCTTAGGTTGGCACACAAATGAAAAAAGCAAGAGATTAAGGAGATTTCATGTGGACATGTCTGGTTTTGCATTTAATTCTACTATGTTGTGGGACCCTGACAAACGGGTCCACCTTGCATGGAACACAATTCGTCAGCTGGATACAGTGAAGGAGGGTTTTCAGGTACTGTAAAATACTTCATTGCCCTATGGCTGTAAAATACTTCATTACCCTATCACTATATATTTTGCTACAAAGTGGAAATTCTGCAGCCTTCATTTAGTGTAAAGTAAAATATCTTTCGTGTTTTGATTAAAAAATGGCAGGAGACAACATTTATACAACAATTAGTTGAGGATGAAACAGAGATGGAAGCGGTACCATCAGATTGTGCAAAAATACTGAATTGGCATCTCCACTTGGACTACAGGGATGAGGTTTACCCTAAAGATTGGCATCTCAGCGACAACCTTCATCCAATTGTGCCTCTGGAGCAGTAACCCTGATCGTTTTTGGCTTATACATAGCCATGACACACTTTGGAGTAGATTTACACGGCCAAAAGGTAGCTCCTTCAATCGTAGTTGCTTTGTTTTTTTCATTTTTTCTTGCTCTCCTCTCTTTATGTTTCTCTTGTACTTGTTACCTGACTTGGTTGTCCATGTGTTTGTACCAGCTTGTGAGAAGTGTCAAGGTGAGGCGCTGGTAAATCTGATGCAAGAAAGGAGCCAAGATGCAAGACCGAGCCATGCTATGATTATGTCGATCAAATATTCTTTGTCAAAAGCAAATAAATATATTCATTTGTTGTACAGGCTTGGTATAGGATTGTTCATTTGTTCTTTTTTCCATGCTTTGTTTCCCATTCTTTTCCAGATTGAAATTAATTTTCTTTTCATTTTTTTTTCCGTCATCATCTCTCTCTGTTGCTTTCTTCATTAACATAGCAGCGATTTTTAGATTAGCCAAGTTGTCTTAGAAGCAAATCCTATTTATTGAAAACTGAACGTTAGCACATTCTGTTCGTTGCTTGAAGCCATTAAAATTGGTGCACAGCAGCAATGAGATTTTTGTGCAATCCAGCAATCAACCGATCTTAATTGTGATTCTTTTTTTTATCTCTAAAAACTTGGTAGTGGCTTCCAAGGGTTACATAGAATTTAAAACAAACAAATACAACATGCAGCTACTGACAACCCTACATCTAGATAATAAGTAAAATACAAGCCGCACAACACACTGCACAACTGTTTACTACAAAATTAAAGCCATAGCTCTCCCCCCCCCGGGATCCTACTCCGCTGCTCGCCTATTTGGCGAGCAGGACTCTGCTTTTCAAAATCAAACCGTTGAATTTTTTTCATGCACGGATCTCAACACAGATGAACGGTTCGATTTAGAATAGCAGGGTCCAGCTCGCCTATTTGGCGAGCAGCGGAGTTGGTTCCCCCTGCTGCACCATTTTTGGGTCCTGTCTTTTAAGCTTTGGCAAATATTAATTAAAAAACTAAGCTTTTGGATGGTAATATGTACATTTCGATTTTGATTGATTATGATATAAGCTTATACTGTAGGCAGGATGAATGGAACATGCATATTATCATGCTTTCAATATTTAAGTTCAAAAATGGATTACCTCGTTACATACCCAGAGACATAATATTACTTTTCGAGTCCTTTTAAAGTAAGGTAGATCCGGTTACCAATAATACATATAAACTATACAGCAGATTCCAGCTCTTCAATTACCCCATGTCCCATGTAAGCACAACTGTCGCTTAACTTTTGCCCGATTCAAGCAAATTGAAAACTAACAATACTAAGCAAAGATAAAAAAAAGGAATTCCGAAGTGCACTAGCAAATACAAGAATTTAACTACAATCTTATCTTTCAAGTACATAAAGGTCAAAAGGGTTAAAATTTAAAAAAGACAACAGTGCTGAGGCCTCTTTCTAAAAGCTCAAACTACGTCTCGTCACTCTTGAAAATGCAAACATAATATAATGCAATGAACCTCGACAAAACTGGACAATGTTTCTCACAGAAGACACTAGTGATATATTGGGGAAAATTGATGTGGGGCCTTGATTTTCAGCTAAAGATCAAGCAGAAACAAATTAGGAGCGCATTGCCAGGCCTTGAGCAGCAGAAGGCTGTACAGCCTCTTCTGATATTTTGTTTGCTTGTATTGTGCTTATTGCACTCGCAATATTTCCCTGTAAACAATAATATAAAAGTTATCTAATCTTTGATCTGTTGACATCTGTAACCCCACAGTTTAAAAAAAAACAACTAAAAAAATAAAATAAAAGAAGATAGTAAAGTAATTACCTTCCAAAGTGAGAGCTTGGAACGAAGGTTATTCCACTGAGGAAGCCCAAAAACTCTATCTGTGTGTCGGCTGCAAGATATACAACAATCAATCATTTATTAACATTTTGAATTAGTAGCACATTTTTGTCGGTACAATTTGGACAAGTTTATGATGATTAGTGATGATACCTGACAACAACAGTCTGACTCATCTGATCCATCTTGCAGTCTAGCAACTTTAAAGTAATTGCTTTAACTATCCAATACTCCACCTCCTCGTCGCTAATCTGTTTAGCATAACAAATGAATCGTTGCTTTCAGTATAAATTTAATCAAGGGTCCTAATATTAAAATATTCCATATTGCAGAAACATCCAACATGTTCTAAGCTATTTGCAGAAAACAATAGATTGATAAAACAAAGTCCACAATGATAAATTTGACTAAATCATCTTGGCATTGTCATCTTGACTCGAAAAAATTGCTCCTCGACCAATTCCAGAATCAGAATCTAACATGTAAATCATCTTTGCTTGAATTCAAGTTAATTTGGATGAGAAGATGCAGAGGTATATCAAGAGAAGGGCAAATTTTGTCAAAATTTGACAAATAATACCATATACATCACACTAATCTAAAGATAATATTTACAAGGTCCAAGCTATTTTTGGTGTCTGTATGAAGGATGAGTGTTATATGCAACTATCACAAGAAAACAGGGTACACATTGCAAGATCCTTCTATTAACCTTCAGAAAAGAAAACAGAAAAGAAAAAAAAAGCAATAGTACACTCACCTGGAGCGAATCTCTGATAAGAGAGTAAGGAATTGGAGCAGGGCAGGCATGAGAAGCAAGGTCGATCAGAGTAATAAGCCTCATTTTGCTGACACATTCATCATGCACAAGACCATAGTTCTGAAGAACAGCAGAGTTGGCAGAGTGGAATTCCATGTAGGCATTCAACCTCTGCGTCAGGAATATCTTCAACAGTAGGTAGATTGACGCATGCTTCCCATCTTTCTCCAGCTGTGTCACTGCCGGCATCTCCAAGAAATCACACTGCCGCAGAAATCATAGCATGCTATCACATTACTATTTCTTAACTCTTTTTATATAATTCTTTTGCAAGAAAGAAGGTAGAATATGATACCCGAAACAGGTCTGGAGTTTTAATAAACTCAACAATAGCACGCACAGCATCCTCTTTCACCTCATTGATAGCAACTGCATCTTCATCCATACCCGAAAATGTTGCCAAGTACTTGCTCAAGAATGTGAATGATTCTTTCCCCATGCTACAACCAACCAACAATAGTAAGACAGTACAAAAAAAGTATTAAAAAAATGCAAAAAAGGAAGACGGGCAGAGAGAGAGGACCTCTTGTTGTCCTTGAGGATGTTAGAGATGGAATGAAAAAGAGCTCGCTGGTCAACCTTGCCAATGTTCCATTCGCTCAAAAAGGCATCAATCTTCTTAAAAGAAGGAATGACACTTTCGGTCACTTTACCGGCTACTGCCAGTTCAAGGGTTTTGATGTAGACAATGAACCGGCTGTATGGGTTCTCTAACATATTGTACAATGTGAACAGCCTGCAATAGCACTGCATAATCAATCATCATGCCAACAAAAACTGATAAGATAGAGCGTCACACAAATGATCATACATCTTAAGGCGCAGCTGAGGCTTGTCTTCTGGGTGTTGAACGAGTTTAGAGGAAATAAGCTTGGCCATCTCAAGTGCCTCATCAGGGGTACCAGCCTTTGTGACCAAGTTGCATATCACCGTGATTATGCACTCAAAATCTACATTTGTTTAATTTTTCCATTTCAATTTTAGGGTCTTAGTACAAGTCTAACTTAAACGAAGCATGGATGCAACCAAGTTTGTACCTTTATCTGAGACTCTGGATAGAATAAGGTCTGCAGAGGTGAGGATGAGAGACACCAAATCCAGGTACCTCTCCATCACCAGAAAATCTTGTGCTTCCAAGCATAGCCGATTCACTTGCGGTTCTGCTACCTATGTGATCCATACAACATCCACAATACATTACCTCTAAATCTAAACAAAACCACTAAAATTCTACAAATAACAACAAATAAATAAAAAAATAAACTGGTGCCATAGATTTCTGATACTCTCAAGGGTCCACGTAAGTTGCCAACAAGCTACTTCATATCGCTGCAATTCATATATATTTTGTGGAATTGATAGCAAATCCAGTAATTGGAATATGGAATGAGAAGGAAAGGGAAACACCTCGGGGCCAGCGTCGGCCCAAGCAAGCTCGGAGGAGAAACGCACCACCGCCAGAACTGGATCCTCCTCGGACGTCGCTATCACCGTCGCCATCTCTTCTCTAGTGAATTCTTCTATTCGTACCTCAGCCGTGCTTTCGTATCGAGGCGGAGGGGAAAGGGAGTGGAGAGAGGCTGTCCAAACCAAAAACCCTAACCAAAGAAGGATGTGTAACGTGTTGAGCTTCGATCTGGGCCGCTTGTCCTTATTGGGCTTGGACGACAGCGTTAGCATGTATTAGTATTACCTATTCCCCTATTCCGGCCCAAAGAAGACTTATCAAGCAGGCCCAATTTCTTTGAAACTCTATTGTATTCCTTGTAAATAAAATAAAATAAAATAAAATAAAAATAAGCAAAATGCAACTGCCAAGATCTCAAATGGAAAAAATGAGAACAAATTTGTTGCTCTCAATCTGAAGATGCAAGTGAAACCAAGTGTTCCAAGTCCAAATCTGTGAAATCTCACTTCTTCGTCGGATCGCTGGTGTCACCGTACCGGGACCGTTCGTACCAAATCGGGAGTCTCAGCCTCTGGGCGTTTTCCGGTAACCTGGTCAAATCGTAGCTCAGCAGCAGCCCCCGCCCCCTCCTCCCCCCCAATTGATCTCACTTTCCCATTGAGAAATTGAGGAATAGAGATGGATAAATCAAGTGCTCTGGAGTACATTAATCAGATGTTTCCCACAGGTGCACATCTGCAGAGCTTATTCTTTCTAAATCATTTTTATTTTACCAAACTGCATATTTCATTTTGCTCCAATTCTCGGAAGAGGAAATGAGAATTGGTTTCTTTAGATCCAGTCCATCTTTGGCATAATGGAATGCATGTCAGCTGAACACAGAACAAAATTGTGAATTTTCAGAAGCATCATTATCTGGAGTAGAGCCACTAATGCAAAAGATACAGAGTGAGATTCGCCGGGTTGATGCTAGCATACTTGCAGCTGTCAGACAGCAGGTAAATTCTCTTCTACTTCCGAATTAGGCTATCATTTCTGCCATTGAATTGTTAAATTTTCTTCCAAATTCAAAAATTATAAGTGAGATAACTCTGTGCATTTTTCACACTGACAATCCTAGTAATATTAGTTAAATACGGATTGCGATTGTTTGCCATTAAAAGAAACATTTTCAATCAACCAAACAAATGGTTAGAGAGTTGTTGTTCTTTCCAAATGAAAAAAAATTGAATCATTGTGTTAAATTGTGTTGTAAAAAAGAGCAATTCAGGAACAAAAGCAAAGGAAGAACTTGCAGCAGCAACAAGTGCTGTTCAGGAACTGATGCTGAAAATAAAGGAAATAAAGACAAAGGCCGAACAGAGCGAAACAATGGTGCAAGAGATTTGCCGTGATATTAAGAAATTGGATTTTGCTAAGAAGCATATTACAACAACCATCACTGCTCTTCACCGGCTTACCATGCTCGGTACATATTTAAAAATTTGGTGGAACATGCTTGTAATTTTGACATTTTTGACTGAGATAAGTAGTGGTGTGAGAATGCAGTGTCGGCAGTGGAGCAACTTCAAGTAATGGCGGCAAAAAGACAATACAAAGAGGCAGCTGCCCAATTAGAGGTACCTTATTTTCTTTGGTTCTTTTCCTTTTTTTCAATTTGCATATTATCCCTATTATCCTTATTTGCAGAATAACATATCATTTGTGGTACTGCAAAAGTGAAAAAGACCAATAAATAATGAATATTAATGTGCTATTTTTTGTCTCTATGAATTTTCTTGCTTTGGATACCATCTACTACTTGCACATGTTTTGCAGGAAAAAGAATTTTTTGTTTTGATTTTCTTCTTAGAAACAATAATGCTCAGAGGGAAAGAAGATATTAGAAGATATTAGAAGAGAGGAATTTAATGTAGTGAGGAAAAAAAGTTATTTATTGGCTCCTGATGAGGGCTAGATGTGTTAATATTGTTCTTATGATCATTGAAAGTACAACAAAGCTGCCACCTTTACTTTTCTAGTAACTCCCAGTTAATGCTCAGTATTTTACAAGTACCACAGATTTTGGTGTAAATAGTGGGTAGCTTTTGCAGAAATTCTGGTAAAATTTTCTCTTCCCTATACTCTGTCTATGATCATTTTACATTCTGCAGGCAGTAAATCAGCTATGCAGCCATTTTGAAGCGTATAGAGATGTGCCAAAGATAACAGAGCTAAGAGACAAGTTCAAGAACATTAAGAAAATACTTAAATCTCATGTTTTTTCTGATTTTTCAAGGTGTGCTAAATGGTTTTTAACATTATAATGCAATTATTTAAATGTATTGACTGTTTTACGATACAGTAAATATTCACTTGATTGGATGAAATTGTTTCAGCTTAGGAACTGGAAAGGAAACAGAAGAGCCAAATCTACTACAACAACTGTCTGATGCGTGCCTTGTTGTTGATGCTTTGGAGCCTTCTGTCAGGGAAGAATTAGTCAAGAACTTCTGTAATAAGGAACTCACTTCATACCGTCAAATCTTTGAAGGAGCAGGTCTTCCTCTAATATTATTCTTGGCCTTTTGATGTGTTTTTCCCTTCAATCCCCATTTTTGGTTGGTCATACTGTTTATTTTCAATGAAAAACAGAACTAGCAAAGTTGGACAAGACAGAGAGGAGGTATGCATGGATAAGGAGGCGGCTAAAGACAAATGAGGAAATATGGAAGATATTTCCACAGACCTGGCATGTTGACTATCTGCTTTGCATTCAATTCTGCAAGCTTACCAGGTTTCTTTTCCACTTGCTATTCAATCTACCTAATTAATATCCAGAGCTCATTTTCTATAATAGTACTTAATAAAACTGTTTCAGGACACAGCTTGTTGACATACTGAACAACCTTAAAGAAAAGCCAGATGTTGGCACCTTGCTATTGGTACTTTTCTTTCACAAATTACATTAAATCTGTCATTTCCCTCCCTATCTCTGTCATTCATGGTGAAAATCAATTTTCTTTGCTTAATCAGGCTTTGCAGAGAACCCTAGAATTTGAGGAGGAACTAGCTTCCAAATTTGGTGCTGGGACTGAAAAATCTCGAAGCAAAGAATCAACTGATGATGAAGAAATCGAGGAAGATGATGAAGGGAATGACCGCAAAAGAATAGCCGAAATCCGAAATAGATATCAGAAAAAAGATGCCTCCACTGAACCTGATGCCAAAGCCCAAATGGTATGTGCAATATAATCTCATACGGAAACTATTTGGAACTACTTCATAGAATTTGCTCATGAAGTTATGGTTGCAGGAAAAAGACAAGCAAAAAGATCTAGCAGTTCCTGGCGCAGGGGTCAGTAATCTGTCTTTTAAATTGCCTATTTATAGCTTTTTTGAAACCTGTCCTCCTATGATTAATTTTTTTAAGTTAGAATTCTTGATATCATTAAGACAGAAGGGTTCTGAATGATTGCAGTTCAATTTTAGAGGCATCATCTCATCATGTTTTGAGGCACATATGACTGTCTATGTCGAGCTGGAGGAGAAAACCCTAATGGAGAGTTTAGAAAAACTTGTACAGGTAATGTGCCAACAAAATAGAGTTCACCATATCAATTTATTACGTGGATTTCGAAAAAAATGAAGCTTAGTTTAAGCATGTGTTGGTTTTGTGGTCAATATGTGATTACAAGGAGGAAGTTATTAATTTTCATAATTGGTTGTTCTCATATTAGGAAGAAACATGGGAAACAGATGAAGGAAGTCAAACAAATATCCTATCAAGTAGTATGCAGGTGTTTTTAATTATCCGCAGAAGTTTGAAAAGGTGTAGTGCTTTGACCCAGAGCCAAACCCTGTTCAAAATGTTGGAGGTACTATTACTATTTGTTGCATACTTATTTAGCTTTAAGTTAAAGATATATAGAGAACTTGAAGGTTTATATGTTTGTGTGTTTTTGCCTTGAGAGTAGGTGTTCCAGAGGATACTGAAAGCATATGCAAACAAACTATACAATAGATTGCCTAAAGGTGGTACGGGCATAGTTGCAGCTGCAACTGGCACTGATGGACAAATCAAGGTCCCATTTCTACTTTATTGTTCATGCTTCTTTTTTATTTGTTTCTGTTGTATGAGATATTTTGATAACTTTTTAAATGCAGACCTCAGATAGAGATGAGAGAATGATATGCTACATCGTGAATACAGCAGAATACTGCCATAAAACGGTAATATTAACATATTCATTATTTCTCCATATCTGCTAATTAGATATGCTAAGAACGTAATCTTTAATTTCTTTCCTTATTGAATTATGTACTTTCAGCGCCATCTATTGCATAATTTTATTTCCTTCTTTTTTTATGTTTGTTAGTCAGGGGAGCTAGCTGAAAATGTCTCGAATATGATTGATCCTCAATTTGTTAATAAAGTTGACATGTCTGAAGTTCAGGCAAGTACACGCTTCATCTCTTCCTTTTTGTTTTTGTTTTTAGAGCTTGATTGAGGTGAAAGCATTCAGCATATTTTAAAAAGTATGAATTGGTATCTTCTTCTTTTTCATTTTGGAAATGAGGTTGTCATTTTCTTCCAATAATGATTAAATTGGAAAGCCAATGGGTTTTGGCAGGATGAGTTCTCAGCAGTGATAACAAAAGCGCTAATAACACTTGTGAATGGAGTTGAGACTAAATTTGATGCTGAAATGCTTGCAATGACGCGGGTCCCATGGGCCAGCCTGGAAAGTGTTGGTGACCAATCTGAGTATGCCTTTCACATCCTTTCCTTTCTTATTTTCTATTATTGAGTAAAATGTTTTGCAACTCGCTTCATAAAATATTATGATGCCAATAATGCAGATATGTGAATGGCATAAATTCTATACTGTCAGCTAGCATTCCTGTGCTTGGTTCTCTTCTCTCTCCGACCTACTTCCAATTTTTCTTGGACAAGGTATGCTTTAACATCGAGAAAAGAAATAAAGCTTCTTTCGTCCTTTTACTAATTTTGAAAATGATGCAATGTGGCAGCTAGCAGCCTCGCTTGGTCCCCGGTTCTCTCAAAACATATACAAATGCAAGAGCATATCAGAAACTGGTGCTCAACAGGTTTTTTGTTATTTTCTATCAAGTATCAGACGTAATTTCTGTGCTGATTAGGAGTATAAATTGCTTTTACTTTTGCACACAACTTAACATTTTTCCTTGAATTTAGATGCTGCTCGACACTCAGGCTGTGAAGACAATCCTATTGGAAATACCAGCTTTAGGGAAGCAGGTATTTTATATTTTTGTTATATGTAATCTTTGATAGAAAATGATGCTTTACAAAGTACTGGTTAGTCAATTATTGATGGACTTCTGGGTTTATAAACAGACCACAGTTGCAACAAGCTATTCAAAGTTTGTGAGTCGGGAAATGAGCAAAGCTGAAGCTCTTTTAAAGGTAAGCTGGAAAAGAAAAACTTAACCTCAATAAAATTTTGTGATTTCCTTGGCTGATCTAATAGATATTTAAATGACAAATATTTGATAGGTCATTTTGTCGCCAGTGGATTCAGTTGCAAATACTTATAGAGCTCTTCTTCCTGAAGGCACCCTTTCAGATTTCCAGCGTATTCTCGATCTCAAGGTCGCCCCCCCTCCCCTCTCTCTCTCTCTCTCTCAAACAAACAAACACAAATGATGAACTCTTAAATTCTGCATAATTGTAACAATCATCTGGTACTTGTGATGCGCAGGGCCTGAAGAAAACTGATCAGCAAACAATATTGGAGGATTTCAACAAACATTCTGCTACCACTACCAACATTAGACACTCCAGTATGGCCCCCATTGTCTCTTTGCCACCTGCACCAACCACTGCTTCGTCCTCTGCTACTGCTTCCGCATTGGTGGCTTCAATTTCTTCGTCATCTTCAGCTCCTGCTACTGCTTTTGCTTCTGCTCTCACAACTCCCCTTTCTGCCTACTCCCGAGAGGATGTGCTGACACGTGCTGCTGCGCTCGGCCGTGGGGCTGCCACCACCGGCTTCAAGCGCTTCCTTGCGTTGACTGAGGCTGCTAAAGACAAAAAAGACGGGCCTTTCCGTAAATTGTTCAACTCTTGATTGTTTTTCTTTTTCTTTTTTCTTCTGTATGTTAGTCCACTTTCTGCAGCCCCTGCAACAGTATAGAGCTCCTATCTTTCAGCTTTTCAAGCTTCACACAAAATATTTTCAATTTTGAGGATCACTTAGGATCCTTATTATAGATGACAACATCTATTTGGATTTTCTGGCAGACCCGTTCTTCCTTTATGGAGGTTTTACAGAGATAGGCGTGCATATTTTGAGTACTTGTGGAAGCCAAACTTAGTAGTGTTGTTAACTGTGAAGAAAATAATAATTAATTATTGTTCCAGAGTCCAGATGTTTTCTACAATGAAAGTTCCTTTGATACAAACTCTTATTATGTCTCGGGTCCAAGTGTTCATTTGGATAAGAGTATTAATAGAAACAATTCAAACTAACTGACGAACAGCAAATACTTGGTCTGAAACAATGCCATGATATCAGAGAATGTCAATTTAATTTTCACTTTATATCTCTATAATGTTTTGTGTTTGTACATTTATATCTATCTATAGAACATATCTAGCAATGTAGCTCAAAGGTTCAAGTAAATTTAACACTACTAAACTAATAATGTCCAAACGATACGCATTCAAGCCCAAAACAAAACTTCGACGGAATTATTCGGAGAAACCATTACAAAAAGAATGGGCCTTAAATCTGTAAATATTAGAACTTCAAATTCAGATTTTCAAGAAATACATGCAAATTACACAAAATAGAGACTAAAATGGGAATAATAACTAAAACTTTCTGTTTCCCCAAAATGTGAAAGAATTTTTGCAATTGTTTGATAATACAGGGGCCTTTTGCAATTTAACTAACCCAAACAAAAATGGAATCTAAATTTAGGCTAATACCTTCAAATCATAAAAATTTGTAAACTAATAATCAAGCATAATTTTTTGCAACTGTTTTTTCTTTTCCAAATTTTTGGATATCAATTCAGACCACCTGTTTTGGGATTTTGGCTAATATGAATTTGAGATAGGGGTGTAAACGGATATGGATATCCGGGCGGATATCCGCTCCGAATCCGCATATAATCCGTATCCGGATTTAAACGGATACGGATATCGCGGATACGGATACAGATAATTATCAATTACCCACAGAAGATGCGGATACGGATACGGATATGGTTTTAAATTTTGATATCCGTTTACTATCCGTATCCGTATCCGTATCCGTATCATGTGAGGTTTTAAATTATTTTGCCTTCAAGGGGATTTGAACCCATGTCATGTGAGGTGAAAGTCTAAGCAACCAAGATATAAACCACGAGTAGAACTAGGGTGAGCTGTGCTCACCAACGGATTTGGTGAGCACACCTCCAAAAAACGCATTTCTAAAGTTCAAATAGTCGATTCGAACCTTCCAACGTGTTCTTCATATTAATATGTGCTTGGAGACCAAATTTTACATTTTTTGGAAATTTTTTACTATTTTTTTAGAATTTTTTAAAATCAGTGTTTTTTGAATTTTTTTTTTTATTTAATGAAAAGCTGATGATTTTAAAAAATTCTAAAAAAATAGTAAAAAATTTCCAAAAAATGTAAAATTTGGTCTCCAAGCACATATTAATATGAATAACACGTTGGAAGGTTCGAATCGACTATTTGAACTTTGGAAATGCATTTTTTGGAGGTGTGCTCACCAAATCCGTTGGTGAGCACAGCTCACCCTAGTTCTACTCATAAACCACTACATCACACTATCTTTTGTTACTACTTCTTTATTTTGTTTATTTTGTTCTATATTCGTATTCGAATCCGTATTCGTAAATTATTTGTTCCGTATCCGTATCCATTTAAGGCGGATTTGGTTTTAAACTTTGACATCCGTTTACTATCTGTATCCGTATCCGTATCCGCTCATTGAGAGACGGATATGAATTTGGTATTGGCATTATCCGCTCCGTATTCGCTCTGTTTACACCCCTAATTTGAGATGAATATTTTTTTTTTTTTTTTGATCAGTAAATGCCCTTAGGCTGAGATGAATATCTTTAATTTTCCCATAGGACTGCATCAATCAATTAACTTGTTTTTTGTATAATTGTATCGAGTAGAGAGGATACTGACAATTTTGTTGTCCAGTTGCAGAGCAACTTTTTTTTTTATGTACCTATATTATTTGGTTTATTGGTTAAGGTTTGAAGAACAATAGCTAATTAATCTGAACTATTTTAATTAGTAAAAAGTTGCATGAACCACACTGCAATTTAGAATAATATTACTATACATGAATTAGTGCTATTATGTATCAAACACTAAATAATTGAACTCGTTCTTTAAGAATTTTATATTACACTTTAAATGTATCAAACACAATTTTCTAAATAAGAACATAAAAACTCACACATATAAAAATATAGATGATGTGATATAACTACAAAATTATAAAATTAAATCCTCTTTATGTATTATAAATTCTCATCTTGTAATAAAAATACAAAAATCGTAATTAATGTATATCAGAGGGTACTGACTAACTTGTAAAATGATATAAAACTATATCTAACATGAAAACTATTTGACCTACTAGTACCAAATACAATGTCTCAAGAAAAGTATAGGACCAAAGAAACCTCTCAATTAATATTGTATATCAGAGGATATATACTGACTAACTTCTCAAAAGAATATATATATATATGTTTGAGTAGTTAGGAATCAAGTGTTTTGTTGAGTGGTATTGATTTCTAAAATTATTGTCAGACTCATTATTTGTTTTTAGTTATGATCGTTTATACTGTTCACAAAATGTTTCACTATTCACTGTAATGTCTTTCATTTAAAATAAAATAATAAATAATAAAAATAACAGGTTCAGATGAAGCCAGGTGTGTACACAAGGAAACACACAAAATACATAATAATGCATAGTTTTTCCATCCTCCCTTTTGTGCTGCATGTATAATGTAAACACATGCATATATATCGTTAGGTTTCTGATCAAATTAAAGAAGAAGAAAAAAACTGAAACTGATACGTCATATTTCGGGGGAGAGTAGGCCGTATGCAGGGGCGGACCCATAAAGGCCCAGGGGTAGGCAAGTGCCTACCCCTGGATTTAAAAAAAAAATTAGGCCCAGTATAAATTTACTCAAGTGCCTACCCCTGATTCATTATTGTGCTTACCTTGGGTCCAGAAAAATTTAATTAGCAAGGCCCATACTCCATTGAAATATTCCTGGGTCCGCCTCTGGCCGTATGGGAAATGGGTTGAGCTCGTCCTGTCGCGGGATGATAGGCCGAGATGTGTATGGAGTTTGAAACTCTGGTTGGTTTGGAGATATTCGGACTCTGACCTATACGATATCTCTCTTAGCAAAAGTTTCGACCCTTGTTTAATGGGCCTTCTTGTCTTATATAGGCTGTCCATAACCGCTATGCCGCGTGGTTATGGGAGACTGGACGGTTATGCAAACCGTATCGGCAATTATCCCACGCGGAGGTGGTGCAAGCCAGTTTCAGGCTGAGCCTCGTGAGGCTTTACGAGGCTTTTTATTGGGCCTTGCTTGGATGGATCCTGGACTTTTCATATTGATTCCGAGTTGGCATCTTAAGAAGGTCCAAATTCCGATTCTTTTATACCCCGTAAAGAAGTAGTTTTAAGGGTCTTGGGAACATGATCTTACGAGAAATAGACTACTAACGGACTTGAAATAAAGAGATAAGAAGACCAAACAGGAATATAAATTAATGTGCGTGTATGAAATATATTTATGAAAAGAAAATTTTATGGTGAGTAGGACTGGTTTCTGCACAGCAACTGCCAACAATTGAGTGCATCTCTATCTTTCTTTCATTTTCTTTTTATTCTCTCTCATGGATCATCCAATCATTGGATCAATTGTGGGATATTGATCAATTGGTTGGTTAAGCTCTGTACATGCATGCAAAATGTCCCTTCTTCTGTTCATAATTTAATTTATTGTATCTTTTCTGTTATAAATGATTGAATAAATGAATGTAAAAATTAGATTCTTATCTCAATCAATGGACTCAATAGCAATTTAATTTGTCATGCCTTTGTGGGGCCATTTGTGAAATACTAATTTCTCATCCATAAAAAATTATATATAAACCTTAATTCATTCGTCATATAAGTAGGACTATTAATAGATATTTATAATCCGATCCAAATTTGCATCTAGATCTAAATTACATAAAATTTGCATTTGGATCTTGAATAAGGATCCATCTTACTTACAAAATTTGCATCTAAATCTTACATGATAGAATCCATAATCCATGAAGAGTTCAACAAGTAATATTATTTAACATGCTAAATATTTTTTTAGCTTTTTCCAAACTAAATATCAAATATGTTAAAAGAAATTTAAAAATTACATTAAATGCACTTAAGAGTTCTTTCTAAACCGTATGCCACGCATGTTCAATGAATCAAATTAAAATATATATATGAATTAATTTAATTTAATTAGTTATTTTTAATTTGTACTTTATAACATAAAATGTTTTTTTTTCACTTGTGTTATTCCTATATTTTTGTATTTAGATATTTTAGCTAAAACATCCAATATATGATCCTAATTTATCTAAAAATTAAAGCCATAAGTTCCTATTTAATATGAATAAATTTGTCACTTGTTATTATCTATACCCTTGTATTTTTCTAGGAAATTTTTTAGTGAAGGCATCGAGAGCAAAATTAATTAATTAATTAATTGTATGCAATCATCATTTTCAATTATTAATCATTCCACTAATTAATTATTGCACTTGTCCTTTCCAAGGCATCTCGTTATGGACTTAATCATATTATTGTTTAGTTGTACTTGTTGGTAAGGGGCCAATTAATTATTAATTAATTTATGAAGGCGAGATAGAGCTCCCATTCCCATTCCAACAAATAATATAAATTATTGCATTTTTAGTGTAGATATATTTGTATTTCACTCAAAATATAAATAATTAAAATTATGTTTTTGTTGGGACATAAAATTATTTTTCCAACATTTAATACGAAAATTAAAGATATAATTTGAGTCATTTGTATTTTGTCCGAAATACAAATTTGTATAATAGCTTAACTATATATAATATATCTATAAATATATTTATTTCCGGACTTTCCTTAAATTCATTTTACCTTCTACGTTTCGTGTGTTTTAAACTTGATAAACAACTTAGTAACAAAAACAAAGTTTACCGAAATTAAATGTTTTCTGGTGAAATTTTTATTTATTGTTAGCTTCAACTGTTATATTAATAAGCTATATAGATTCTCAATTTAAGCCGAAATTTTTATTAATACTATTTCAAAAAAAAAAAAAAAACAAAACACCACTGAAATTGGAGAATTCAGAAAATACCAGGGCCTCCAATTCAATATGCGGGCCCATTCTTAGGGGGGTCGCAGATTGAATTGGAGGCCCCCCCAAAAACCTAAATATGATATTTATTACAGTGCATTTTTGAGTTTTTTTGGGGCCTCCAATTCAATCTGCGCCCTCCAAGAATGGGACTGCAGATTGAATTGGAGGCCCTGGTATTTTTTGAATTCCCCATAATTTGTAGTTTTTTTTGTTTTTTTAACAGTGATATTAATAAATTTTTTGGCAATTTAAGTCCAGGATTGCATTGCACACCATGAGAACCGAGATGGATTTGTTGAGTAAGATATGAAAATCAATGGCTTTTTTTGGTTTTATTCCCATGCAAGTTGCAACACTAGAGATATATAGAATTAACTGTATAGTTTGTACAAGGTTGCATTGATCTATACATACATAGTTTAATCAAAAGAAAACAGTTAGTTACTCAGTCGAGAGAGGAGAGGTATCTTCCAACGGTCAATCAAATGAAACTAGTTAATTAAGAGTTGTATTAATTTAGTAGTATATAGATATATATAATAGAAGATCGAGGTAAGCCAACAATCTCACATGCACCCAATTATACAAGTTTCTCCTCTCAAGATCTATTCATTTATATACCTATCCCCATCCCATGACAAACTTTTTTTTTGTTTTTAGATATAAAAAAAATCAAATTAATTATCAAAAACAAGATTGATTGCTTATTTTTTTCATCCATAGATGGGACCGAACCAATGATTCGGTTCTATTGGAATATTTTCTGGGACCGGAAATCAATAATTTACTCTCATTAGTTTTCGTGAGTTGCAGCATGTCTTCACCATAGAAAATTTAAAAGTTGTTGGTACTGACCCATTGATTCCGTTTAGTAGGAGCTCTGAAATCAACGGGTCCTCTCCTTCCTTTTCTTTCTACCACCTGGTCCCCCATTCGAGAGAAGTCAAAATTATTTTGGTCAAATTGATTTTTCATATTGTGTACCTGTTGATAAATTGTAAAAATCAATGAGACTGGACTATTTGTTCGGTTCCATTAGCCTACCTTTCAGAGGTGGAGCTACATTCAAGAAATGGGGGTCAATTGGGAACGAGATCCGGTGCTTGCCAAACCACTGCTCTTCCCCTGCTTGCCTCTCTATCTCTCTCCTCCTCTTCTCTCTCCCACGTGACTCTCTCTCTCTCTCTTCTCTTTTTTTTAGAGAGATACAGAGAGAAAGAGACGAGCAGCTCCCTGCTTTTCTATCAAGAAAAGCAGCGGATGCATATCCGGTCAATTGACCCCCATTTATTTTGAAATTTTTTGTACTTATACACGATTTTCTATATAGTATAGGGTAAAATGCTATAGATACAGTAATATTGACCCCCATTCGTAGCATGAAAATTTTATATGACTGACCACCATTCATGTTTGACTCCCATAACTTGAAAGTCTAGCTCCGCCCCTGCTACCTTTGACGGACCAAACGAATGATTCAGTTCCATCTATTTATCAAAGAAAAAAAAAATCAATCTTGTTTCGGTAATTTGATTTTTCAATTTCTACAAAAAAAAAGATGCTCCCATGATTAGGTATTTGTTTGTTTTAGTTTCATAACATAAAAAAAAAAGCAACTTAAGAGAAGGAAACATTAATGAGTGGGTTGCATTCTCTCAACTCCCTCCATCTAATCATTAGTCATAATATTTATTTACTTAAGTTGTATCTTTTCCTAAAGGCACCTAACATTTTTTCTATATTTAATACAATTTTTAATCCATGTGATCACCATGTTATGGCATCCAATTAATCACAGATTAATTATACATAAGACGAATGACATGATACCAAATCCAGTACTACTGGCAGGTCAAGTTTTCTGTATTATTTCTTTTTTTTAATATCCCTCTCAATTAAATTAAAAATATCTCCTATGAATTAAATTAAGGGGTCCATGTGAAATCAAACAACTTGATCGCCTAATCATGTCAACAAGAGTATAAATAAATCTTAACCAACCTGCTGTCTGATCAGTAAATATGTTAATTTAATTATGAACTTGTGATTTGTCGGATCCCAAACTCATTATTAATTACTATTCAACGCCGTCCAAGGTTTGTAGGGAATCGGATCAATTTCAATTAAGTTATATTTTACCAAAAAAAAATTGATTAATTTAGAAGGAAATATAAAAAACTTCATCAGCATGGTATGATAAATGTATCCTTTGTATTACTCCACTGTGAAGCCAACAATTTTACGGCTTCAGATTAACTCAAAAACGATACCAGATGCTTACTGTGCAAAAAGTTCAGAGAAGGACTTTACCAGAATATACTACTACAACCTGAGAAAAAAGGGCTCAGGCAGATACAATTGACTCTTTGCTTTGCCATCTGGAGAGAGAGGTGCAAAAGAATTTTTTCAGAGAAAGATAAAATATGATTAAACATGATTTGCTGGTTCTGAAAATTAAACATGATTTGTTGATGTGGTATAACATTAGTTAGACCCACAAAGATAGCGTTGGTTTTTACATATTTGCTGGTTGTTTTATTTTCAAAAAATTGTAATTTTTTTTTCATTTTTGTAACAATCAGACACTTTTAGTGTCTTTATCAATAGAATTTGAAAGCTTGACTTCCACATTTTTTTTTTTTTTTTAAAACTAAAAAATGTTGCCTATTTGGAATAGTGCTGGGGCTCGTAATAATTATTTGTGCTTTGAAATTCATGCAAATTAAAAAAAAACGGTCTAAATTATCTTTCTCCAGAATAATGTCTTTGTAGTAATATATAGGATACGAATTCTGATAAATGTGTTTTGATGTTGTACCGAAATTTTTATTTATACCATTATCAGAAAATAAATTAATAAAATAACCATCGTTTCTGGTCAATTCTAAATCTAACACGGCCGCAGAATGCCGGAGCGGACCCATATGGGGGGGACCGCAGAATGCCAGAGCGGACCCTCATATGGGGCCGCACTATGCCGGAGCGGCCCCTGTTTTTTTTTTTTTTTTTTTTTAATCTGATTCTGAAGTTGATTATGATTTTGTTTTGGAAATTTTTATCAAAAATGTAAAGTTTGTACTGGAAGTTGTGTGTAATTACTTATGTTTGAAATGTCGTTTAATCTGAAATTGTTGTTCGTCGTTTGTTTGATCAAAAGAAACATTACAATAGAAAGCCATATAAAGAAGCATACAATAGAACAATGCTAATGTTATCGGAAATTACAAATACGTCTAATTAACCGAAAATAAACAACAGTTCTACGAGTACAATTAAAAAAGCAACATTAACTCTCAATCTCGTGCAGCTCGAGCAGCTCTGTTTTGTCTTTCTTGTGTATCTCGGCCGGCTTGGTGTCCTCTTCTCCTATTATGTAGAACGTCCATCCACATTGGAATTCTGTCGTGCTGTCTTCTGCCCACAGCAATATTTTTTTTCTCTGGAACAAGGACCGGGCCATCGTGTTGAGGCCATTCCGACTGATTTCCATAGACATGCCATTGTGCGCTCCATGTGTTGATCAGTGTATGGATGTGATAGTAGTGACTTACAAATACGAGAGGGTCGATGCCTCGGAGACGACACACGGACAGAACATGAGAGCACGACATTCTCTCCAATTGAGGCTTCTGGCACGTGCAAGTTACCGTGGCATCATCCCCGATTATCACCGTGTATTTGTAATTGGTCTTGGTAAACCGACCAGAATCGTCAGGTATGAAAGCGTGAACTCTCTCCTGTGTGGAGGTTACCTCGAACTCGTTGTTGTTTCCAAAGCCCCCCAGCGTCTTCATTTTATCGGACCTCTCGAACCGTTTGTTGATCAACTACGAAAAATTAAAAAATAATGAAGAAGTCAGATTTTTTTAACAAAGTTCATTAAATTAAAAATTACGAAGAAAGAACTACAAATAAAAGTACCTGATGCACACGACACGAGAATTGTTGACCTTGACTGACTTCCCATTCTGCTTTAGCCCTCCTTTGCGCAAACCATGTCATACATTTGTAAAATGTGTCTTCAATTATTACTGCAACCGGTAGCCTACGAGAGGACTTGAAGACCTTATTAAGCGACTCGGACCCGTTTGTAGTCATGATGCCCCAACGGTAACCACCGTCCAGTGCTTGGAATATCTTCCATGGTTTGGGGCACTCGTTCTCATCTTGATCCAAATATTTACCCACCCCGTCCAGCCAATTGAGGGCAATGTCACATGCCTGCCCCATTGCTTGCATTCCTTGCTCGTACCTCATCATCTTCCTCTTAGCCACACATATTCTAAAAAAACGGATTGCCTTATCACTGCAACCGTTCTTCTTCATGTTCTCGGCTATGTGAGTAGCACATAGACGGTGAACACATTGATCCTCATCCTCCTCGTTCCACCCCATATCATCTTGTCTGAACACCTTCTTGATACCCTTTCCCCTATCAGTGATGACACACATGAATCTGGAGCGGATTACATTACGGCGCAACCATTTCATGAACCACGCACAATCGTCATAACTCTCTGATTCTACCAGTGAAAAAGCCAACGGGAGGAGCTGATTTTCAGCATCGTACCCGGTTGCAATCAACAGCTTGCCTATGGTTAAAACCCATTTTGTAAGAGCCGAAATCAACTAAAATAAATAAAGTGAAAACAACCAAATTAGTTACCTTTATACCGGCCTGACAGGAAACAAGCATCAACTGTGATGACCGGTCTGATATGTTGAAAAGTAGCTATGCACTGTCCAAATGCCCAAGCCGCCCTATGAAAATACCTCAATGGTCCAGGTTCACCAGTGGGATATGAGGTCACCTCAAACAATGTTTCTGTCAATAAATTTAAAAAAATAAGTTCAATTTTTGATTGATAATGAAATGACATAAAAATTGAAGGAACAATGGAGTACCTGGGTTGCTTCTTTTGATTGCCTCCAACAATGGAACTACAAGAGCGTATGACTCCTCCCAACTGCCAAATTGACGGGCTATTACCAACTCACGGCCACGCCATAGTTTGTTGTACGCCGGTATCTGACCGTTGTACCTTTCAGCAACAGCAATTCGGACAGCCTGAATACTCAAGTCGACATCGTTCCTCATGTGAGCGGATATACACTCGGCAACCATAGCAGCTGACAACTGGGCGTGATCTGTTCTTGTCGCATCCGCGTGGCATGAATGTTGTGTTGGGCACTTGGAGACACGCCATTGTGTTCCATAACCGGTGGCCCTTGCGAGTATGTACCACCCACAGTAACTGTCCTTGCACTTGAACCTCATTCTTGTGCGGTCACTGTGCGTAGGTTTTACCTCTTTGTTGCAAAGGATGTGAAACCTGGCAATTGCGCTCTTCATTTCCTCTTTTGTCATATGTTTGTCCCTCGGACAATTCATTCTCATACTCTGCCCTACTTCCAAACAAACCCGAATTGGCTTCCATAAACCCTGATGTGTCGTTGAAAGCATGAATCGGGTGCTGAAACCCGCGATCCATCTTGAAAGTCCTTGGTTTGCCGAGCACAGGCCCGGTATCTTCCTGGTCAGAATAATCGCTCATACCCTCAGGATCAACAGGACCCCAATTTTCCTCTGCCTCTAGTATTTTCGGATCCACTTCTTCATCGGATTCATCCGGATCACAAGTTTGACCCCAATGAGCGGTCCGACTAGATGAAGGCTGGTCCCTCTGAACTGGGGCCCGACGGGAGGGTCGGTCCCTCTGAACTGGGGCCCGACTACTGGACGGTTGGTCAATTTGGACAGGGGACGGACTAGAGCCAGATGAGTTACCCCGACTACAACCCTGGATTAACCTCATAGCTGGGTTCGAACGCCGGGCTCTGGTAACCTCCACATATAGGTCAATTATCTTGTATGCACCCCCAGAAAAACTCATGGTTTGGTTGTACAATACCTGCCAGACTTCCTCATTCTGAACTGGAAATAGTTGGAACCAGGTTTGTGCCGAACTAGTCGGCATGCTAATTTTGGCATCAATTTTAAGGTCATACTGACCCTGATCCAACCCAAAATTCTGACATATACTTGATTTAAGTCCCAAATAATCAATACCGGGATCACAGTAACAGGTCCAATACTATAGTAAACCCCGTTAGGACCTGTTAAAACATCCCCACCAGTGTAGATGGATACCATAAGAGCCATTTTTCCAATTCAATACAGAAGAAACCTACAATTAAAAATTAACTAAATTAATTATTCTAATTAAATTATTGCTAATTTAATTATTCTAAATTAATTATTCTAATTAAATTATTAATCTACTGAAATAAAAATAAAAAATTTAAAAGAAGAGAGAAAAAACTTACAGATCAGAGAGCTAACTCAGGAGAGAGAAGGTGTGAGAGTGTGGAATGAAATTTCTCTGTCATTTTCGGGATATAAAGAACAGGGTCCGCTCCGGCATTCTGCGGACCCGGGTCCGCTCCGGCATTCTGCGGCCCCATATGGGGGTCCGCTCCGGCATTCTGCGGCCTCCCTCATATGGGTCCGCTCCGGTGTTCTGCGGCCGTGTTAGATTTAGAATTGACCAAAAACGATGGTTATTTTATTAATTTATTTTTTTAAAGTGTTATAAATAAAAATTTCGGGATGTTGTACTAATTATTTCAAAACTAATATGCAGAGAGAAATGCATTGCGGTGACATAAATTGAAAAAAAAAAAATTTGAGTACCGGCCATTTTCTGGCCGATAATGAATTAAGTTAGGTACTGGCCAGAAAATGACCAGTATGGATATTTTTATAACTTCAAAGTAAATCAAATTCATGTATGAGATGAAGATACTAAAAATCTACAAATTGAGATTTATACGTTGCGATAAAACATGTATTTATTTTCCATATTTTTCTTAAATTTTGTTCAAAAACTAAAATACATATAAGAGCGAGGCTACGTAGATATGCATAGCACATAACAATCTGTATTATGAAATCATATTTTTAAACCTTCGATTTGAACAACTCAACACATGATCTCTGTATGAAAATATACTTAAAAACTGATACTATTAGATAGAAAAATCATTTGAACTAAAGATTTTGGACTATTCGAAAGTAGTAATTTTCTATTTATAAAAAAAATAGCAAAAAAATCTAAAAAAATGTACAATTTGACTTTCAAGTACAATTTAATAAGAAGATCATGTTGAGTGGTTCAAATCAACTGTTTGAACTTTAGATTCGCTGATATAAATCCATAACACGAGAAAGGGGTGGTAGCACAGTTGGATAGGAGAGATTTAAAGTTCTAGGACTGTTGGTTATTCAAAGATCGAGAGTTCAATTTCCGCTCACGACTTTGCAACCTCTGTGAAGATTTTCAAAAAAATATATGAATCCATAACACAGACTGATACGTACATATCACTGTAACCTCTACTGAAAAACTCATAATGTTTCCTATGCAAGCATCTCTTAGAATGAACGTGAGCAACTCAAGTTTTTAATAATGGGAATTGAGTTTTATTCAAAGGGCTTTGGACAAATTTATTCAAGATGAGATTTAAACAGTCTAATCTGTGTTAAGATTCGTGTGAATGATTTTCAAACTTAATACAAATGACCCCATGAATCTAAATCGTCTGCACAAACTTCAACAAAAAAGGCAATATGTTGCGATGGAGGCGATATGTAGTGTGGACTACGTCGTAGCTCGATTGGGACGGACCGACGGAGCCGCGGAGACAGAGGCAGAAAGGAAGTCAGCGGGCCAGCAAAACCAAAGGCGGAAGGTAACTCTAATTTTGCTCTTTTTAACCTAGTTTGTACCATTGTACCAGTTCCGGTACGGCAGTATGTAATTAATTCCCTTTGGCTTGAGAATTTTTGCGTTGTATGGTTTTGATTATTAAATACAAGTATGGATTATGTTTTTGTTGAGAAATTGTTCAAGTTCTCTGATATTTTAAAGAAGTATTGATAATTAATAGCACATGAGATTGCATTTTTAATTAGGTTATTCCTAATTTAGCCATAACATGATACCAATATTTTATAATCTCTTGTTAGATTTCTTGAAAAAAATTTGTATTTATTTTCAGAATATACGTCACGATATATTATATACATATGCATCCATATATCATTTATACACTTATATAGTGATTAAACGCCCACATATTGAAAATAATATTTTAAAACATTTTTTTTTCAAAAGGCTTATTGTCATGACATGCACCTTTCCGGTTCTAGTCTTGGAGACGTTTAGCAATCAGTAGTCATAAGAAAGGCTCATAAATGAAATGAGCGGTCAAACCGTCAAAGGCTATAAATATTAGAAATGACAGTTATTAGTGTAGAAATGCTGATCCAACAAGGTCACATGTTACATGTACCGCCATATGCCCATTATCGTCTCATAAAATATATGCCTGCTCTCGGCTCATCTCTCTCTCTCTCTCGATCGATTCTTCAACAAAGGAGAAGAATTTGTCACTTTGGAGTTTGGAGGCAGCGGCTCATGGGGCGGCATGATTCTGCCGATTTTTTTATTAATCGAAAATAAATAAATAAAATATCGTGACGGAATTTTTAAATGTACGTATGACGGGTTGGTTTATTTTATTAACCCGTTCCACTAATTTAAATTTTAAATTCAAACTAATTAATTAAATAAATATGGGACGTTAATATTCATTCCGTCTGGCCAAAAAAAAAAAAAAACATAAAATGTTAATATTATCCCGTCCGATTAAAGCAATGATTGACATTGTTGAAATTAGAATCTCGGTGCACCAATCACGTCCCTATCTATATTAGACTAGTTGAAATTAGAATCAAACGTTATCATCTTGTGTCTGATTCAAACGGACCAGGTGCACCTATTGCCATTCAGTCAAACGGCTAAAAAATAAGCATGCTGCTCAGCAGAAAAAAAAAAAAAGTCTCACCACACTTTTTGAACTAAAATTAAACTCAAGTTTTGAACGGGACGATCTATTTCGTTTCTGATTTTCTTTTTCGGTCGGACGGAAATGAGTATACCGTTTCTGATTTTTTTTTTCTGTTCAGTTAATTTAATTAGTGGTAATTAGAGTAAATGAGGATGAGTTAGTGGGACGGGTTAAAATGACCCGTCCCGTAGAACGGAATAAACTAATCCGTCCTACTTATATTTCGAAATTCCGTCAAAATGATACCCAATAGCGATATTTTATTTATTTATTTTCGATTAAAACGTCAAAAAAAATTTGAAATTAATTTATTAACCTTAAATTTATTTATTTATTTAATTTATTCCGTCAAAATGATACCCAAAAAACGTCAAAAAATGAATGCATTAAAATTAATTTATTAACCTTCTAATTTTGACCACTTGACTCTATGCAAAATTAATTTCAAAATTTAAAATTTTTTGCATGTAGACGCATCACTCGTAAGGTAGACGGGTTTCAACGGTCGGATTCGTCGTTTGAAGCCGATCTGATGAGTTTTGGACTTGAGTTCACCAAGGGCTTGGTGAACTCGAGAGCACCCTAGTTCTACTATATATATATATATATATAGGACAGTGCTACGGTGCTATGCATATATAAGGGCCCCTCCGTGCTACGGCTCACTTTTTGAGTTTTCAAAATCCTAACGGTCGATCCGAACCGTTCAACATGATCTTCATATGAATATGTACTTGCAAACCAAATTTTACATTTTTTAAATTTTTTTTACTATTTATTAAGCCACTTTGAAAATCGCCGATCCAATGGTCCAGCAGATTTTACTGTTGTGTACAAATTAGTGTTTTTTCAAAGTGACTTAATAAATAGTAAAAAAATTCTAAAAAATGTAAAATTTGGTATGCAAGTACATATTCATATGGAGATCATATTGAATGGTTCGGATCGACCGTTAGGATTTTGAAAACTCAAAAAGTGAGCCGTAGCACGGAGGGCCCTTATATATGCATAGCATGCTAGCCAATTCCTATATATATATATATATATCATAGATCCAAAAAAAACTTGGGCACATCAAGTTGAACAAAATGAACCGACCTACTTTATCTGTGTTTGAAGGTTTTAATTTATCTTAATTTTTTTTCTTTTGAGTAGTGATGTTGTGATTGAAACTTTCAAAGCAAACAAACTTCAAATAGAAGCATCTTAAAGAAATGAACTCAAATGGTGCTTTTAGTTTGCCTTAATCTACTTGTAATAATTAATTTAACATTAACATTGTTGCATGGACGCGCATTTAATTTGTGGAGCACAATGATGTATATAGCCTATGCCTTAAGCTTTGCTTTGTCATAGCCAACCTGGAAAATCCTATTCCAAGAATTCCATGCATAAATCCCTATAGTTAAGCTAAGTTAGACGATCATATTTTTTATTTTTAATGTAATATATAAATACATTTACTGTCAAAATATAAACTTATCTAAAAAAATACAAGTATAGACGACAAAGTGCAGATAGAGTGGGAAAAATGGCACGGCAGAGTCAGCTCCGTCACGGAAAGGCACAGCACGCGTGTCGGTTACGTGCTGTGACTATTTTTTGAAAATTTGACACGGCATGGCACATCACGCGAAAGATCTAGTCACGGCACAACACGACACGTGGTCACGCGAGTCACGTTTAATTAGGACCGTTAGATCTTGATCAAATGGTGAATTTTGAATAAACTAACTTAAATTATGATAAAATGGTCACGCGAGTTACATTTGGACACGACATGACTCACGTGACGTGACCATTCGCGTACCGTGACCACTCATTGATATTTTAATCACGACACGACACGGCACATGAAAAATTAATTTAATCACAGCATGGTACGAGACTAAAATTACAACATGTTAATCACGACACGACATGACACGGTACGATACAGTACGACACGGCACGTTTTTTCAACTCTAAATGCAGATATCTGTCTATGCAATTTTTACCAGAATCAAAAGAAAAGGTGTCGTGACTCGTCAAACTATATAACACTTTAAAACTATATAAATATTAATATTCGTGCTTCGGCCCATGGGGCAGGATTTTTTTTAAAAACAGTAATTAAAATAATAAAAGTTAAAGAAACGACATGATTGTTTCGTTTGTTATAAAAACAGCAAAAACCTAATCCGGAATTCGGTTAAGCTATCTTTTCGCTTCACCGAATACGCTATTCGGTTAAGCTGGTGGTTTTAACAGGGGATACAGTGGGCTGCCACAGAAGATCCTATAAGCCATTTTTTTGGCTTAACCGAATAGGGGATTCGGTGAAGTCGATTTTTTTGCTTTTTTTGGCTTAACCGAAATCCGGATTCGGTTTTATACGATTTTTTTGATTTTTTGGCTTTTGGCTTAACCGAATATGGGATTCGGTGAATTCAGATATAGAGAATTTATTTTTTGCTTTTTGCTTTTTGCTACCAGCCACATTTTTTGCTTTTTGCTTTTTGCTTAACCGAATCCTACCGGCCACATTTTTTGCTTTTTGCTTAACCGATTTTTTTATTTAGTAAATTTATTTTAAATTTATTTTAATTCGGATATAGTGAATTCAGATAAGAATTCGACCAGATTATGAACCAGGGTGATTTGGTTTTTTTTTTATGCTATAAATAAAAATTTCGGTGAAACCTACGATTAGGGTCAAGCGTCAAGCAAATTAATGTAATTATTTTAATTTAATATATTAATATTAATTTTATGAAACTTTTATTAATTAATGTGTTCATATATCTTTTAATTTAGATATATTAATTTTATCAAATAAAATTAATATATCTAAATTAAAAGATATATGAAGAAAAATTAAAATAAAAAAGGAACTTTTATTAATTAATGTGTTCGAAATAAAAGTTTGACAATTACATTAATTAATCAAACTTTGACAATTACATTATTAAATAATAATTTTTTTTTTTATTAAATAATAATATTATTTTTTTATTAAATAATAATAAAAAAATAAATAAGAATGTACCTAAGTTGACCAAACTTTGACCATTCTTACATACGCAAATTACATTACATTATTAACCATTCTTACCTAACCGAATCCCCTATTCGGTGTAGAATAAAAAATAAAAAAATAATGTAAACCGAATCGGCTATTCGGTTAACAATAAAAAATAAAAAAAAAATCTTAACCGAATTGGCAATTCGGTTAATGGTGGGTGTTACACGGAGTTTACATAGTTTTCGGGATCTGTTTTGTGAAAATATGCTTTAACCGAATAGTGTATTCGGTGAATCGAAAAAAAATAGCTTAACCGAATCCCGGATTCGGTTTTTACTGTTTTTATAACAAACGAAGCAATCATGTCGTTTCTTTAACTTTGATTATTTTATTTACTGTTTTTAAAAAAAATCCCATGGGGCATGGGCCCTTCTTACATTGCTTTTCTACATAGGCGAACTCTTTGGTCTCCAGCAAAAGTCAAGACAGAGAGAGGGGAGAAGAGAATGAGGAGAGCTTTCAAGTTTCAAGAGAGAGAGAGAGAGAAAGGGAGAGAGAGAGGGAGGGTGACGTGCGTCAGTTGGAAAAAGAAAATCTGTCTGAAGTGTATTGAATGCGGATATAAATTATAAATTTACACAGGAGATATACAATACAGCTGCCTCTGGCTACCAGAATTGCTAAGCTAATTAGATAGCTTCAATTTTTGTAACATTTATTTCATTGTTTTGCAATAAGAAAAAACATTCTGGTGGCATTAAATTTGATCCATCTCTTCAAAGATGATTCGATTTTTTTAAAAAAGAGGGTTGGGTGAAACAATAAATAAAGTTGTGGAGCAAATGCAATCATTAAATCGACCTGACAAATATTTTCTGAGGGTCCTTAAATCCAACGAAAAAGGCTGGATGAAATCAGAAAGGTAAACAGAGACAAAATATAAACGCAGATGAGCATGGGATAAATCTCCGGATTTTCTGTGACCATTTTTTTTATAACTTTCAATAGATTAGCTCGCTGAAATGCCCTTCCTTGGCGGGAGTGGGACAAGGCACGGAAGAGTGCATGAGAAATGGCATAGAGGATTTAGATTACAAAAGAAGATGCCAAGATTTGAAACAAGGGGAAAAGGTGGGAGTGGTTGTAGAAAGTCAAATTATTTTACCTAACTAGCTATAGATAGAATGCCTATTATTTTTGTTTGTGACCTCAATTGTACAATAAATATTTAACAAGTTTGGATTTTTGCCCACAAAAATGGACCTGGACCACACCAAGGATTTTGGATCTACTTAGGCGTAGGCCGTGTACACAAATATATATATCTATATATAGAGGTTGGCTACCCTACTTACATAAGCATATGAAGGCATGTGTTTATAAGTCACTTTTGCATTTTCAATGTCCAAATGGTCGATCTAAAGCGTTCAACATGTTTCTCCATATTAATAAGTGTTTGGAAACGAAATTTTACATTTTTTGGAACTTTTATTATTTTTCTAGAATTTTTCAAAACAGTGGTTTAATATGGTAAAAAAAAATAATAAAAAAAAAATCTGAAAAATGCTATTTTGAAAAATTATAAACAGTTCGACCATTTAAACATTGAAAACGCAAAATGACTATATATTTTTTTAGTTTAAAATAATATCAAATTTAAGGGGGTGAAGTTTAGTATGAGGCTATGAGCTTAAGTTCATGAAGATATTTTTTTTCTGTTTAATTTCAAAAATCATGAGTTCCTATCTTGGTGACAAGTTTGAATCTTTCTTGTCTTATCTACTCAATGACCCAACTAATTATATTTCAAATTTACTTTCTTTTTTCACACTTCTTGATCTTATATACAATAAAACATAAAAAAAAGTATTAAAAAAATTGATTGTAAATGTTTCACTCTCTAAATATATCAAGAGAAATGGTTCAAAATATAGTTTAAATCAATTTGATGATTTTTTAAGTTAAAACTTGTAAACTATTTGGTGAGCTTAACCATACTAACTCTAATTAATTATAATTGATAATATGTTTATTTGAATTATCTGAATTTAGTGCATAAATTTCTTTTACAACTTAATCCTAAAATTGTAAAAAAAAAAACAAAAGTAAAAATTATCAGCACAACTATTTTTGTTTTAATTTTACTAGTAAGCTATAATACATCACTGATACAATATTACTTTGAATTTAGAAAACTTAATATGATAATTTTTTTTCAAATAATGTAAATAAATATAAATTCATATAAATTTTGTTTGCTTGTTTAAAAATTACTGATAGAAAATTACTTCGAAGTTAGAAAACTTAATATGATTCAAATACTATAAATAAATAAATATAAATACATATAGATTTTCTTTTGAAAACTACTGAAAGAAAATTACTTCGAATTTAGAAAACTTAATATGATAATTTTTCAAATACGATAAATAAATAAATATAAATTCATATAATATTTTTTTTTGTGAAATACAAAAATTTGAAAGAAGCGCGTGAAATTGTGGCACGGAACAATACAGGGTTGGAGCAATAGAAAATCTGAAACCGGATAGAGAATCCCAAAGGGGAGTCTGGCTGCACTGGAAATAAATCTGCTGTTATTCCGATCCCAACCATTCAAAATTTTTCATTCACGTATCTCGATAAGGAAACTTTTTTCATGCACGAATCTTAACGTTGGGATCGGAATAACAGGACCTGATTCAGTGAGCATTAAATGATGTATCCGGCTGCACTGATTCAGTGAGCATTATTAAATGATGTAGATTCAATAGGCCTCACGTCATTTCAATTCAATTCAATTCCAGTAATAAACGTCACATCCATCAGAACTTTGCCACTTGATTACAATTACAATAGTATATATCCTATAGAAACCGCTGCGGCCGACGATAAGCAACAAGCCTCATTTTTCTTAACCTACCCCCACAAAAGTAACTTTCGGTTATCTACAGCTCCACTTTCCTAACTGATTGTAAGGAAAGATAATTTAGTTTTTAATACATGCAAATGATAACTTATTTCTTAGTGAGATATCATTAGATATTTTGATGCTTAAGTGCACATAATACTTTGGAAGTTTTGATACAGGGCAATAAGGAAACGGACATGAAGGGATGAAAGGAGAGAGTTGTTAATCTCGCTTTCAAGTTTTAATTTTAGAAGATAAATTGAGGTAAATAGAAGAAATTTGAGAAAAATAATTCATTATTTTTCATTACATATTTACTATTTTATCTCATGAAAATAACAAAGTGAACATTTTTTTTCATTTTCATCCCTTATGTTTTCTTTCCTTTCACTGTCCTTATATTAGGACAAAGAGTTGTCTTAATCCACATTGCAACTTCGGATAAAAAAATTATACTTATATTATTAATTCTCTTAATAAAAAAATTTAAATTTCAAAACAACATTTTTTTTTTCAACACTTGGCCTTTATTTTATTCCTCCAATCAAATATAGCCGTGACCAAAAGGGAGCAGCAATGGAGATGGTTATCAATGGACAAATATATTAAGAATGGATGAGAAGGTGGGGATGGAGAGCGCAGAGATAAATAATAGTAGGCTGTTCTCACTTCTCACCTCATCTCATCTATTAGATTAGACCCTACACCTATTCCTCCTCCTTCCCCTCCCTCCTTCCCTGCCTCCCTCACTGTAACTCCACAGTGTACACAGCTTAAACTGACCGCGAGTAGAGGTAAACGACGGACGCATAAATAGTAACAAGCCTCGTCACACAAATCAAAGAACACCAAACCCAAACACCTCTCTCTCTCTCTCTCTCTCTCCAATAAAAACTACACATCATAAGCCAATGATACATCGAACTTTCCAGGACGACGCATCTCATTTTCTCTAACAGGAGCTAGAGGAGCAATTTGCAAAGGTCAGATCGGTTATACAGAGGAGTGAGAAATGGGGACGGGATGGAGAAGAGCGCTGTGCACCTCCGTCCGGCGAGATACCACTGCCGGAGACAGCCCTAGCCCTCGGAGCTGCTCCAAGATCTCCTTTTTCTCCAATGCGAACACGCCACGTGGCCTCCGCTGCCGCACGAAATGCGAAGCGGAAGAGGAGAAGGCTGGGAAGAAAGGAACCGTTGCGTCGGCACCGTGCTCGCCCCGGTCTCCATCCAAATTTGCCCTCTTCAAGGCCTCTCTTCTCTCCAGGGTACTTTTTATTTCTACTTCTTCTTGTGCGTCTAAGTTCTTGTTCAAATCTGCATCTGTTGATAATTCTAATTCAAACCTCATTAGTTTCTAATAACTGTTAATAATTTTGAATACCTTGAGCTTTTATTTACTGTACATGGCTTGTGGGGCTGAGGAAGAGAGATATTGTATTCTCTGCTTTTTTATATGTATATATTCTGTGCGTCTTTTTCTCTTTTGCCTTTTCCTCTGTTTTGTTCTAGCTTTATCTTGTCAGAGAGATCTATCTAATTATTGTAGGACCAATACTTTTTGCTCTTTCTATTTTAACATTTGGAATGTTAGATTTGCCTATTGTAGGAGAGAAACCTAGAAATATGAGAAAATTGGATATTTTTTATGCCAAAATAATATCTAGATCTAGTTGACATTTTTGGTTGATATTAAATTAGCCATCTCTTGTCTTTCAGGGCAGATGTGGTGTGTGTGATCAGAGTGTGAAAAGTAGGTCTAGTGGAAACATGGCGGTTTTCACGGCAGAGTGTGGACATGCATTCCATTTCCCATGCATCTCCACTTACATGCGATCCCATCCCCTTTCCTGCCCGGTATGCTCAGCCACCTGGCATCATTCTCCTTTTCTCTCCTCTCTCCGCTTACACCAGCCCAACTCTCCCCTAGGCACTGCCCCAAAACCAAAACATCAACTCTTTGATGACAATGCTGAAAATCGAACTCCCAGGAAAGAGAATTCAAAACCTGTTGCTTCGAATAAAAAGTACAAGGTATATAACGATGATGAACCCCTTTTGCCCAAATCAAGGGTCAATCATGGTGGATTCAACCCCATCCCAGAAGCAAATGAAGATGCTGAGCTTGAATTTGAATCAGAATCAGGAGATATGAACTTTGGATTGTCCATTGGTGTATCACCAGAGGCTGCCCTGATATCAACCGGCCGTAAACATGGTAAATATGTAGTATCAATCACGGTAAAAGCACCTCCACTTGCAAAATCCAGCCATGCAAGGCCAGCCCCAGTCGACCTGGTAACTGTCTTAGATGTTGGGCAGGGCATGACTGGAGAGAAATTGCAAATGCTCAAACGGGCTGTGCGTCTTGTTATTGCATCGCTTGGACCATCTGATCGGTTATCTCTTGTTGCATTCTCTGGCACAGCCGCAAAACGTTTGCTCCCTTTGCGGCGCATGTCGAGACAGGGGCAACGCTCTGCCCGTAGTATTGTTGATCGATTGGTTGTGGCGGCTGGAAACGCACCTGGTGGTGTGGTTAGCAATGTATGTATTGGTGATGCGCTAAAGAAGGCCACAAAGGTGCTAGAGGAGAGGAGGGAAAGAAATTCTGTCGCTACTATTATGCTTCTTTCGGACAGACAACAAGAGATGAAGAAAGAGAGGGATCATACAACAATACAACAAGTACCAACACCTAAAGCAACTACGCGCTTCGCACATGTGGAGATACCAATCAGCAAACAACCAACAACACTTGAGGCCACACCAAGAAAGGAGGATGCCTTTGTAAGGTGCCTAGGTGGGCTCGTGAGTGTCGTGATGCAGAACGTACAGCTGCAATTAAACTTCCCCTGTGGTGAGATATTGGCCGTATATTCATGTGGGTCCGGGCAACAGACAGTGTCATTACCAATCGATAGTATTGGTCGAGGAGGCAGGGTTGTAGCGGTGCCTCTCGGGGATCTCTACGCTGAAGAGGAAAAGGAACTTCTGCTGGAGTTGAGAACCCCACTCCAACCACAGGATCACATGTCATTGTCAACCAGGTGGAGTTACCGCGATCCGACTTCCCACGAATCCATTTGCGGACCGGAGAGGCCTCTTTTGTTACCTCCTCTGGATTGCAACAGCACGTCCATCCATTTGCGTGACCTCTTTGTGGCGACTCGTGCACTGGCAGAATCAAGTAGGCTTGTCGAGTTAATGGACTATGCAACAGCACAACATCTGCTCTCTTCAGCTCGATCCCTTCTATTACAGACACAAATGCAGTCTCCGTCTGGGTACTCTTCCTCGGAGAGGGATCATCTTATTGAACGGTTGGATTCTGAGATGAGGGAAGTGCAGTTGCGGCAGCGGGAGAAGCGGCAGGATCCACCGACTCCACCATGTCAGTCTCTGAGGATGCGAAGAAGAGATGAGGCAGTAAATGTTGCAGCTGCGGATGCACTAACACCAACATCAGCATGGCGAGCTGCAGAACAGCTGGCGAAGGTGGCAATAATGAGAAAGTCGTTGAATCGAGTTAGTGATCTGCACGGCTTCGAGAACGCCCGGTTCTGAGTATGCATCTTTGACTCAGAAATGGCGAGGCGCAATCATTTGTTAACCCCTCCCCCCCTCTCAATATTGTTTCCTCTTTGTTTTCTGTTCTCCCCCCTTCTTCCTTGGTGTATGGTTTTTCCCCTTTTTCCAATTTCATTTGCATCTTATCAAATCCTTTTACATGGGAATTAGAAATTGTCTGGGTGGTAGGCTTCTTTGTAGAAAAAATAGCCTAAAGATCTACTTTTGATATTCTTCTATTAGGTCATTGTACATCTCATCTGGATTTGAAGCTCTGTTTGTTTCAGAAAAGAAAAAAAAAATGTTGGCTCTGTTTTGTGGTGTTCAACGTACAATCAGTCTACACAGATAAGATTAAGCGCTTTGACAATCAATATGGAAAACAACTTCACAGTATATCTTATTTGCATCTAAAGACCATTTCTCTGGTAAATTATATGCAAAGAATGAATGCATATTTAACATAACGCCGCTATTATCTGTAGTGAGCTACCTACTATTGAGGTACATTACTTTCTCAAAAGATATTTTTTAACAACGCCAATTCCATGTTGAAGTTTATTTCGATTACAGCGGCAATAAGCAAGAAGCCAACAGTTCATATCAATAATGCTTAACAGAAACAAACACTAGTATAAAATTGACAAATAAATATATGAAATACTGGACCCACATATTTTAAGAAATAATAAAGGCCGGTCAACATCTGATTAGTTAATTGATGCCATTCCAACACCTCACCTGCTCTCCATTAAACTTATTACTTAGAAAGTACCAATTATTAACACTTTTGGCATCTTATTATCATCAGAGAAATTGATTGATCGTTGAGGTTACATAGTTACATGGCACTAGTTCTCTCTGCCTTTCCTATCCCCACAACAATCACTGTTACTTCTTCCGCTGACTAGAACATTAATATTAGAAGTCATGGAGAGATCAAACATTTTTAATGATAAAGAGACGAGAAAATTATAATTAAATCAAAGAATATATTTTAATTTAAATACAGGTTTAACAGAAAATTACAACAACCCAAACACCCTCCTTGCAGTCCTTGACAAAGGCTCTTTTGTATCGAGTTTGGAAAGTTTTGCAAAACTTGCATCTCCTGGTACATCACAAGCCCCTTCAACTTGCTCAGTAGAAAGAGAAGGATCCACAAAACCTTCCATTAATTCATCCAGATTACAATGTAAAAGACTGTCGTCAGGAATCACTTTCAAATTTGCTGAAAGATCCTGGACCTCCTGGTTATTATCACACTCCAATTTATCACCGCGATGCAACTGATTTAAAGTCCTCCAAGTAACTGCATCAGGTTCCAAACCATTCTTTCTCATCTGGTTCAAAATGAAGTATGCCTTCCTTTTCAACCCCTTCTTACAAGCATAATCAATCAATATGTTGTAATTAACAACCCCAGGTTGGACCCCATTGTCGACCAATTTGTACAAGAAATCACATGCTTGGTCAAATTTCTCTCCTCGGCAGAAGCCCCTAAGCATTGCTGCATAAACAAACTCATCATGCTTTTCTGAAGGCCATATGATATCATCCCAAAACCTCTTGGCCTCTTCAGCCCGATCAGACTCAAATAAACCCTTTATTATATGTGTATAAGTCAAGCTATCACAAGAAATCCTCTTTCTGAGCATTTCATCAAACACCTCCAAGGCATTTTCAACCTTCTTTAGGTCAAATAAGCCCTTTATGATGACATTATAAGTTACTGTATTTGGTGCACAACTGTGCTTTTGGACCATATTACGTAACATATCAAGTGCCTCATCAGATTGGCCAGTATTAAGTAACCCATGGATGACCATGGTAAAGGTGACTACGTCTGGTACACACGAGGGGAATGTACCGTCAATCATATCATGCAATATTTTTCTTGCTTCATTGATCTTGCCAACCTTACAAAAACCATGGATAATAGTATTTAGGGTTATGGTGTCAGGTTGACACTGCTTCTCAAGCATCCTCACTAGTACATCAAGTTGTTCGCTAGGGTTTTGGACAATGTGCAATGCACTGAGAAATATGTTGTACCAACGTGTCTTAGTCTCCGTGTCAATCTCTCTCCCTAACATGATCTCTAGAACATCTTTTGCGTTGGCAACATCATTCTCTCTACATAGTGACTCCACTAGTGCTTTGTATGTCACCTCCGGAAGTGTGTAACCAAAATTGTCTCCTTCTTTCAATAGCTGGTACGCTCTCATGCAATCTCCATTGAGACAAAGTCCATGAATTATACAATTGTAGGAGACCGAACTTGGTGCGAGACCTCTCTTCTTCATTATGTAAACGATCTTCACCGCACCATGGTACTGACCATACCGGCAAACAGAATCAATCATTTGGCTGTATGCAAAATCTTCCCTTATGCAATCACCTTGTGGCATCTCTTCAGCTATTCGAAAGACCTCGTGAAAAAGAGCCTCCTGACATAGGCATTGTATCAGATTTGCAAAAGCTGCATTTCTCACCGACTCTTCTATTCCTCCTTCCTTTTCCATTTGCATTTCTAACCAGAGTTGTTCCAGCAACAACATAGCCTCTGACAGGTGGGCTCGTTTCCTCAGTGCTGCCTTGATCAGGGTACTCCGTGTAAGTGAATTGGGGGAAAGGTAGCAATCATGAATTTCATCGAACAGAAGGCGTGCGGCGGCGAATTCTCCAAGATATGCATACCCATTTAGAACTATGGTATATGTAGCGGTGTCAGGGGATGGCCCGGTACAGTGCAGTCGAAGGAGAAGGCGGTGAGCATGTCCAAGGAATCGTTGGGAGAGGAGGTGAATTAGTTTATTGAACGTGGAAAGAGAGATGGAAGAGAGGGGTTTGACATGGGAGAGGCGGAGAAGGAGGCGAAGTGTCAGAAGCGGAGTGTTGGATTTGAGGAGAGCGGAGACAAGAGCGTTGTAGGTGTGATTGGTGAAAAGCGGGGAGGAAGATAGTAGGAGGAGGAGGCGGTGGTGCGCCTCCTCAGATCGGCCAGTGAAGCAGAGGGTTTGAACGAAGTGTAAGAGAGAGGAGAACGGCTGGTCGTGTACTGCGATTGCACTTTGCGTCGACGATCGAGGTGAGAAGTGGCGATGTGGTAATGGCGGAGGAGAAGGGAGAGAGGCGGTGGAGAGGTGGCAGAGGCGGTGGAGAGGTGCCAGGCCTGGGAATCGCACCAGCATCAGCATGAATAAGTAAGATGATCACTGAATTGTAGAGTCTATCCTCGGACCTTACGCATCAGCCAAGGCCCAAGGAGAGAACCACGCCATGGAAAGGAAAAGGAAAAAGAATTAGAATTGAGGAGAAGAGGACCATTTTAGTGATAATAATACCATCGATTTCTTCTTTTATTTTATTTTTATATTGTTTGCAATTTTAGTGATACATGATTTATATTTTTTTCAAAAGAGAAATTTCAGGTATGTCTTTACAAAATATGAAACTTATGTATTTTTCTTCTAATATCTAAATTATCGTATTTTATGCTTTTAAATTGCAAAAACTCACAAATTTATCTAATTTATTGAATTTTTTATTTAAACTTATTTTTAAATTTATAAAGTTTTCATGTTACTCTTTATTAAAATAATAAATATGTAAAAAAGAGAAATATTCAACATGATACAATGTATGTATTATGTCAATTTCTTTTTCACATGCTACATATTTTTTTTTTAAATAAAGAATAAAATAAAAACTTTATAAATTTAAAAGTTTCAATAGAAAAGGATAATCAATTAAATAAATTTCTGATTTTTTGTAAATTTAGAGAAAATAATATGATATTATAAAATTTAGAAGGAGAAATACGTAGTATCAAAGGTTTTCAAAGGGTATACATATTTTTTTTGAAATAACGAACTATTACTCTATTAGTAACTGATGAAAGAAAATTATTTCATATGATTAGAAAAATAATTTCTCAAAGAATAAAATGGTAAAAGGAAAATATTTGTTCATCCTTGTGCAATCTAGCAATGTGTTTGATAGAAAAAAATTAACTCATGATACATTTTATTACGATTGCATTTTATCAGTTTTCTTAATGACCATCATCTTCTAATGAGTTCTCATTTATCAATTAAGATAATAAATTAAATTGTGACAGGTAATAAATACAAAAGTAAAAGAAAAGCCATAGCAGTAATTTGTCCCTAATTGGTTGCTATGAATTTTTTTTAGAGTAAAAGTTGGAGGTCAAGCCACACAACTATTTAATATCTTTGTTATTACAACAAAAGATTTTTTTCATTCAGATTTTGAATCCATGACCTCTCACATAGAGACCATGTGCCTTTGTCACTAGACCAAAAGCTAGTTCTTGGTTTATGTTGAATTTTAGATCAGTTCCATAAGAAATGCACCTGCACTGGGTATTAGTGGTGGAGCCACATTGAATCAAGAGTAGGCAAGGCAATTGTCTACTTCTTGATTTTTAAAATCGAGTATAAGTCTATATATAATCGGGTTATTGCTTACTCCTGGAGAAAATTTTGTCCACTCGTGAAGAAACCACACACTGAATTGGTTAATTCATAGCAATCCACAACTAGTAAAAAATTTTGCCTACTCGTGAAGAACCCACAGACTGAATTGATTAATTCATAGCAATCCACAACCAGTACAATTTTTTGCCTACCCGTGATAAAAATCCTAGATACGTCCGTTCTGGTACCTATTAGAACTATAGGGACAGTTCCACTGCATATTCTATTACTGATGTCACCGAGTACTGACTTGTAACAGTTTCAGACAATGGCTGTTTTCTCACAATATTGAATTATGAATGTACCTCTCTTGGAACATAACTATAATTTACATTGGCATGATGTGGTACTGGCCTGCCAGTGCATAGAGAACCTGTGCTGGTAGGCCAACTTGTGATATTGCAATCCTGACACAGGATAATTGTTGAATACCAGTAAAGTGCTTGTAACACCTAACTATTTGCCTTCTAGCTGCTCAGTCTGATGGAGCCATTGTATAACTTTTGTTTTTGACAGTTTTGTCATGTACCTTGTTGTCATTTGTCATTGCCAATTATAATGCTGCTGTTATGACAGATCCAATATTATTCAATTTGTAGGTTTATGTTATCATCTGGGACCGACTGGTACACGGGTACAGTAATGGCGGTACAGACTACATGTAATTCCTCTGATTTCAATTTTTGAACAGCATAATTGAATGCTACGGAAGTTTCTTTTGATTTCAAAGTTCTCTTTGCTGCTTGCAGTGCTTAAATTGGTATAATATGCATTTGATTGCAAACTTATATTCCGAAATTTTTCCAAAACTTGCAAATTAAATTGAATTATTTGAAAAACTTAAGTTAAAAGTAAGAAATTCCACTGAAAAACAGTCTAATTTGAGCTTATTCCGGTCCATGAAGAAGGCACTTTTTCACTATTCCAGCCCTTTATGAAATTGAGAATAGCATATTGTATGGTACAGAGATGGACTACAATTCATTTTTCTATTTTTTTCACAATTACATTCAATTCCAATCTTATCCGGCACCTATTCCAATATAATTTCTTCATAATCATTATAATGCTTGTTCCTTGATCATGGAAAATAAATAATAATATACATGATACAAGGATCCTTGAGATGTGACCAGTGCATGATTTATATGCATGGGTACCCATGATTTATTTCCGTTGTTATTACTAAAAGTTATTCTGATAGAACTAGACGACAATCATGTAGGAACTCTAACGAGAATAATTATCCTGCAAGTGCTCCTCCTTCCAGATGAATATACACACACACACACAATGGCTAATATACAAACGTTTGTTTCTAGACTCAGGAACAAACGGTTCGGTTCTCTGATTTTCAAAGTCCAAACAGTCGATCCAAACCGTTAGATATTCAATCTATATTAAAATGTGCATGGAGACCAAATTTTACATTTTTTAGAATTTTTTTACTATTTATTAAGCTGGTTTGAAAACCGCTGTTTTTCAATAGTGCATAAGTTTAATAAAATCAGCGGTTTTCAAACCAGCTTAATAAATAGTAAAAAAATTCTAAAAAATGTAAAATTTGGTCTCCAAGCACATTTTAATATAGATTGAATATCTAACGGTTTGGATCGACTGTTTGGACTTTGAAAATCAGAGAACCGAACCGTTTGTTTTTGAGTCCAGGAACAAACGTTTGTATATTAGCATTCTCTCTCTCTCTCTATATATATATAGGAGTTGGCTACGGTGCTACGCATAGCATAGAGGGCCTCCGTGCTACGGCTTAATATTTGAGTTTTCAAAATCCTAACGGTCAATCCGAACCGTTCAACATGATCTCCATATGAATATGTACTTTCAAACCAAATTTTACATTTTTTAGAATTTTTTTATTATTTTTTTAGATAGGTAGAAAATCACTTGATCTGAAAATTTTGTACCATTCAGATCAAGGAAATGATTGACACTTCTTTGCTTGTACATTATGAATTTGCACAAAACATTAACAATTTACATGAGTGAGGCTATAGTATTATGCATAGTGCGGATTGGTCCATACTATGGATCAAGATCTTCTTTTTTGGACCTTGAAATAGTTGATCTGAACTGTTCAACATGACCTCTGTATGAAAATGTACTTCCACATAAATTTTACATTTTTTAGAATTTTTTTACTAATTTTTTAGGTAGGTAGAAAATCACTACTTTTGAACGGTCTAGAATGTTTAGATCAAGTTATTTCTATCTATCTAAAAAGATAGTAAAAAATTTGTAAAATATGTAAAATTTGATCTACAGGTACATTTTCATATGGAGATCTTGTTGACCGGTTCAGATTGACTATATGAACCTTGAAAACAGAGATATTGATCCATAGTACAGACCAATCTGCACTATGCATAGTACCATAGCCTCACTTGTGTTAAATTACACTCTTCCACGTGCATGATTACATAAAATAGAACCGATTTGTTTGATGATTACAAGTAGTTAACCCTAGTTTTATTATTTTCTTTCTGAAAGTTCGTGAAACTATCGAGAGGGGTAGATGGGCCGAAATTTTTATTAATAGAAAATAAAATAAAAAAATATCGACATTAGAGAACGTTTTTGCTAGAATTTGAGATATAGCAAAAACGTGATGATCATAACGTCTAGAGGACGTTATGGACCATCATGACCCAATTAGCACCGTTGATTTGCTTACTAATCGCATAAGTAAAACACGAGCCGTTGTGGAGCATAACGGTCAGGGAAGTGCGAAACAACGCGTTCTTCCCAGTTTTGTCACTTTCCAGCAGTTGCCCAAGTCCAACTATTGCCCTTTTGGGGCCTGACTCAGTTCTGCTCCGCACTAAGTGGAGATGTGCTGTTCGTTTTGACTGGAGAAGAACTCGGAGCATGAATTCCTTGATCCACTCTGTTCAGAGGCGACTGGAGTGGTCCAGTATCACCATTTTTGCTCATTGGAGGAGATGACCTGAGGTATGGACGCAAGAACCAGCTCAATCTCTCTTCATGCCCATTCTGATTGCAGTGGGAGCATTTGAGTAAGATTTTCCTCCTGTCTCCTAGGTCAGAGAATGAGTGTTGGCGGTTAATGGCGGCCATGACATTTCTTTCAACGTTTGGGTTGGCGATTGAATGCATCGGTATCTTGCCAGCACCGTCGTGTCTCCATCTCTGTGGCGTCACTGGCCACAGAGAGAGATCGATTCACTTGATTATAACAACTCTCCTGGCCGTTATGGAGCATAATGACCTGATTTTTTTTATTTTCCGCACCTCCTTGGCCATTATAGAGCATAACGGTCCGATTTTTTCTTTTTTTTTTCTTCGCCTCCCTGGCCGTTCTGAATCATAACGGCCCGTGTGTTTATAGTTACTAATCATTTATTGCTAATCGGGCCGTGATGGTCTATAACGTCCTCTGAATGTTATGGACCATCACGTTTTTACTACATCTCGAATTCTAACGAAAACGTTTTTCAATGTCAATATTTGTTTATTTTATTTTCTATTAATAAAAATTTCAGGCAGATGGGGGTGCAGAGCCGCCGGCCTTCCAACGGGCCGAGATGAAACAAAAAAAAGCTCAGGCCCAGATTGAAGAATCCTCTTCAAACTTTTCTCTCTTTGATGAAGAGAGGGGGCCCACTGTGCAAGCTAGTAAGACCTTGTTGTGTCTCTGCCAATTTGGACCAATTGGTCCTGGTTGATCCAATGGTTAATGGGTCAGTTTTTGGGTCGGTCCCACTCAATCGTCTTAAAACAAAAGGATGGATTACCAAATTAGTTAATTATTTTTCACTAAGAAAGCAACAGAGGTAAAAAGTGAGTAGGTTTTTTAATTTGACAGTCTCTTTAGTTTGACCTGACTCAATAGGTTAGCTGGTTTGTCCCGGTGATACACTAGCATGTTAGATTCGAACCCGTAAACATTGCCACCCCTTGATTTAGGGTTTAAGCATCAGTTTATGGGTATGGTACTTGGTCTCCGCATGGTATAGGAATTTTGGGTTTTGTTCTCTTTAGTAAATTTTTTTTTGTATATTGTTTTATAGGACAAGAACACGGATGGAGTAATTGGCTTTTCTCCAGACGAGCTACAAGAGGAAACACAAGCATCTGGAGTTTCTGATATAGAAGGTAATCTAGAATTCTTACATTAGTTAGGATTAGTTTTTTTTTTTATTTTTTGTTAGGCTTACGGTACTATGCATAGCGCATATTAGTTCATACTATGGATCAATATCTCTCTTTTCAAAGTCCAAACAATCGATCTGAACTGTTCAACTTTATCTCAGAAAGTCTTGTGTGGAAGGGGCTGTCAGGTCGTGCCAAAGTGCCTCCTGTGTGGCAATAATTGTTTGGAAGACGGAGACCATCTCATTTGGAACTGTTTGTTTTCAAAAAAAATCTGGCAAAGGTTATTGGCACAGTTCGCGATCGATTTGACTAACCTTCGGTCGATATGGTGGGAGCATAGGGGCAGTTTGCAAGGGGAAATGAGAAGTTTATGGGATACGGTTTGGGTTGCGGGAGCATGGAGCCTATGCTGGTACCTGATCCGGGTACCATTCCGAGTTGCTGGTACCTGATACTGTCTAATGATCCTGGTACAAATTTAGAGTTGCTGGTTCCTTATCCCGGTACCACTTCCAGATTGGAGCTGCTAACGCTGCTGATACTAGGCAGAGTTGGAGCTGCTCACACTACTGGTACCAATCCGAGCTTTGACCCATTGGAGCTGCCGGTACATCCAGCTTGAGGAACCTAGAAGTGAGATGTGGCAACGTTAGGATAATTATGTGAATAAGTCTATTTGATTGTATAATTGTACATAAGTAGGAGGTAATTTTTGTAAATACTTTTATTAATCAATGAACTGTCAGGGACTAATGTCTCTGACCTTCAAAAAAATAAACATTTAAGAGTGTGGTAGTTGCTGGTGTGTGTATATCATGAGTACATATATGAGATTGCATGTAATTAATTAATGTTCTCTCTGTGTGTGTATATATAGATACAGAGATGGGCTATTGTGCTTTGCAAAGTAAAACACCCTCTTTACTTCGAGCTATTTTTTGCATTTTTAAAATTCAAACAACCGATCCGAACCATTAAACATGTTCTAAATATTGAAATGTGCTTGGAGACTAAATTTTACATTTTTTGGAATTTTTTTTATTATTTATTAAGCCACTTAATTAATAGTAACATTGTGAAATATATAGTTCAAACAAGACAAGTATTTATATCTATACAATGAACTACATATATAATATATGAATTTTTCTAAAATAACCGTACCCGCACCTTTTTTTGAAAAATTCTCGCGTCGTACCCGCATTAGGGGACCACGCAACCATTCCAAAACTGTAATTTTGTTTTACATATATTAATAGTAACATTGTGAAGTATATAGTTCAAACAAGACAAGTATTTATATCTATACAATGAACTACATATGATAAATGAATTTTTCTTAAATAACCGTACCCGCACCTTTTTTTGAAAAAATCCTCGCGTTGTACCCGCATTAGGGGACCACGCAACCGTTCCAAAACTGTAATTTTGTTTTACAAATATTAATAGTAACATTGTGAAGTATATAGCTCAAACAAGATAAGTATTTATATCTATACAATGAACTACATATATGATATATAAAATTTTCTTAAATAACCGTACCCGCACTTTTTCTTGAAAAATCCTCGCGTCGGACCCGCATTAGGGGACCACTCAAATATTTTTTACATATGACACTAGATGACGTCTGAAAATATTAATATCAAGTACTGTAAGTATTTATACCTCTGCACTAAAGTATTTTTACCTATGTGATCAACTATTTTTGTTAGAGGAAGGTTAACGCGGTGATGATTGGGTAAGGTTGATGCGGTGATACGGGGTCCCCACTACTTCATTAGAGGAAGGTTGACGCGGATCATAGAGGAAGGGTGTTGCTGGAATTTTAGAATAATAATTAATGGGGACTATATAATTAGTGGGAACCATAGTACATTATTCCTCTAAGTGTGGATACTGTAGCGCGGGTACAGTGCGGGTACTAAAATAATTATTCTTTTTTTTATTAACAATTCATAGACAGTATTAGATGTGGCTGGTAGAGATTCAATCATTGATGAGGCTCATAAATTTTATCAAGTAGATATCTTCTTGTTAACTCGTGTTTTACATCAGTATTAGATGCCAAATAATACAATTATTGCATTTTGTACCTTTTTTCTTGTGCGAGTACTGCTTCGTCTACTCAACACTCCACTCTAGGGAAAATCTGGTACAAGTTGATAAATAAGTATACCGCATTATGCGATGAAATTTATTATTTAGATGCATATTGAATAGCATTCTGGTGCAAGTGCCTACTTTTATTGTTGGAGAAATATAAATTTTCTAAGGGCGTATCTGCAAAAGTTGGTGCTCTAGTTAATAAACATTGTTGTTATAATTAGGGTTGAGTTTGAGCTTTAGTAGTCTGTTCCAAAAAAATTTAGAATTTTTTTAACTATTTTTTTAAATAGGTAGAAAATCATTACTTTTAAATGTTCTAGAATTTTTAGATCAAGTGATTTTCTTGATAGAAAGAATTACAACATATCTTGTATTGAACCACTAATTCAAACTGATACATACTAGTATTGTTTCCTCGATATAACCGACATTTTTATTAATATCCAAAGTTTAATACAAATTATTATTTATACCGAGTCGGACCCAATATCGAAAAATGCCCAAACCGGCCAGAAAATAGCCGGCTTACTCCCCCCTAAGCCGGCCATTTTTTGGCCGGTTTACTCCCTCCCTAAACCGGTCATTTTTTGGCCGGCTTAGTCGTTTTTTTTTAGGACACTATGAAGAGAAAAATAATGAAATCTAACACTGAAAATTTGAATTTTGTGTTTAAATTATTTGTTAGATTACTTCTTTTGATTTATAATTAGCATATTTATACTAAAATACACTAGATTACTTGAAATTATGTTGAATTACACTAAGTTACGCTAAATTACAATAACTTCGCTAATTATGCTGAAATACGGTAAATTACGCTAAAATAGACCGATTATGTGCCATCTTTCATGAATCATAAAAAATAGTAAAAAAATTCTGAAAATAGTAAAAACTGGTATTCTACAAGTTCATTATGTAACTAATTTACTGAGCTACTTGGATTGAATAATAGAAATGAAAATCTTAATCGGAAACTTCAACTCAAGTTTTGAGGCTCTTCCCTTTGTTTTTTGGCGATTCTGAATTTCAGAATTTGACATAACTAGCACGGACGCATGCGTATTTTCGCAAGTTTTCCGAAAAATGGTCATTTGCTGAAATCGGACACTCGAGCGCCGTTTTATGACCGTTTGAAGTTCGTCATCGTTTTTCATCTTTTCAGTAAATATATGGTCTCTATTCATATGTAATTTACCGTATTTTAGCGTAATGTAATGTAATGTAGTGTAATTTAACTTAATATAGTGTAATTCAACATAATTTCAAGTAATTTAGCGTATTTTAGTATAAATATATTAATTATAAATCAAAAGAAGTAATCTAACAAATAATTTAAACACAAAATTTAAATTTTCAGTGTTAGATTTCATTATTTTTCTCTTCATAGTATCTAAAAAAAAAAAATAAACGACTAAGCCGGCCAGAAAATGGCCGGTTTAGGGGGGGAGTAAGCCGGTCAGAAAATGGCCGGCTTAGGGGGGAGTAAGCCGGCCATTTTTTGACCGGTTTGGGCATTTTTCGATATTGGATCCAATTCTGAGTATAAATAATAATTTGTATTAAACTTTGGATATTAATAAAAATGTCGGTAGTTACCAATAATTCAAAATTACAAGGCACTAGTATATTTTTGTTATTTTTGTAGGAAAAACAAGAAGGCGTACCTACTAATAGATTTCTCTGACTATCTGCAAGTAAATGTGTAAGAAAAATCTTCTCTCTAGTCGCTATTTTGCTGCACAAAGTAGATTTATAGTTCTTTGCAATTAAATCTGAGTTTTTATTCGTGTGGTTTCAGATATGTGCTAGGTGCAGTATTTTTGCAACTGTGCAAAGTTCTACAGCTTTCAGAGCATCCAATTATACAAAAACTCGTAGATCCAAGTCTTTTTATTCACAGGTTTACTGAACGTAAGTGTTATAATTTTTTTGTACCAGTATCATACCAGTCAGGTAGGGGTGGCAATCATTGACCTGACCTGACCTGCTGCCTGTCAGTTCGGGTCATGAACCCTGTTTGACCTGACCCGTTTATGATTTTTCAAGTTTATTTTATTTTTATTTTTTATGGGAGAGAGAGGGAACAAAGTACAGACACTGTTTCGTAAAAAATTGAAATGGTGACGAGAATCTAAATTAAGGCATGGGACAGTACATTTCGATCTAGGCTATTTGTACCTTGCTCGAAATAATGGTACATGTAAAGAAAAATGTATTTCTTAAAATGTTATATAAAGGGCAAAATGGGTAATTTACAAATTCAAAATGAGTTTTAATAGAAAAGTCAATAAATTGGGTATATTTGTGACTTTTTAAAATTTAGAAGGCTAAATATGATATTATGAATTTTAGAGGGTGGAATACATAATTTCAAGGTTTTTGAAGGGTATACATGAAATCCCCCCTTTTCTAAATCATGCTTAAAAAAACATAGAAATTATTTTTAAGTTAAAATCACATTATTTTTCTATTTCTAATATTTTTTTTATGATAAACTATCAATAAATTTGAATATTATAAAGTGCAAAACCTGTACATTTCACACAACAGGTGACGTACCGAATCCGGTACCATATCGACGAAGCACTTGTACCAAACATATTGTACTTGAGAACAACATAACCTGACACGATGTGTTTTTTGTAAATGTTACCTACAAGAGGTTTCATTTTTTTTTTCTAAGAATGGGTCATGCAAGAACTAACTTGAAATATACATATATATTAAATTATGGTTTAGAACCTTGACCATACAATTTTGACAATCTTAACCATATATTTCAAAATTAAATTAAAGAGTTTAAAAAAGCAAAAGAAAATATTTATATATGTTGTTGCACTAAAGTTATGAAAAACATTCATAACTGAGAGGCGACGTAGGGAGAACTGCAAAGAAACACTATAGTGCTGCTATAACACGACATTTAGAACACTGATTTAAACACATGGCGTTGAGAACTGCAATAGTTGTACATATACTTTTATGGGTTGGTTTGATGATCTTGATATTTAAAGCAATGTTGATTGAAATAAATGTATAAACAAAAATATAAACAGTAGACACTTTAAATATTAGACTTTACACACTTTGTATTTGAAAGAAACATGTTAGTTTCAGATAAAATCCTACTTATAAACTAAACAAAAAAATGTAATATTAGATATGAAATACTGTGTGCATAACATTGTTGCTACAAAAGTTTGATTAGTGAACACTGTAAATAATTATGTTTCATATCTTGCATAGTCACTGAAGAACTTGATTTATCCCAATTTTTCTCCTACTTTCCTAGAATCCTAAAATAGAAAAAGGAACTTGAAACTTTAAATGATCTGACCTAAGCAATGGCCAAGTCTATAAATGTAAACCAGGTACAAAAAGGCTGTTATACATCCAATAAATCAACTCAAAATTTCAATGAACATATATTATTGACAATACATGTGTGTTGACAGCCAAGTTACATTTAAGTATACATCAAGAATAAATGCAATAATACTCTACAAATTATACAAATTAGAATCCCACAGCAGTATGATTGCTCTTTCTACATCACAAAAAAATTTCTCCCCCTAAACCACCTTATCCATAAAATAAAGCAAGGCTCTTTTGATTTCAGGGTTGCCAAGTCGTCTTTTGTGCGACAATGATACCTTCCTTGTCCTTGCCATAGGTCATGGGCACCTCCCAGGACAAAGATTTTAATATATTTTCCAAAGGATTCAATATTTCTAATTTGTCACGGATTATAGCCCAGCCTCCTGGCCTCAAAATCCGATCCATTTCCACTACAATAACGATAGGATGTTTGCATCTGGAAGAAGTAAATCAAAGATCATGTGAACCAATTTATACCGAGACATAAAATGGGGAATGCATGCATAACTCTACAAACGGTAGGAAATATCACATTCAAAATTTCTTCAAAATCAACCCAACACCACCATAATTACTTTTTCCACTCTTTTTCTCAGCTTATACATGAGCTAAGGAGGGTAGCTTGAGTATACGAAAGGAAGGGTAGAAAAGGAGTATAGGTGATATTTAGCATTCCTTTGCAGGGGCATATGAGATGCTTATCATTATCTACTTATATTTTTCTTGTTTGAACACATTATATTAACAAAGATCAACAAAAAAAGAAGAAAAATAAAAATGATGAAAAAAAGGGCATTAAGCAATACCTATTTTTAAGGCGAGAGAAAAGATGGTCGGCATGTAAAAGGTCATAAGATCTTGGATGTGTGTTAAATGGTTCACACCAATCATGGTAGACACCAAAAAGCCCCCTCTCAAAAATTATCGGAAGAGTATTTGGCGCGTGCACTGGAACAACATTCATCACCCAAACCTTTTGAGATGCTAATGCTGCCGCAAACCTACATAATGACATCATCAAATAAAATTAAATTTAGATATCAAAAAGAGAAGAAATTGACCACATTGATTGTTGAGAGAGAGAGAACTGCAAGTTCTGACAATGATTAGTTCTTATTTTATGGATTGTCATAATATGAAGTACCTATATGAATGAACATATCAGTCCCGTTCTGATCAAAGTGATTACCAAGTACAAATGAAGCCTCTATTAACCCTTAATTTTGGTAAATCACATCTTTGTTTTATGAGTTGCATACAAAGTTATTAATAGGAGGAAATTATTTTCTAATTGATGTCTGGCAGGATTCGAACTCAAGACTTAACTCTGATCCATGTTAGCCAACCAACTGCCATAAAAGCTTTAAGAGTTTGAGTTATCTCCAAAATGCATGTAAAAAAAGAGGCAGAGAAAAGAGGACTTAAATTCTTATCTTCAAAATAGATGTGCAATAATTTCCCTTCCACAGAAGACTTTCAAAACTCACATACATGATAATAGAAATGTTTGATCAGTACGATGACATAGAGGTAAGTTGCCATTTCTAAACTATGATTTCATCACCTTCTTTCTGTCTTAGTTGTTGTGATAATTTTAAGTTTGAAAGTACCTCTTCTTTCATGGGTGGGTTGGGGTTATTTATATGTTAATGTTAGAATAAAATTTATATGTTGATGTTAGAATAAAATAAATATAAAGTAGCGCCCAAACTCTCGCAAAAGTTGCAAAGAGCCTCCTTCTTTTCAATTATTTAAAGGCAAGGGCCTATTTACAATTATCAAGGAGAGAATCAATTACTCAAATAATAGAAAGGCTATATCTCACCCGCCATAGATGGCTTTCATATCCATGACATTGCGAATTGTTGACCAGTCAATGCCCATCCCATTAAGGTATGATCTCTCGACTATGGCTTTCCAATGGCCTTGGTCGGCATGTAACCTCCCTTGCAAGTCGCCTAACCAATCAGGAAAGTTCTCCAGTCTATTGGGCCAGTCTTCAGGCCAGTCACTGCCTCTCTCTTCTATTGCAGCTGGTATCCTGTGTAGGCATGTGGGTATCGGAGTATACCTGTAAATTTACAGAAATAGATATAAATAAATTATTAATAAATAAACAACAACATAAATATACATATATGTGCATGTGTGTTTATATGACTATATAAATGTTTTCTAGGAGACTACGGCCAAAATTTCACATTTGCGACTGATTCCCCATACATTATGGTACGGAAGGGATGCTCAATTAAAAGTTGGAAACTATGCCCTTTTTAGTGAGTGTTTTTTTTTCTCCATCTAGCTCCAAGATGAACTGAAATCAAGAAAATTAAACTCCATATTTGTAAGTGATAATTATGAAAAGGTTTGATTGATTTATAAGAGATGAAGTGGAACAGTTGGTCTTTTGTGGTTCACTTTATCTTCAGCACTCTTGCAGACAATACAAACAATGCTAGGTGCTAATTTCAAATATGTGAAATGCTTGATGTGATTTGCAAATAATGTAAAATGCATGGTGTGATGTTCGATACAAAAAAAAACAAATAAAGGGACATACGGCTAGAAAATCTATGCAACCATAGATCCACTGAACTGACCCAAATTGAGACACAACTCAATCCAAAATGTTTCTAAATTCCGATCCTAAAAATCTATTGGACCCAGGACAGAACTGCGCCCAAATCTAACCTAAGCCTTATTAAAATCCCTGAACCCACATGATCTGAACATGTAAAATAAACAGTCTAAATCACAAATCTTAAACCAGCAGTTGGAGATAAATGGCATAAAATGACAGACTTCTCTTTCTAATTTTCTATGGAAGGTATTTGAATTGTCCCAGCTTCTTCACGATGTAGGCATGCAATAACACACCATCAATTATCACTGTAGCCTACAAAATGTAGAAAAGATCATGCAAGTAGCCACGTAGGCTACACATCATCTATTCCCCTGTGCCCTATTTTCATGCCCAGACACGCAAACACCAAATAAAATGTAACCCTTTCTAATTCCTGAGAGAAAGAACCCAAAAAAGCCCACTCCTCACTATTTCTCTCTCTACATGCATGAGGTAAATGAAAGGGTACAATGAGTATATCTTGAAGAATAGTAGGAAAAAGAGAAAATTGTACCAAGCTAGGTCCGGTTTTTCGTCCTCTTTGCAAAAGGGAGGGTTTTTGCTTGTTCTAAGCTCATATATATCGTTTGAGGCCGGTCTTTGATAAACTCTTATTCCCATCTCACTTTCGTCGTTGGTATTATGTGCCAGTATAATCCAAGATATTGATGCCAATAGCTTTGACATACCTGGAAAAATGGAAACAGCATCATTGTAGTATTGACTGTTATAATCAATTTCTTTGATATACTGTTATGCTAGTATCCAATGGACCATTTTCATATAACTTATAAAATCTTATAGAAACCAATTTACAACCAAGATCTAAACATGACAAAACTTTGCTGAAGAGTCAATCAGAAGAACCGGAATCAATCTGAGGAACGAACCTAGCCTGACACTACTTAACTGAAACCTGACACCTTGACCTGCCCAAATCCAACCAACTCAAATCCCAACGAAGCCCTGATCCAGTGTGCACAACCCAAATCTGATACTGGAATCAAACTTACAGAACCACCTAACCCAGCCAGAAAGCTAACCTGCCCCGCCTGACAAAAAGAAGAAGAATATAAAATAATATCAATATGATCCAACATATCACTCAGCTGCAACTCCAAATCAGTTTCTTTTATGAAAAAAAAATCTGAATCCTAAATCCAGCTTACCTGGGGTTCTACCTATACAACTACTGATTTGAATCTGGAAAAACCAAATTTCCAAGCCCAACAATGACCTGACCTAAAAGATCATGACAAAATATCCAAGCCTGAACTTAATTTAAACAAAATATTCAAATTAAACACGTGTTTGCCACCTTAATCTTTGCAAATGTATTACAATATTTAGTCAAGTATTTGTATCAGACACGATGGCATACATGATTTGTTGCCTTGCAATACTCAGTGTGGTTTTCTTTTTCACATATGGAACAAAAAACATCTAAAATTACCTTCTTCAGTCTCAATATCTCCATGCTTAGTGGATGTAATAAAGTAACCACCTGGACGCAAAACTCGATTCATTTCTAAAAGCAACTTCCCACCTAGAAAAATAATATGTAACATAAAATTATTGCTACAGCAGTTTATTCACTGTCTTATCAGCGAAATTTTAAACCTGAATGTGCTCATCCAGCCCTTTTGATTTCATTCCTTTTTCTTTCCTTATTTTGCTTCCAATAGCATGCTAGAGAAGCAAAGTAGAGTTCAATCAAAATTTATTGCAAATTTGGTGATTCGTTGGTTTATCTGGGGCCTAAAGTTCATAATTAGGGTACTTAAGTTGAAGTACTCAAACAAAGCTCAAATTAATTAGACATTAATTAGAAGTGATCATTGATAAGTACCATTATGGTGCCAAGCTATATTGCAATCGCCACAATGGATGGCATCGAATACCCCGCTAGGGAAAGGGAGCCGTCTTGACCCCAAGCTGCCCAAAATTGCAGGCATGCCTCTCTCAAGCACCAGCTGGGCTACGTCAGTTTGGTCATTTGCTAGCGCAAGCGTTAATGCCAACGCACTCTTCTCTAATAAAGCAACACTGAAACTGGCACCAATGCATCCTATGTCGAGGACTGTGTGAATGTTCTTTCCCCATTCCAAGTCCGGTACTATCTAAATTAAAACATAATAACAATTGAGTCATGAGAGAAGTCCACCTCCTAAGTATCCACTTCACGTCCATACCTGGACGTATCCAGTTCAAGTTTCTTTTAACATATATGTCGTACTTTTAAACACAAGTAATTATATTTAACACAAAGCTATTTGCTTTCAAAGTTTTAATTTTTTATTAATAGTTTTTTAATTTGCTTTCAACATACTTTTTTTTATTAAAGGGCCCCATTACACCCCGACATCTTTTTAGATGCCATTCTCGAGAGTTGAACATGTGTCTCTCCGTAGAGAGACGGGGCTGATGATGGTTACAATAATGTTCTTGTAAATACTTAGCTAGTTCCTTTTAACACATATAGTTACAATTCTCAAAGCACGTCTGATGATGGTTACAATTCCCAAAACACGTCTGATGATGGTACGGAATACATGGGTGGTCATTATTGTACTTTGGTACCATCATTAGACACGTCTTAAAAATTATTAACATGTGCTAAATGGAACACAGAAATGTTAAAAGGAAATAGATAACTGTTTACAAGAACATTGTTAGAAGTAACTAATTTAATATTAAAAACACATGGTTATCCGGTCATTTTTCCACTATTATATGTTAAAAGCAACTAGCTTACTGTTGAAGACAACTAGTTAAGTGTTTATATGTATAACATATTTGTTAAAAGAAAGTAGGTACTGGATGCATTCAAGAGTGGGCATTAAGGTGGACACTTAAAAGTTGGACTCCACACATTTTCCATAATAATTTCAGCTGAAAGAAGTTGCATGTCTAACTCTGGCCAAAAAGTATTACATATGCAGATGCCCTTAAAATATGGAATACATTTCAAGTACCCTCCCTCCAGCCTAGGCTTTGTCAAAAAATGCCAAGACTACCTCTCATCTATCACTTAATCATTGAGAGGAAAGGTAACATCTGGATTCCATTGTTTGGGCATACATTATATTTTCAATGTTTTGGAATGACATATTTTATATGAAAAAGAATAAATTCTTACCTCTTCAATGGCGTCAAGATACTGGTTGGCTCCGCCTTTGAATTCAGATTGCTCTTTAGGAAACACCAAATGGTCTCCAGAAATCTTTAACCAAGAATGAGATTTTACGTATGATGATAATTTTGGATGGTCCACGTTATTATACCATATCTGAAATAATTTAAAAGCATATAAAATCATATCAAGAAGATAGCTGATATACTATGTACTGTATGCACATGGGTAGTAATTAAAAAGATACTGGTTATGGAAGTCTCAGCGAAAAGCTTTCACCATGTAGTTTACTAACAGCACTGGTATGAATCTTAAGGAAAAGAACAACCACCTTTATTAAAGAACTTACCAAAACAACCACTCTCCTAAGGAGGTGCACTTTAGGCATATAGCAGGGTCAATCTGACAACATTGGCATTTTCAAGGCATCACAAAAACTCCCTTAAATGATAACATACCTTTGATTCTTCAAATTTTAGTTACTGCAGAAATATGGGCTCAACCTTTTTTTCCTGTCAAAAATATAATAGTAGCTTACCTTTGATTCTCTCTCTGGCCATGGCAAAGGTTCCCTATATCCCTTGGGTAAGGAAACAAGACACATAACTGGCGTGTGTGGGCAGCTCCTCTCATGGTGCCTTTGATGGCCATCAGACTCAAAATCCCAGCATGGTATGTAATTGTTCCCACTTTTCGTGCCGCACTGCTTCCAATGGTACTGAGTCGAGGGGTCAAACAAAGGCCCCATATTTTTCTTTTTATTTTGACTTTTTCTGTTGTTATTATTTTCTCCTCCATCATCTTCATCTCCTTCGGGATTTGTATTCACATCCTCTTCTATTTGATTTTCAATTTCATCTTTGGTTTCTACAAAGGTTTGTGAATCCATTAATGTGTCAGTCAAGTCTCGTATCAGGTGTTGAAACAGATTACAGGGACTTCCTTTGAGTGGTATTTCTAGTTGTAGCAGTATGAGGTTTATATGGAAATCCTTTTATGTACGAATGTCTTATCACAAACAAAGAAAACATAGCCTTTTATAAGAAAAAAAAAACAAAGAAAACAGTACCATTCTGAGCAGCGGCGGATCCACTACAAGTGAATGGGGGTCAATTGACCCCCATTTTTTAAATGTACTTAAAGCATGATTTTCTGTAGTTTAGAGCAAAAATGCTATAGATACTGTAAAATTGACCCCCATACTGAACAGAAATTTTTTATATGATTGACCCCCATTGCATGTTTGATCCGCATAACTTGAAAGTCTAGCTCCGCCCCTGGTTCTGAGGATTGAGGTCTCAGAAACATGCAAGTACAGGAGCAACCAGATTGTAGCAGCAATGTAGGTATACTAGCATGTGTGTACCAGTCTGGCAAGTAAATGAACCACATTGGTATGGTCCTAGATTGGACATTGTGAGGCAAACTGACAATCTGGTACCACCACATTCTCATACCTGAACAGTACATTACTAGGTAAAACAAAAAGAAAGGAATTAGTGGTTCAATACCTGCTTGCTCCTCGTTGTTCTCTCCCTCCCCTTGCTCTTCCCTTGTTTCTTCTTCCCTCACTTCTTCTCTCTGCTCCTCCTCTCTCTCCTCCTTTACCTCAACCACTGTTCCATTTCCCTTCAAGGTTTCTCCTTCTGGATTTGACACCTCCACGGTAGCATTCGAGCTGCTTTTCCCCAAGCTGGCATCTCTCTCTTTCTTTCTCTCCTTCCCTTCCCCTTTAGCCTTACCCTTACCAGGTGGTATTTTTGATTCTGGTTCCAAAATCTCTCCTTCAAAGCCGTCCCTTTTCGAAGATACCTCTGCCTCGGAGGAGTTGGGAGAAAATGTAGACCAGATCACCGCAAAGGAGAGACCCAGTACAATGGCTATGGACACCTTGGTTACGAACCCAAGTGGGCCCCGCTTTGGGATCAGCTTCAATTTCGCCACCGCCATTGATCAAGCGAAGAAAATGTTGGAGAAGAAATATAAATAGCGAAAGATCTCAGCTTTGGGTGGATGAGGGGTTAGGTTCCAACAAAGTGCTCACTCGGTTGTTAAATCGTTGGTTAGTCACTATCAGTTGTTGAAAATTCAAAATTAAGTAGATAAAATTGGGAAAGGAAGAGTTGAAGTGGAGAAGTGGTTGACAGTGTGCTTGCTTCTCTGACAAGTGACAACGAGCGACAGAGAGAGACGGGGGAGAGAGAGGAGATCCCGACATCTCTGTAGCGAGACTGTACATCTTTCCATGTGGCGATTGACTGGAGAACAAGTCTACTCTATTATATTTCTGTACGGAGAGGGTTCAAATGCATCATCATTTTTATGCTTCAATATGTTTCACATTCTTTATTTTTATTTTCAAAGTCCGAACAGTCGATCCGAACCATTCAACATGATCTTCATAATAAAATATGTTTGGAGACCAAATTTTATATTTTTTAGAATTTTTTTAGAATTTTTTTAGATAGTTACAATTCCAAAATCTCCTTAAAAAAATAATTTTGTACCTATCTAAAAAAATAGTAAAAAGATTCTAAAAAATATAAAATTTGATATCCAAGCATATTTTATTATGAATACATGTTGAGCAGTTCAGATCGACTGTTTGGACTTTGAAAATAAAAATAAAAAATGTGAAACATATTGGAGCACAAAAATAATGGTGCATTTGAACCCTCCTCTTTCTCTATTATGTAATTAGCTTCAACCAGGCACAAGGAGTCAACGGTCCTTTTTTATTTGATTCAAGGATGATATATACTATGGTTACATTTTTTTTTTTATTTCAACTTTATCATTTAATAACTTATTTAACTTTTAACAGATATCATAAAAAAAAACCTATTTAACTTTTAATTCAACAACATGCTTTAGTAGCTACACAAAATTATAAAATTCCATTTAAGAAAAAGACAGTGCTATTTTAAGAGCAACAATTATATTATTGAGCGCAGAGAGAAATTTTACTCTCTTCATACTCAATTTGTTCTTATCTGAAATTCTCTTAATTATGATAAAAACTTAATTCAAATTGTATCATATTTTTAAAAAGAAATTATAAATGTTATTCAAAGAGAATGCAAGCATGACTTAATTTATTGTCTTTTTCATTTTTATGGGAAGAATCTTTTACATTTTTATATCAAATTTCACATGATTGTTATACACAAACTTCACTGATCACTTTAGTAATTATTTCCTTTGCTGTGGCGATTAATTTTGAGTTTTTGACTGATTCAAGAAAGAACACAATTTGATAAAGTCAAAATAAGAAATTAATCAAGGGCAAAACTGGGATTAAAAAAAAATCCTCTTCGGCTTTCAATACGGTTATTTGAGCACTCAAAATAACACCCCCTTAAAAAAATTACAAAATAAATTTCAGAAATTTATAAAAAAGAAAAAAAAAATACAAATTCTACTATATTGATCAAACTTGATTGTTTTTCCAACTTTACTCAGATTTGCCTCTAATTTCAAAAATCAGTACCAAATCTGATTATTCAATAGCCTGAAAGTGTAATCTCATAATTTCACTGAAAATATGTTGCTGAAGAACCGCTCTAGATTTTGCATCCACCTCCATCCAAACATTTAACATTCTATCATAAAAAGTTGAAATTAACACAGCTAAACAAAAAACTTATTTACTAATTAACATTAATTTGCACTGAAATTATGCCGAAATTTTTAAAGTTAGCACAGTTTAAAAAAAAATAAACCAAACAATCATTGTTTTTGGGAAATTCGAAATCTACCACGGCCGCAGAATGATTTTGCGGCCCCAAATACTGAAAACCGCACATGCGTTCTGTGGACCCAGCCAGGGGTCCGTAGAACCATTCTGCGGCCCCATATATTTTTTTTTATCTAATTAAAAGAGGGCACCACGTGGGGATGCGTGCCTGTATGAGATATCTCAAAATTTTGTGGTTTTTTAATAATTTTTTTTGTTCTAGGAATGTGTTGCCCGTATGAGATATCTCAAAGTTTGCTTTAGCAAAAGAAATAATATATGGGTCTGCATAATGCCTGTACGGTCTCCAGCGTTTGGGGTCGCATAATCATTATGCGGCCGTGTTAGATTTCGAATTTTTTAAAAACGATGATTTTTTAGTTTATTTTTTTTTTAAACAATAGTAGTTTTAAAAATTTCGAAAAATTATGCTGCAACCAGGTAACTAAATCCTTGTAACTTTTCATGTGATGCCACGTTATATAGAAGAATGCACAATAGACACATGAACTAGAAATGAAATGATGTGTATCTAACGTTATTACATCTCCAGTGATATAGTTCGCTGGAATGTAAAGTGTGTCAATTTCACCATCTTTTTCAAGTACCATTCATCACCTTCTCTGAATACAACTGAAAAAAAAAACATCAATTTAGCATTAAAATTAGGGAAACAGGAATTTTTTTGCTTGTAAATCCTTAAGCGATTGTATTAAAATATCATAGCAAATTACAAGCATGTTTCAGCATAGATATTTTAATTACATAAATATAATATTCTATACACTGAATTACTCGTAAAATCTCTCACTACAAAAAATTAAAGAGAGAGGAAAAGTAAAACTAATAGTTGCAAAATGTTCAGTTCGCGTCAGATTAGCAAGTTAATGGGCCTGTTTATTCTCTTCTCTTGGTATACAAACGTAGCAGTAGAGCGAATTTGGCTACACTGTGTCAATACCGTTCAGAAAAATGCGCATCCGAGAGGCACTGAATCAAATCGGACTAAAAACTGAATCAATCGGATAAAGGCAGTCACCACTCAGCCAAAGAGACACTGAATCAAACCGAACAAGAAATTGACCAGGACAGTCACCACTCAGTCGATGAAGTACTGAATCAAATCAAACTAGAAACTGAATCTACTAAACCAAGACAGTCACCTCACAGGAGTCCCCGTCACACCGGGGGAGAGAAGAATGAGAGGAGGAAGGGGAAAGAAGGAGGGGAGGAAAGAGGAAAAAAAGGAGGAAGGAGACAAATCATAACAGCACATGCCTTATTCATATATAGTTATATTAGATGCTACGGAGGTGAAACAAATTTACAACACCCTCAGTTGAATCCGGAGAATCGAGGAAGATCAAAGAGCAGTGACTAGATCCGTTAGATGAAAGCACCTGTTCGGTTGGTGAGGCAAGATGGAACGACAAACAGAGACCAGATTCATTGGACAGAAACACCCGCTCAAATGGAGTGAGACGGAACTTTGAGCAACGGTCATATTCGTCGTACCAAATCATCCAGGTGCGGACTCCGGGGAAACAAGAATTTGATACAGATGGGACAAATGTAAGTAAAGTAGACTAGTGGTGGAATAGGTGTCATGCCAAGTGCATTCGGCCTTAGATAGGCCCATTACTTGATCAATACAATAAGGAGTCCGGTTACTATAACACTAGTGTCATTTCAAATTAAATAACACCACATCTTAAATCATTGGATCTACTTTAATATTCGTGTACAAGATAGGGCTGGAATGACACTAGTGTCTTGTACGAATATTAAAGTAGATTCAATGGTTTAAGATGTGGTGTTATTTAGTTTGAAATGACACTAGTGTTATAGTAGCCGGACTCTACAATAAGGCCTAGGACTGAATCTAAGTCCGCTTATTGGGCCTTGGATGAAGTATTGTTTTTTTTTACTGTAGGCGATCAAGCAGGCCGAACAAAGCTTCTTTAAAAGGATAAATATTTTTTTTTTTGAAAATATTCACAGAAGCTACGAAGTCGTGAGGGAGAATCGAGTTCTCGATTTTTTGATAACCAATAGTCTTAAGACTTTTTTCTAGCCAACTGTATTATCTCTCCTTTCAAAAAAAATAAATATGATATTATGAATTTTAGAAGAAGAAATACATGAGTAGAACTAAAGTATTCTTAAGCTCATCAAACTCCTTTGTGAGCTTAACTCAAAAATCTGTCGGATTGATTTCAAACAACTCATTCAAACTGTTGAAATTGATCTACTTCACGAGTGATGCATTTACATATCAAATTTGTAAATTTTTAACTTAATTTAATATACAGTCAAGCAGTCAAAAAATACAGAAAAATGAACGTATTAAAATTAATTAATAAATCTGTATTTTTTGACCGCTTGACTTTATACTATATTAGTTTGAAAATGTATAAAATTGACATGTAAATGCATCACTCGTGAAGTAGATTGGTTTCAACGGTTGAATACATCATTTGAAGCCAATCTGATAGGTTTTTTTAATTAAGCTCGCAAAGGGACTTGGTGAGCTTAAGAACACCCTAGTTCTATTCAAAATACATAATTTCAAAGTTTTCAGGATTATATATGAAATTTCTCCTAACATTTAAATAAATAAAGGATATTACAAACAAAGACTTGAATCTGATTTTAAGGTGTTAAGCATTGCACTCCTATCGTTCAAATTCCTACTTTTTTTTGTTTTTGTTTTTCTTAATGATACTCCTATACTATTGCACTCGGTTGTATTGAGTTTTTTTTCTTCATTAATTTTATTTCCTTGAATTGGAGGTGAGTAGAATTAAAAGTAATTAAATTCTAATAGATTTTTTTTTTACCTCACTTGAGAAAACCATTATTTATTAAAAAAAACTTATTTTTAAATTTTTTTATTTAATTCTTATATTCAACAAAGTTTTAACCTAAATTTTTTTTTTCAAAACACTAAACACATTTACAATGAAAAATAACATGATAAGTCACATAATATTTTTTATAGAGTAACAGAAAAATATGTTCATATCTTAAAAACATAAAACACTTTAATGAGACGAGAAATTGAAAACACATATTTATTTTTGAGTGAGCCTATGGTGCTATGCATAGCACGGATGGCTAGTGTACTACGGCTCAATATGGTACTTTTTAAAATCCTAACGGTCGATCCAACCGTTCAATGTGATAATCATATGAATATGTACTTGCAAACTAAATTTTATATTTTTTCGATTTTTTTTACTATTTTTTTAGATAGGTAGAAAAATCAGTGTTTTCTGAAAATTCTGGACCATCAAAATTCTACCTATCTAAAAAAATAGTAAAAAAAATCGAAAAAATATAAAATTTAGTTTGCAAGTATATATTCATATGGTTATCACATTGAACGGTTGGATCGACCGTTATGATTTTAAAAAGTACCATATTGAGCCGTAGTACACTAGCCATCTTGCTATGCATAGCACCATAGGCTCACTCTTTATTTTTCGTTTGGAATAGATTAGGAGAGAGAAATATAATCCAACAAAATAAAAATATAAATGACGTGAGATGACTAAGAAGTTTAAAAACTAAATTATCTTTATATATTTATCATTGTAAATAGTTCAATCTGCTGTTGTTCAATTGAATCAATATCTTGTTCATGGAACTACGTCAATAAGAAAATCCTAAAATCTGATGGATAGCAATAAATAGTTGAAGAAGACTACTAGTGGGAAAAAAAAAAATGAAATTTTTTAAAGACCTGAGTTCCGGGGCCCACAACAGATAGATTCAAATCGATCCAAAATCAAACTTGTTGGAATTAAGCGCAGAAAAGTGCATAAACCCAACCGGACAGATATCCTCCCAGGTACCTGACTCAAGCAAATTGCAACGGCCGGCCCAGATTAATTTTATCTGGGCTAAACTCAATCCGGTGCCTATTGAGACTGTCGGGGTCTGTTTTGAGATTCGTGTCATGTTAAATGAGCCGTCCGATCGTAATTTGCTTGAGTCAGGTGACCTGAGGTGATGTGAATTCAACCCAACCAATCTCCAACTGGTGGTCCAGGTTAGGCTCCCAAGTACCAAACAGTCCGCTATCTCTCTCTCTCTCTCTTTCTAGCAAAGTATCCGTGTGCCCCGCCCCCGCATGCAATTTCCTACAACGCTCAAATATATTAGCTCTGTCATTGTTCTGTGGTTCTCTCTCTAGCTACATCTCCTATCTTGTATTCTACGTACGCACAGTTGTACCTTCCCATTAACTTCTCTTTCAACCTTAATCAGTAAATTTTCTCTGTGTGACTGTGTGGCTCTCTTTCCTTATCCCCTCCTTTCCTCCTCTACACCCCTAGTTAACATTCTCCAACCATGCACTCTTCTCTCTCCATGTTCATTCTTCTCCCATCCACATGGCAGAAGAAGAGAGAGCCACATCATCAGACACCGACCAGCTCGCTCTGCGTGACTTGGTCATGTCTGATGCGGTTAGAGCGATTCATCTGACAATCGACACGGAGTGGGGCTCGCTCCAGCAGAGCGCCAGGCAGACTGCTGCTGCACGTGCACTGTGGGGCCATGTTGTCAATGACCCATTAGCTGATGTCTTAGCCGGCGAGCAATTATTGCAGGGTTTGTACAAGAAAATGAGGAGGGACAGAATGAGCAATGCAAAAGAGGTGTCTGGTGTGATGCTTGCCATAAGGACACTGTGGTTTGATGCAAGGCTCCAGGCCGCAATCGAATCTTTTGGGGGTGGCCATGTTCAATTAGTACTGTTAGGTGCAGGTTAGTTGAATATATAAGGATTGGTTCAATTTGTATTATATATATTTAGACTGCGTTAATTAGCATTTTAAATTATTTAATGTAATGCGATCATGTGGAGACATTTTACATTAATGGACGGACATTCATAATTACTTCAAAAGTAAGCATGAATTAATTAACAAGTCCAAAAGCAAGGAAAAGTGAATCTTAATTCCAAGGAACCAGTACCCAGCTCAGCTTTTAGATGTAAAGATTGATCACTTGAGCTATGATCCTTGACTCATGCGCCATAAAACTGACCAGTGTGAACTTTTGCATATTTTTAATTAGATTCAATCCCTTCCCCATTCTTTTTAGAAAATAAAAGGGGGGAGGGGGGCATATGAATTGCCCTGACGATAATTAATACATGTCATTTAACCGATACTCGGTGTTCTATATTTTTCTCACATGTATGACTTACCATTGTACAAGGAATGGATGCCAGGGCATATCGATTAAGTTACCTGAAGGAGACCACTATTTTCGAACTTGATTTCCCAGACTTAATACAGCTCAAATCTGACCTGATTCGCCAAGTAGTAGCATCCTCTGACAACCAGACAAACCTAACAGTTTCATCTGACCGACTGATCCATGTACCGGCAGATTTACGCGAACCCAACTGGCTCCAAAAGCTAACAGACTCCGGCTTTTCACCAGGAACCAACACGGTTTGGATACTTGAAGGAATTCTGTATTACCTCTCGTATGATGATGCAATGCAAGTGCTAGAAACAATTGCACGGGCACTCGAAAAGACTGCACACGCGGTGCTTCTTGCGGATTTCATGAACAAATCGGCAGTGTCATTATCTAATGATATGTACCAATTTTATAGTGATTGGCCTGACCAGCTCTTGCCTCGTATTGGCTTTTGCAATGTGAAGGTGTCCCAAATTGGGGACTCTGATGCAAATTTTGGGTTGCTAACTGATCCCGAAAATCTGTTTGAGAGGCGAAGGAAGATACCTAGATCGGTTGATATTGATTCGCTGGACGGTTCACCCTGCTGCCGTCTTTATTTGGTGGAGGCAACGGAGTCCCTGTCAGGTGAGGATAGCTGACAGGAAGAAAAAGAAAAATGTCAAGGAGGCAACAGGGTCTGTGTTCTATTAGGATAGCTTACAGGAAGGAAAAATATGTAAAGATTTTTTTTTAATTTTAATGTAAGATAGATATTTGTGATTCCTTGTCCTACATCTTTCTATATATGGTTCTGGAGTTGTTGGAATAATGATCTGATTCTACTATATTTCGAAATAAGCCTACGATTTTCCTAAATATTTAATTCTGAGTTGTCAATGTACTAAATAATAAAGGCTGTTCAAACAAGCATTTGAATCATAAAAGATAGCAAGAGCAAGTTTGCTGTAATAAAGAGATGTATTGAAAATGGATACAGACAGAAACAATCTGTGGTATTTTTTTCTTATCTAAGAAAAACTTAAGGATGGAATATAAAGATACAATTATTTTTTATCTCCAACCAAATTTCTATATATTCTAAAAATACAGAATTCAAATTTCAGATGCCTAAGCAGCTCTTAACTCCTTGTTCAAATTTGTCAAGCACAGAGATCGTGTCCATCAATTTATCTTCTATTTGCTTTCTACAGAAACAAATAAAGTTTATTCCACATATACATTATGAAAGTTAAGGTGCTCTTTTCTAATGACACTCTGTAACTAAGTATAATGAAATGAGCCTCAGTGACTAACCTATCAGAAGATAGTTCAAAATTGCTAGTTTCCATAAGGCTTCCAATATCTGAGAATGATCTGCATAATAACAATTTAAACACATTACTATAACAAATATTATGAGTATTGAAAATCTAGTTGATGCAAGAAAACAAGAAATTCTGTAGAAGCATACTCTAGCAATTCTATTCTGAGAGAAGTTTTCAAAAGCATTTTAGCTACTCGTTTAATAAATACACATATAGTTATCTACATCTAACTCATAAACTGATGCATAAATAAATTACTTCTTTTATACATGTTGCATTGGGTTTGGTTTTGGATGACACAAAAAAGCAAATCAGCATGTCAGGTACAATGAATGAGGCTGATAGCCACCCTTAAAACACATTTGAAGTGAAGTAAAGAAAAGCAAAATATTACCTGATGAGCTGATTAAGGTCAGCCTCAGCCTTTAACTTAACAGGATCCTTGTCATCAAGCAATGAAGAGGCATTCTTCAGTACCAGACTGAATGTGCAAACCTGAAAAAAAATGCAGTGAGGGTATTACTCACGGCTAGTACTGATACAACAAAACTACTATCCAACACTTTACCAGTTAGGGGTTTTCTCTTTTTCCTTTACCTGTATTGAATTATTTGTCTTCAATAGATTTTTGGGCTATTTCTGCTTTCCGGGCAGCAGTCTAGATTGTACCACTTGATGCATATAATAGGAACGATGCCTAACTAAGAGGAAGTTATTTCCTGTATTCCTTAAAATGAATTACATAATTGGAAGGAACAATGCCAAACCTCTACTCCTGTTCGAGATTGAAATGCAACGATCGAGTTTCTTTGGTCTGGTACACAATCTCTTGTTGCAGAACTAAGCAGGCCACGGATCTCTTCAACCTCAGCTGGCCCAGCACTTTCTGGTAAAGGTAAAAATTTATAGGTAGATAACTCAAATAGGACAAGACCAGAATAATCTTTATATATATATATATAGCAAGGCATTGCAGAAATGAGCCTAAAATCAGAAACAGAAGATGGTGATTCTTGTGCTCTTAGGAGGATGCATATTCCTAACAAGAATATATCAGACACATGTCCTGAGAATTGTCAGAATATCTAGCAGACTCTTGCAGAACAAGAATATATCACATGTACCTTCTAGAGTACATCAGAGTGTTCTATGTGCCCTTCACTTGATTCTAGTTTTATGTCTAAACTAACTCAAAAAGAAGATAAATGATAGCTAAATCTCTTCTGTCAAGTTTGATCTTTCAATGAACAAGGAAAAGAGAGGCTAAGAGAGGCAATTTCATGGTTTTCCGAATTATCAAGAGGTGTGTATGTGCAGTAAAATCTCTTATGTATTGATTGTCAGTAGGAAACTTGCCTCTAGCCTTGAGAAAAAGGGATTTATGTTTTGTTATAATGTTTAAATAGAGCCTAACATAAGTTAATCTAATAATCTTAACTAAACTAATAGCAGAATAAATTATCAAATACTAAGAGGTGGTCATTACTTAATAATTGGTAGGCTTTTTCGAGTGTCTGATGAGAGGCCTCGATCGGCGCCAGCACGTACTTTGAGGTTTTCTTCTTTTGTTCCCTTAGCCATTCTTTTGGTCCAGCTTCAATATTAAACTAAGAATGAGTTTGCTCATAAACAATTAAGCATGTATTGCATTAAAAAAAACATTTATCAAAAACTGAAGTGCGGATCAATGTCGTACAAATCCCTAAGCAGATAGCTGGGGCTGAACCAGAGCAAGCGAGAGAAGGGAGAAGGAAAAGAACGAGCGCGGCTCGGCGATTGGTGATCAATTGAGCGAATTCATTGGATGGTTGGACGGAAACGGTGCTACTTGCCTTGGAGCAGATCCGGCGAGACTGAAGGAGAGGAGGAGCGAGAGAGGCAGTGGCTGAATGGATAACTGCTCTCATGGCGACTCTTTTTTTAATTTAGATTTCTCTTTTTATTTATTTAAGGCCTATAGTTTCTGTAAATGGGCTTTTCTAGGCTATCTTGGGTCTATTGGGCCCATAAACCGGTACAACTATTCAACTTAAAAAGGAAACGTGGAAGTGTTTGCGTAGGCAATGGGGGAACCACCATCCGACATTTTTATTAATATCCAAAGTTTAATACAAATTATTATTTATGTCCAGATTCTGAGTCAATTGCGAAAAATGTCCAAGCCGGCCACAAAATGGCCTGCTTAGTCCCCCTGAGTTAATTATTATTTGTGGCCGGCTTACTCTTTTTTTTTTTTTTTTACACAAATTATTCTATTAAACTTTGGATATTAATAAAAATTTCAGTTTAATCTTTAAAGCTTATTTTTGCATTTAACGCACTTATTCAATTGTTTAAATATTTTTCTGTTTATTTTTTATGTTGTACTACTATTTTAATGTTGTAATATTTTATGTTTAGCACTATCATGATAATTTATTTTATCTGTAAAATATAAAAATAGTACCATAAAAGCACACATACAAAAGAACCGAAATATAGATAATCCAAATATACCAAACATAAATAGTATACCAAATATAAATAGTACAAAACTAGCAAAAATACAACTAAAATTGAGAGGGGGTATATCGATGAGGCGGTACTCCGGCGTTCGCCCGGCGCTCGCGCGGCCAGACTCTGTCTCTCTCGGTCACCACACTAGCATCGGCGGACCTGAGTATCTGCTCGGCGCTATCCCATCTGGCATCGCCTGTGGAGACTGGCTGTACTGACGGAGGTGTACCGAAGATAGATGCGGCGAACTCAGTCCCAAATGTAGGCTGAGTATGAGACCCGCTACCACTAGCCTCTCCATCATGCAGCATCTCTGTGCCATATCGGGGTACTGGCGGTGCCGACATGAAATCATCATTTAATACCCCGAAGTCATGGAGACTGTATGAGAGGAACTCAAAATCAGAAGTATTTGTCTCCGTAGGTGGTGGCTGTAGCGGCATCTCTACCGGACCCTGCAATCATACACATAATTTAGTAAATTTGATTTGAATGAAGAAATTTATTAAAAACTGACAGATACTGAAGTATGACATACCTGAGTCTGCACCGGACGTCCATGCTCATCGTACCATGCCGTCCACCCCAATGCTGGACAATACCCAACGATGGTTGTCCCACTCTGGATGCGAATCGGGGGAAGGTGGCATCTGAGACATCCTAACCGGGCTATCGTTGGGCTCAGTCGGATCTATCTCACGCCAGTTGATGTTCTCTCCGGCGTCTCTCAGCATACTGATAATCTTTTCACCGTGTCTGGCATCCTCAACCACATTAGCATTCTTCTTGAGGACGCGGTACCCAAGCTGTCTCCAGTTCTTCTTTCCCAGCATGGCAATCCCATGCCCGCACTCCTTGATCGAGGACAGAAGTTGAAAAAAATTGGCATGTCAGATCAAACCTTGATGAACTACTAAGTTAGAGAAAAACTATGTAGTTTTAGGTGCATTACCTGGCGAGCGAATGAACGGCCATTTTGATGGTAACCATCATCAGTTTTGATCCTGTCGCATTACAGATAGACACTCGCCATGCAGACCTGCATGTACCAAACATCGTACCTCAATTGGGGATCACCCTGGGTCTGAACGATCGCATATGGCTTGTGATAGAAGTCCAAATACTAAGGATCCTGTGCTGTATCGTAGTAGGCTAAAAAATGGGTGCTCCAGTCCCGGTCCGTTCGCCCTCGGTGGTTCATCCTGTAAGGAAGACATTAGTTGCAATACAAAGCTATCAAGTAATATAAGATATTTGACAATAGACAACGACTTACTTGTGCAGGTCTGTGTGCGTGAACCTCGGCAAAGATGGCTCTGCGGGAATGAACGGCCATAGTGCAAACTGACACAGCACCCGATCTGGGTAGTGGTGCTCCACTACCCAGAAATGTATGAGTGGACCTCGGTAGAGCCACATATCCCGCCCCTGCTCCCCAATACACTGGCCCGGCAAGAGGTTCTCCGTGTACAACTGCTCGTACGGCGTCCACTCAACAAGATCGGCAGGCAAACTCTGAAGCTCTGACCGGACTGGCCTGATCCCAACGGTAGCACCGTGGGTCCGATCTAAGTAGTGGTGGAAACCGTGCCACTTCTTCCCGTATGCCGGACATCTCCAAGTATCTGGCGCTCCCCAATCCGGCGCCTTATTGGGAATAGGTCGGCCCACCGGTAGCCGTGACCACGACCAGTACTGAAGCAGGAGTACTGGCCCGTAAATTTGCTTTGCATTCTTCTGCATTTTCAAGAACATTAGACGTCAGTGTATTTTCATTGATTGATTGATTAAATAATTTACTAAGAAAAGAGTTGGAGATTTACCTCACTACTACAGCACAGGTGGGAGTGCAGATGGGCTAGGACAGCCCCACCCCAGTTGTACGGCGACGGCTGCTCAAGGTCTGTCAGTAGCTGGAGGTACATCATCGGCATCTGGTCACCGCTGGAATCAGGAAACATGACAGAACCAAAAAGGTCCATCACGTAGCCCCGTGTATATCTGCAATACAAAACATATTAAAATTCTTATAGAAACAACTTATAGTAAATGTAATAGAATTCTCGTATTGGAAATTGATTAATAGAAACAAGTTATAGATTTTACCTCTGAATCTCCAGCTCGGTGGAATCTGCGGAGAGACCCGCGCTGAAGTGCTCCCTTAACCTCGTCATCCGCATATGGAATTTCGACCTCCCATTTTCCCCAATGATATGGAAAGGATCAGCTCCCAGCAACTCGCTGACATCACCTATAAATCTGGTGCTGTCAGATACGCCGCCAACAGGTGTGCCACGGATAGGCAAACCCCAAAGGGCACCCACATCCTGGAGAGTCACTGTCATCTCTCCGAATGGCATGTGAAACGTGTGCGTCTCGGGACGCCATCGCTCCACCAGTCCTGCGATGAGAGATGCATTGATGATGCTTCTCTCTGCCCGCACAATGTCCACAACCTGGTAGAGACCCAGGTTGATGAGGTACGGGTCCATCATCTCGTAGTACTGCATGTGAACGCACCGCAACTTCACTTCTAAAACACCCGTGTCCTGCATTGAAAAAGTAATCCACATGGTGTTAACATAATAAAATTTAAACTCAACAAATTTAAAGAAAATCTAAAAAAAGATACGTACCTCACGAGAAGCCAGTGAGACTCGGTGATCGTTGTGGGGAATCCACAGGAGAGGACTGATGTGCTCCGTGCTGCTAGTACTGATCGGCTCGTCCACTACTGGACGACGAGTAGACCGTGCTCTAGGCATCCTGATGTCAAAAATAACCTAAAATAGGCCAATTGCCGTTAAAACATGCTAAAACAGGCTACAATAACCTAATTTCGGTAAAATATACTAAAAACGACCAAAATAGGCTTAATTCTGTTTAAACATGCTAAAATAGGTCAATTGCGGTTACAATAACCTAAAATATGCTACAACAGGCTTCAGTAACTTATTTCTGGTAAAATATGCTAAAAACGACCAAAATAGGCTTAATTCTGCTTAAACATGCTACAATAGGTCAACTGCGGTTACAATAACCTAAAACATGCTAAAACAGGCTACAATAACCTAATTTCGGTAAAATATGCTAACAAGAGACAAAAATGCTACAATAGCGCTTAAAAATGCTAAAATGGGTCAAATTTCGCCTAAAATAACCTAATTGCGCCTAAAATAACCTTAAATATGCTACAATACCCTAATTTCCGTAAAATATGATCAAATGGTCTAATTTTCCTAATTATGCTACATTCGGCTAAATTACGCTTAATTAGCCTAATTATGTTAAAAAATGCCAAAATACCCTAAATATTGGTCAACTATGCTAATTACACTAAATTACAACAAATTACTCTAAATCCTAACCCCTAACCCCTAAACCCTAAATCCTAAAATAAATAAATTTAAATTTAAATTAGATTAAAAAAAATTACCTCAAAGAAGAGAGCAAATTCAGTTGAGAGATGAGGGAGTTGTGAGGAGGAGAGAGAAAAAGGGGTATATACAGGGTGAAATACGAGTTTTTTTTAAAAAAAAGGGGTAAGCCAGCTATTTTGTGGCCGGTTTGGATATTTTTTGCAATTAGCTCAGAATCTGAATATAAATAATAATTTTTATTAAACTTTGGATATTAATAAAAATGTCGGAACCACCACCACTTAGTATATGTTTTCCAGCTAGACTTATTCCATAAAAAAATTTAGTTGTTCATGTGCTTATTCTTTGGTCATAAAATACCCCGAAAAGCAATTCCAGGCTAACAATTCTTATCCAAAAAGAGAGGTCGAGTCAGTTCCTTATGTCCAAGTGGCTCCGAATCATGCATCCCATGATTCTCTCATCTCACAAGTCACAACCACTGCCACTAGAGAGTAGTGGCAAAAATAAATTCCCCTTCTTTCGATCTTAGCCAAACAAAATGAAAAAGGAAATTTTCCAAATGGAATTTCGTTGGATCTAGCTAGTTTATTAAAATAGTTAATGGTTGACAGTGACTGTACTTTTTTTTACGGTTAGCAGTTCTAATTAAACCAAATTAACGAAAATTTAAAATATGTCGAAGCAAAGTAGAAAACTCATGTCTATGAAATATTTCCCCAGTTACGAACGCTGACCAATGACATGCTAACAAAATTGGGATATATAGATTAGAGTGAGGCAATATATTTGTTAAAAAAATCCTAGACGCCGCTTTGAGAGTCTCAGAGAAACCAAAGACGATTCTGCGCCCCCACCCCCCACCTGCGTTCACCCGGATCTCACCCCATCTCCATTTTCTTCTCTCTTTCTCTACTCCGTTCGAGTTTGAGCACGTGTTTCTACTAGTGGATCTAGCTACTGCTTTCGGTGATTCTGTCTAGTGGATCTGACCACTGCTTCTCGATTCGCCTCGATTCAAGGTTTGACTGAGGGTGTTGTGAATTCGTTCCACTTCCGTAGTATCTACTATAGTTATATATAAATAATGTTTTTATGGTTGTTGCCTGTTGGAGATTATAGTACAACCTCAGAAGATTCATCATTGGTTGTTAATAGGCAACAAATAAACTAGCATAGCAAATACAGCTGTATATCTGTAATTGGTACCTAGCTTATATTTAGGATGTAATTAGGGAAGAGATCAATCAATCTCTTATTAAGGAAAACAGCCAACGGCTAGTAGCACAATAGGCTATATGTATGCATGTATAGAGCACTTGTAAAGATCAGAATTCTCAATAAAGTTTTTCATCATATTTCATCATCTCCCTCAAAACTTATTATGGTATCAGTAACATCAGTAAGCTGCACATAGTTCTCAAAACCTCAAAATCCAACATGTCTCAATCTGACAACACCAAAATCACAAATATCATCCTCAATGGCAACAGAAATTATATTCCCTGGTCCAGATCAGTAACAATCGGTCTTGGTGGCAAAGGCAAACTAAATTTTGTCACAGGAACCAAAGAAAAGCCCAAGGCAGCAAAACCAAACGAGGCGACTCCTGAAGAGAGCGCAAAAATAGAAGAATGGGAGACCACCGATCAAATGATCATGTCGTGGCTACTCAGCACAATGGAACCTCAGATTTCAAATGTGCTCATGTACTCCAGCACAGCAAAGGAGGTATGGGAAAAAGCCAAGAGAAGGTATGGTCAACAGAAAATTTTTGCACATATCTTTAGTCTCAAACAAGAGTTTTCCCAAATTAAACAGAGTTCCCAAAGCAACAATGAATTAGTGACCAAAATCATGTCAAAATGGGAAGAACTCAATGTCTACCTCCCACCAACAACAGACCCAATCGAAACCCAAAAAAGATCCGAAATGGACTTAATTTTCACTTACCTGGGGGCTCTCGATTCAAGCTATGAACCGATTAGATCTCAGATTTTGGCGTCAGCCGACATGCCAAGTTTTGATGATATTGTAGTAAGAATCGAACAAGAACAATCCAGGCGGGCACTCATGAATCCCCAACTGACAGCCGAGTCAGAGAACAACAAGGCTTTCAACATCAAGTTTTCAAACCCTAACCCTAGGGATTCAGCCAAGGCGACAAGGGGGAACTCAGCCTCTGACTGGTGCGACCACTGCAAACGAGCAGGGCACAGTCGCGATGGCTGCTGGGTGCTTAACCCTCATCTCCGAACAAATCGCAACAAAGGCGAGAGGAACAATTGGGGCGGCGGAAAGAACAGAGGGAAAGAGCAGAAATTCGGAGGGGTGAGTAACAAGGGTGCGTCGGACCCAAATGAAAACCAGGCCGAACCAAGTAACAACAGATCCGACCCCTCTGGATCTTCTGTGGCGTCTGCAGAACAGCTGAGCCAATTGTTGAGTCAGTTGAATAGTTTGTTACAACAACAAACAGCAGGTTCTGTATTATATAAATCTAATTTATTTTTCTCTGATCAGAACAGTAGCCCAAAAATAGCCAACCTGTGCCATAACACGAGTAAATGGATTGTTGACTCGGGTGCTACCGACCACATGACATGGGACCAAAATAAATTAAAAAATATTATACCAACCGCAGAATCACAGCATGTAATTGTTGCAAATGGAAATAAAGTCAAAATTGAAGGTTTAGGTACCACCAATTTTTTCACAAAAGATGTAAACAATATTTTGTATTTACCATATTTCAATTCAAATCTTTTATCAATTAGCAAAATAACACAAGATTTGAATTGCAAAGTAATATTCTCACCACACGAAGTGATATTTCAGGACCAAGAATCAGGGAAGACGATTGGTGAAGGTTTTTTAAAAAATGGGCTTTATTATCTTGAAGAACCCATAAATAAATGTCATGTGTCATTAAGTCCAATAGACCGTGACAAATTACTGCATTGGAGATTTGGTCATCCATCTGATCAAGTTTTAAGTAAACTGTTTTGTTATAATCTAGACTCTAGTCATTGTGATGTGTGTAAACTTGCAAAACAAACCAGATTGCCTTTTCCCTTATCTACTAGTATATCAGAAGCAAAATTTGATTTAATTCATTCAGATGTGTGGGGTCCAGCCCCGGTTGATTCTTATAACCATTTTAAATATTTTGTCACATTTATAGATGATTTTTCTCGTACCACTTGGGTTTATCTTTTAAAAGGAAAAAATGAAGTTTTTTCATGTTTTAAAGATTTTTTTACTTTTGTTGAAAATCAATTTAATGCAAAAATTAAGATTTTTAGATCAGATAATGGGACCGAATATGTCAACAAAACATTTCTAGAGTTTTTTAAGTCAAAAGGAATCCTTCATCAAACCACATGTATTAATACACCTGAACAAAATGGTGTTTCAGAAAGAAAAAATCGTCATCTTCTTGAAGTCACTCGATCACTCCTTTTTCAAAATAATGTTCCAAAAATATATTGGTCAGATGCAGTATTAACAGCCACCTATCTTATCAATAGGTTACCAAGTGCAAGATTAAAAAACATGAGTCCTCTAGAAATTCTCAAAGGTAGAAAAATTGATCTTGACCACATTCGAGTTTTTGGATGCACTTGCTTCGTACATATTAAACGACATGACAAGTTAGACAAAAATTCTGTCAAAACTATTTTTTTAGGATATTCTTCTGAAAAAAAGAATATAAGTGCTATGATCCAAAATATTTTAAAGTTTATTTTTCAAGAGATGTGTCCTTTTTTGAAAACAAACCCTATTATCAGACAAATGAGCAAATACATCCACCAAGGGAACCCGTTCTATTACCTCCAACTAACTTTGTCTTTCCAGAAGAATTAAATGGAGTACAGGTTATGCCTGATGTTCCGAGTGATAAGCCAACTCCTACTCCTCAAAATAGTGAACCACCTGCAATTCCTTCAGGGGGAGAAACTGAGGCAAGTGGAGAATCAACTCAAGCTCAAGAAGAAACTGCCTTACGAAGATCTACACGACAAACTCAACCTTCTGTCAAGTTAAGGGATTATGTATCCCATCAGGTAATGTATCCAATTCAAGACTATATTTCTTATACAAAGGTCTCACCAGAATACCGGGCCTACTTGGGTAACATTAATAACCAAATTGAACCAACCACCTTTGGTGAAGCAAATAAAAGTCTCATTTGGAAGAAAGCTATGGAAGAAGAACTGCAAGCCTTAGAGAAAAATAACACATGGAACATAATTACCTTGCCAAAAAATAAGAAACCTGTAGGGTGCAAATGGGTATACAAGATCAAATACAATTATGATGGTACTATTGAAAGGTACAAAGCTATGTTAGTAGCCAAAGGGTTTACTCAAACTTATGGTGTCGATTACCAAGAGACATTTGCACCGGTAGCAAAAATGAATACAGTTAGAATTCTACTATCGGTAGCCACCAACTTAGGATGGAACTTGTCTCAAATGGATGTCAAAAATGCATTCCTTCAAGGAAATTTGGAAGAATAAGTCTATATGACTCTTCCTCCAGGACACAAAAATGAGTCAGATCCATCACTAGTGTGTAAACTACAGAAGGCGATCTATGGTCTCAAACAATCTCCAAGAGCATGGTATGCCAAACTAAGCTTTTCCCTTTTAAAAATTAAATTTATCAAAAGTACAGTAGATTCCTCTATGTTCATAAAACATTCGCAAAATATCACTACTATTATTATAGTTTATGTAGATGATATTATTATTACTGGAAATAACAATGAGGAAATTACAAGGGTAAAACAATATTTAAAAAAGGAATTTGACATCAAGGACCTTGGACAACTTTCATATTTTCTTAGAATAGAAATAGCTCACTCAAATAAAGGATTATTTCTATCTCAAAGAAAATATGTACTTGACCTGTTAAAAGAGACTGGTAAACTAGGAGCTAAACCAGCCAATACCCCAATGGAAACAAACACTAAATTGGGATTAGAAGATGGTGAATTACTATCTGACATAGGACAATATCAAAGGCTGGTGGGAAAACTAATATACCTTACAGTTACCAAACCTGATATCTCATTTGCAGTTAGTATGGTAAGCCAATTTATGCATGCTCCGCGTACCAGTCACTTGAGTGCAATTGATAGAATACTTAGATATCTCAAATGCACTCCAGGTCAAGGGATTTGGATGAGAAAAAATGGTTCTAATGGTGTGGTTGGTTTCTCTGATGCAGATTGGGTCGGGAGTTGTGACAGAAAATCAACCACTGACTTTTGTACCTTTGTAGGTGGGAATTTGGTAACTTGGAAAAGCAAAAAACAGAACGTTGTCGCTCGTTCAAGTGCCGAAGCAGAGTACCGGGCCATGACATCCACAGCAAGTGAACTTGTTTGGATAAAACAATTACTACGTGAAATGAAGATAGAACATGAAGAAGCTATGAAGATGCACTGTGATAATCAAGCAGCACGACATATTGCATCTAATCCAGTATTCCAAGAGAGAACAAAACATATTGAGGTGGACTGTCACTTTGTTAGAGAAAAAGTGCAGTCTGGAGAAATTGAAACGCCATTTGTCAGAAGTCATGAGCAACTGGCAGATATTTTCACAAAGGCACTTGACAAGACTAGTCATCTAAACATACTCAACAAGTTGGGTTCAATCAATTTATTCGAACCCCACTTGAGGGGGAGTGTTGGAGATTATAATACAACCTCAGAAGATTCATCATTGGTTGTTAATAGGCAACAAATAAACTAGCATAGCATACAGCTGTATATCTGTAATTGGTACCTAGCTTATATTTAGGATGTAATTAGGCAAGAGATCAATCAATCTCTTATTAAGGAAAACAGCCAACGGCTAGTAGCACAATAGGCTATATGTATGCATATATAGAGAACTTGTAAAGATCAGAATTCTCAATATAGTTTTTCATCATATTTCATCATCTCCCTCAAAAGTTATTATTGCCGATGACGATGATGTTAAGATATTGTCTCCTTCCTCCTCTCATTCTTCTTCTTCTTCTCCTGCTTCCAAGCTTCTTTTCTGGCTTCCACACTGGTTGTTCCTCTGAGAGGTGATTGTCCCAGTCCGTTTGATTCAGTTCTCAGTTCGGTTTGATTCAGTACCTTCTCGATTGCACATTTCTCTGAGCGGTGACTGTCTCGGTTCGGTTGATTCAGTTCCCGGTCCGGTTTGATTCAGTGCCTTCTTGACTGCGATTCTGTGTAGTCTGCCAGAATAAATAAGACAAATAAGCGCACAGAGAAAACAATCACTAGGCTCCTATAATTACGATCAAGCAAGAATGATAAAATTTGTATCCACGGGATGCACATACCCCTGTGTGTGTTTTTTATTTGTTTTATAGCTTAATGCTTTCAAACACTCGTTGCCTAATATTATGTAACAGCTAGCTTGTAACTTTTTTGAATCCATGCAATCGCCTACGAGCTTTCAACCAAAAAAAAAAAGATTAGAGTGAGGCTATGGTACTATGCATAGCACATATTGGCTCGTGCTATGAACTTAATTTTTCGATTTGAATCATTCAACATGATCTCCAAATTCATATGTACATGTAAACTAAATTTTACATATTTTAAAATTTGTTAACTATTTTTTTTTTTAACTTCTGGACAATCCATAAATAATGATATTTTACTCATCTAAAATAATAGTAAATAAATTATAAAAAATGTAAAATTTAGTTTATAAATACATATTCATGTGGAGACCATGTGAATAGTTCGGATGGACCGTTAGAATTTTGAAAACAAAAATATTAATACGTAGTATGAACCAATCCGCACTATGCATAGTACCATAACCTCACTCTATAGATTATATTGATAATAAAATTATTTAAAAACCATGACACAACTATTATCAAAATAAAAAGGTATAATATTGTAAATGTGTTCTATATAATTTAATAAATTGTGTATAAAACTTAAGTTAATTCAAATTCTGATCAGTCATTCAATGGACAACAATATTTAATATTTTAATTTTATCGAGATTTGATTATAAAAAATATTGAATTGTACTAAAATTGATATATCATAGAAAATAGGGTAAATTTCACTGGAAGTCACTAAATTTTGTCATTTATCACAAATTAGTCACTCAAGTTTGATTTGTTCTTTCATAGCTACTGAATTTTTAATTTGTTTCAATTAAGTCACCTTATAATTTTTTCATCCAAAATATTAACGGAATATAACTTTTTCATTAGTATTTTGAACAGAATGAGTATATTCCGTTAAAATTTTGAATAAAATGAGCATATTCTGCATATTTTTGATAGAATGAGAATATTCCGTTAATATTTTGGACGAGAAAGTTATAGGGTGACTTAATTGAGACAAATTAAAAATTTAGTGGCTATAGAGGGACAAATCAAACTTGTGTGACCAATTCGTAACAAATAACAAAATTTAGTGACCTCCAGCAAAATTTACCCTAAAAAATAGATTCATAATTTTATTATTTCCATTTCTAAAACTGTCGGATGTTGTCGAGATATCCTTCCTAAACAATTATTGCATTGTAATTTGTAAAGCCTCAAGATGAATTTCCTCCGCAATATATTTTGTTCTTTTTATTTTTGAAAATATTTTTGCACCAAACGTGTACACCTCTTATCATTCTTAAAGTTTCATAAAAATTATTTGTAATTAACACGTAAATTATTATATTTGAACCCATAATTATTTATACTTAGTGTGCAGATTTGTAACGTGTTTGTTATTATTATTTTTTTAATGATTATAAGGAAATAAGGTAAAGTATTTTTAAAATTAATAAAAGTGTAATTTTTAGATCTTGTATTTCTAGTAATGTAACGCCAACGTGTAATCAATTTTATTATAATATTAGAAAGGTGGAGATAAGAAAGTAGGCTGATATTCTTGAGAAAAAAAAAAAAAAAAACCTGTTAAAATCAGCGCGCGGTACACAAGAGTCGACGATCCTTGTGGGACAGGTACACGTTCAGAGGCCGCAAAATAAGAGACACGTCCGGACTCGGGACCCACGTCATAGGAGCATCCAGTATCTCCATCAAGATGGGGTCCGGATCCCCTAAAGTAACCCAATATTTGAATTTTGGATCAAAACCATCCGATTCGAATTCGTCGCTCGAGATTGTCTCGGAATTCGAATTCGTCGTCGAGATGTGTGTGCTCACTTCAGGAATGAATTTTCGCAGATTTGAATCGGACGGTCTCGATCCAAAACTGGTAAATTTGAGCATGCCAGTCAGAAAATTTATTTGAAAATGATATGTATGGACTTGGCTTGTACAAATTTGAGCATGCCAGTCAGAAAATTTATTATTGGATTGTTGAGGACATGAGGCCAAAGTATTGGTGTGGATCTATCACAAATCACAATAGTAAAATATATCTTCAAACAATAAAATTTTATGAAGTTTATATTAATCTGGATGATGCAGTGAATATATTATTTAATTTTGATATTGGTAACTACATATTGAAAAATAAATAAAGAAGAGGGTTCAAATTCTTCTATTTTTTATGCCTCCATTTTATAAATCTTTAATAATAATTAGTTTTTTTTAGTACAAGTATGTTGGCATGTGCATCTCTCTCACACATTGGTTAAATTAAATATCTAAGGATTTGAATTTTATTCGTATCCGCTGTGAATAATATGTTATTCAGGGGCAGACCCACCTTAGGCCAGGGAGGTCAACTACCTCCCTCTGAATTTTGAAATTTTATAGAAATTTATAGGTTCGGATCGACTTTGCTCCCCTAGAAGTTTATGTGCCCCCTCTGAACTTTTGATTTGTAATTAATGTTAAATTTAGGGTTAAAATTATAATAAATTTCTTGAATTCTGATTGATAAGTAGGATAAGAAGTTAGAGCATTGAAAATTAGAATTAAACTATTGTTTTTTTATCTAGTACCCAATTAACTAATGGATTGAATATGATTAACTATTTAAACCCGATTCGCTATTTTTTTGCCCCACTTTGACAAAAATTCTAGCTCCACCCCTGATATCATTGTCATTAGACCACAGACTCAGTCAATCATTAATTCACTCATAGTAGCTCTATCATGCAGAGTTAGTTTAGATATATTGAATTTGAGCTTTTTAGCGGGTCTTTACAAATCTGAAATATAATCTATTAATAATTAATAAATACATAGAACAAATATATTGATTTTCCTAATTTACAATTGTTAAAACGAGATTAGATAATTGAAATCACATAAACAACAAACTTAAGCAATCTTTCCGATTTAAATGATAGACCAGGTCTATCTCAAATTCCCCTTAATCCTCAATCTTACTTTAAAACCCAGCCGTTCTTAACAATTCTTCCCCGCCATCACCTTTGCTCGGATCCTCTCCTCAGTAGCATAATACAGAGAACACTATAAAACATTGGATCTCCTCTATATTCCCTCCAAGGGACTCGTACTGAGATCGGACGGCTAAGGTTACTCTTTAGACGGTGCAGAGTGGGAGTGGATATGCAGGCCCCAGTGACATCTCCAAGTCCTTTTCCTCTGTAACGGGGCACAAGATAATTTCCCTCCATTGCTCCAATCAAATCGGGCCATGTGGCCCAACCCGACAAGCCTTTCCGAATCTCCCCCAGAATCAGATGCGCCTACTTTGTTCCTCGGGACCATCGTATCTCCCTTCTCTCTCACAGCGCCGGTTTGATTCCCAGTGGCATTGCCGGAAATTGCAATTAGTGCCACAAAATTGAGGCATTGGTGGTGGTGGTGTTGGTGTTGGTGTTGGCGCAGACAAGCGAATTTATTCTTCTTTCGCCTTATCCGAATCCGACCCGACACGACACGCGTTGCTTTCTCCGTGCATTAGCGTAGCATATCCCTATTTAAGGAGACCGAAGCATGCGTTTCACCACCGCATTTCGTCTCTTCTCTTCCTCTCTCCCTTCTCTATCCACAAAAGGTCAGAACTGTACTCCTCTCTCTCTCTCTCTCTCTCTCTCTCTTAATTTTCTCATTTTTTCTTTAGTTGTCGTATCGAGCGAACTTTCTCGTCTTTTTTGTTGTGAAATTCAAACGTTAGAAAGCATTATCTGGCTGGAGTTCCGGTCTGTTTAGAGTAATCCAAGCTTGCTCCGCTGAGCTAATCAGTTCATAGTTTCACTTTTATTATGTGATAAATTGATACTTGAGAGTTTGATTAGCCCCAAATCAGTTCTCCGGAAGGGATATAAATCAGTTCTCTGGAAAGGTTATATCTGGTTTGATTTGGATGGGACTTCGTAGCATATACAGTGGAAATAGTCGTATGATTATCCGTAGTTGAACGTGGACTTAATCTGATTAGGATTCGAACATTTTTTAGACAATCGAAATCAAGTTATGTTTCGTAGGAGCCTTCACTTTTTTTGGAGTTATTGGAAGGAGCCGAATATAAGTGTTATCTTTCCAGAATCCCAGTTGTTTTGCACAATTTAAGCAGATGTGCTCTTTTTAACCAATTATATGCTCTTCTGAGCTCACGAGTTAACAGCTAAATTTTATTTGAAATTTTGTGAAGTGAGAATTTGCAACTTGAGTTGAATTTGAAAAGAAGCATCTGGTTGTTTTCCAGTTTTTCACATACTAGGGATCGGATTGGCTTCTATTTAGTAACCAGACCATGGTTTTGATTGAGAATGAACCATTATTTAATTATAATTCCTACTCTGTTTCACATGACTCAGATAATTATTTTCCCAGGACCAAAATTTCAATTCTAGAAAGCATCACCAGGCTAGAATTTCCTGCTAATTTTGCTTAAATTTTAAGTTGTGCAGTTCAGCTTGTCCATATTTGTACAAAAACACCTGGATAGTCCAGGTCACCAAATCGATTTGACTCTCTAAATAATGTCAAACAGTCTGTAGTGTGCCTGACAGGAGGGGTATCCTAAGCTGCCTGATTTGATACTTTATTGTCGGTGGAGTGATCCTGACAGCTAGATCTGAATTGGAGAGTCCAGATTTTCCCAGGATTCCCCGGTCATCTCTTTAGAGAGAGAAGCTAAACAAAAGTTCTACGTTCTTCTTAGCTAATGAGCTCACAATTTGTGTTTTTACTTGAAAATTTCGAGGTGTAATTTCATATATAACCCTGTAAAAGCCTCAAAACATCAGGTATACCTTGCAAAATATGAATATCAGAATTCTATCTGCAGACCTCTAAAATACTGTGGATCCACATCATTGATGTCCTATTGTTACTTGGTAGTCAACTCTGGTAATCTACTCAGTTGATTTAACAGTTAACACTTGCCAATATTAAATTAGCCTGGGTTGATGACATAAAGTTAAGTGGCTATTTTATTATTGCTAGTAATTCTTTAATACTCTTCTATATTTCTTGATTCCTTTTTTCCTTTCTGAAATTGTTCATTGCTTCTTCTGTATCTGAATGCTATAGAGAGGGGGAGTGGGTTCGCATGTGAAAGTCCACCTAAACTAAAAGGTGTACTTTTGAGCGGAAAATCTTCTGTCCATGCAGCTAATTTCTGTGTGTTCTTCTGGCAGTGCACATGTTAGGTGTTTTCAACAATTCAACATATTTGACATGATGTGGATGACTTGTGTGTCTTAGGGAGTTAATAAAATATATGCAAGGCAAAATAATTCCTTGACATATGACAAGAAGTTTCTAGATTCCTCCCACGAAACTTCTCTAGAACTTAAGTTCCTAACTTATTTTTGTTGGATCCTTTTGGCTTTTTTGTAAGGTAATTGTCACTCCTAGTTGAATCCCATTCCAAGAGAACCAATCCAACTTTTCTAGCTCTCTATCCAAATAGAATAATGGATGCACTTTTTACTTGTTGTCTGATACAATCATATCTTATTCTCAAATAGAAGTGAAACCTCCTGTGCTAATAATAAAAAAACTTTGTTCGAATTGAACTTTTCTTCACTTCCTGCCAGCAGTGCTTATCTCCAATTAGGCATTTATGAATTTCAGCTTTTAAAGGATCTGTCTCAAATTATGTTGTATAAATACCTAGCTCATTCTATAATTTTGTTTGTACTTAATTCTTTCTCGTCAGAGACACACACACACACACACACACACAGAAGGGTGGTATTCTCATACTTTCAAGAGGAAAAAATTGGTAAATACCTCTGTCCATGAAAATAATAATCACCAAACTGCCACCAATAAGCTGGATAGAGTATACCACATTTATCCTATAAGTTATTGTACTACTTTGGACCAGTATATTTTTTGGTACATGCTCTCCTTGTGGTGGTTTGTTCATGATGTTTGTCCATATCCACAACCATCAAAGTACTTTCCTTGAAGCAGACATGTCCTCATTTATAGCAGCATGCAAGTTTGTCACTTCCTTAGTATAAAACTGTTATGATACATTATACAATCTAACACTATAATCAGGGTTCAGCTATTGGATCGCGAAGGTTGCAATGGAGCCGATGGTTGGTAAAGTCTGGTCGAGCACGCAAATATCAGGGGAAAGTATTCCAATAGGAAAGCAGATATTCTGTAACAGATCGTTAAATATGAAGAATATAACAGCTGTTGGTTTTGACATGGACTACACTCTTGCTCAGTACAAGCCTGAGACATTTGAGGCATTGGCCTACCAAGGGACTCTTGCCAAGTTGGTCAACGACCTCAACTATCCCGATGAGGTTAGTAAAGTTATATCTTTGCCCTTGTGAATGAGAAATATGATGCATTCCCCAAAAGCATGGGAGATGATACACGGCACATTGTAAAGAGCAGAAATTTCCTCTAACCTCTACTCTACCTTGCTTGTTTCATCTCTGTATTGATGGGAAGAAAAGAGGTTAGTTTGGCTATTTCCTGAAGACATTCATAGAGGAGGGGCATACGAGGCATGAGCCATGTTTAGAGGGCCATATGAAATAGTTTCTCTTATTGCATGGTTAATAAGCTATTTTGTTGTTGTGTACAGTACAATCTCAATCATTCCTATTAATTTATCCCAAGGGACACAAGTTTTATATGATGCTACTTTTTTAGTTACTGAAGTGGCAGTTCGACTGGAAGTACATGGTCAGAGGTCTGGTACTTGACAAAAAGAGAGGAAATATCTTGAAGGTACTTGGCTTTACATGCCAATTTCATTGATAGTTCTTAAAAATTTCATGAGAAACTAGAAATATCATACATGCCCATGCAAGGAATTGAAAATATCATGAATATCCTGTAAGACATTTAAAATTCTCTTTGAGCATCTCACTACCTTACTGATCATTGCTGCATGTTTAGAAGATGGGAATTTTTTTTTTTTTAAGAGAATTGGAGCACAGATATACATGTTGTTTCCAAGTGGGACATGCGAGATATTTCACCTTTTCTATCTAAATACATAAAATTATTCCAATTTTAACTAGTGGATACCTGATATATTTCAGATGGATCGGCACAAGTATGTCAAAGTTGCTTATCACGGTTTCAAAGAAATGTCAAAGGAAGAAAAAGTTGCAGCCTATGGAAGCACATTAATTAGGGATTCTTTTGACGAGCCTGATTATGCACTTATTGACACTCTTTTCTCACTAGCAGAGGCATACCTTTTTTCACAGCTTGTTGATTTTATGGACAAGAACCCTGGCAAAGTCCCTGCCGGTACTGAGTACGTTTTTTTTTTTTTTTTTTGAGGTGATCAGATATTCGTTATATGTAATATCCTTCCAAATTAGGAGCTCAACTTTAAGTGCACTGCTAACCCAAAAATGTTGCTGTGATGGTTGGATCTCTGGTACCAAGTCCTGCCCTGAATAGCCTGGCTGAGCCAACCAGAGTATATCGTATTTTTAAGACGACACAAAAGGAATCTAACTGAAGATCTAACACAAAAGAAAAACATAATTTTACCAGTCAATATTTAATACAAGTTAAGTACAACAATTTCAGATTATTTTTAGTCTAGCCGTATTACTTGATGCACTCAATAATATATTAGACTGAATGCCTCATGTGGTCCCTTATGGAAAGTGACAATCAGGCCCAAATAAGCCTAGCCCAATACCATTATTGGACATAAGAAAAGAAATTTTTTACTTAGGGAAAACCGTGAGCGTTTTTCCAGTTTCCAAAACTTGTGGCTCTGAAGAGAAACCACCCAAAAAAAGTGATTTTTGCGGGTTGCAACGCGAGGGAGAGTGATCTATAAATGCGGTTGGGGGGACACTATAGGCTTGTATATTATTATCCTGTATTGATCTTTTCTTAGCTGAGGGCCAGGGCGGGTGGGGGGAGATCTACTGAGATAACTCCCATAAAATATCTAGAATTCGTATATACTGGAAGTTTTGGTTGGTTCATTACCTTTTAATGGTTGGTTGTTCGCTTTGTCTTGTTTAAATTGTTCCTTTATATGTTGTTTGGTACTTTCTTACTTAGGTTGCTGTTGTTCTGCTTAAGGTTGAATTTATAACATGCAAAAGATGAGAAATTTTGATTACATGTTAAAACATTCACTGATACTTTTCCATTTTATGCTGGCAGCTATGCTGTTATGTACAGAGATGTCAGATTTGCTGTTGATTTGTGCCACCGCGACGGAACTCTGAAGAAAATGGTTGCAATGGATCCGGGAAGGTAAATTTGTTATGAATTTTCTGTAGCACTAATATACAATTGCTGCTATAAATTATTCTTATCCAATACTGTTGAGCTATAATCCTGTACAATGTTACTACAGACATTCAACAATCATGATGTCAAACCTTCTATTGCAAATAGTTTCTGTTACTTACACCATACAAACAGGTACATAAATGAAGATCTTGCCATAGTCCCCATGCTCAAGATGATCCAGAAATCAGGCCGATCTACTTTTCTGGTGACTAATAGGTACTTATGTTTTTCTTCTTCTCCTTGTTCACTTTATATTTAATCAAGGAGCACATGATGTGGTTTACAATTGAGTGGTTTTTATACTAGTCAATTAGTCATTTGTTATACTTTGTAGTAAAAATTAAGTTAATTCTCACCTGTTAAATGCTCTTCTTCTTTTTCTTCTTCTTCTTCTACTATTTTTCTGTAAAGTACTTCTTACATGCTTAACTTCTTTCTGATACAGCTTGTGGGACTATACAGATGTTGTCATGAACTTTCTCTGCGGGCCCCACTATTCAGATGTTGGCTATCCTGACAATCATAAGTGGCTCCAGTACTTTGATGTGGTAATAACTGGCAGGTGGGTTGTTTCTGTATCTTGCTTTTAGATTACTATTTGTGTTATTTTACATTGCTTTCTATATTTACTTTTCCGAGAGTGACATTTTCAACAAAATTCTATTAAGATCTGAGTATCTGATTTAATTTAATTTTAAAATTTCGGGCAGTTTTTATCTCACTGGTATAGCTAAAAAACGACCAAAATTTCAGCTGTGGATACCGACTTAAACTATCTTTGTTTTTGTTAGTTCATTGCTTGTTGCTATTAGAGCTAAATTTGGTTAAATACCATCAATATTTACAAATAAGAAAGATACCTAAATCATTTTTATATGTTTTTTCCTTTCTAGTTCAAAGCCTGGTTTCTTTCATGATGATAATCGGGCAATCCTATTTGAAGTCGAGCCCGATTCTGGAAAGCTACTAAATGCTGATATTCAGGTTGCACATAAATTGGGTTTATGCTGCTTCTTTTTTCCTTGTATTTAGTCTATTGTTGTATTATTTTCTTAATCTAATTCATTTCTGATCCTGCAATAAGATTCCAAGTCCCAGACCAGCAGTGAAAGCAATGAAACCTACCCACAAAGTTTATCAGGTAATTAGTGTTTCCTAATTCCATAGTAGTATACAGTTTCATTGTATCATGAGAATACTTCTTCACAAATTGCACATAAAAGAATGAAGCCATGTGGGAAATTCAATTGGTTTATTGGGTTTATAAGGAGAATACTTCTTCACAAATTGCTTTTAAACCATGGCCTTCATTTAATAAAGATTTTGGGTGTTAAGAAGAAAATAACATCTTTTAATTGATCCGTCTTTTCAGGGAGGCAATGTCGGGCACCTTCACAGATTGCTTTCCATTGAATCTAGTTCCCAGGTATTCTACTATTTATTGTGGTATATGAAGTTTACAAAATCTGTCTCTTTAAAAACTTTTGGGGCAAATTTTCTGATTTTACCTTTACTGATAATACAGATTCTCTATGTTGGAGATCATATTTATGGGGACATACTACGTAGCAAAAAAGTTCTAGGTAAAATTTATTTAAGCTGTAGCTTCAAATGGGACTGCTTACTAGAGGTTTGCCTCTTCTTTCTGTTCTTGATATTAACCATTATTTATCATAAAATGTTAGGTTGGAGAACCATGCTTGTAATTCCAGAGCTAGCAGAGGAGGTTATTCTCCAATTTGATTCTAAGGTCACCCGTAAGGTAATGACTAATTTTTATCTGTAACTACCTTTAAAATTAGCTTAAACTAATATTTGTATCAATGAAACTATCATCTGAATTCATACAGTTGCTTCCATAATTTCAATTAATAATTCAATGAATAAGGTAATGGGGGCACACGGGGGTTAATTGAAGTTAAATTGGTTGTAATTTGAGTCTCCTTTTTTTATAATAAAAAAGGGTGGTTGTATCACTTTGATTTATAAAAGGAACAATTTCTGAGGTATGGATGCCCAAAATAATTTCATGCTATTCTCTGTTTCCAGGAGCTGAGGCAATTGAGAAGAGATCGGGATCTTATTGAAGACAAAATTCATCGATTAGAGTGGTCTCTCAAGTAAGCTGCTTTCTTTTCTCATATAATTTTGTTAATCAAACAGTAGTTACTGATTCTTAGTGTTGTCAACTGTATGCATTATGTCGGGTTTTCACTGAAATTTATCAGAACTCGGGTGCTGTTGTAAAATAAACCTAGTTTTCAGTTTTTCTTTTCTTCTTTGATAATTGAAGACCAAAAAAGCTTGAACTGATTAATAGATGGAGTTACTAGATCCAACCAAAGAACAATTTCAACAGGCTTATTTTATTCAGCTCGGGCTCAAAGTTATGATGTGATACAAGAAAATTCAAGTTTTCCTTACTTTGGTTCGGTCTCATTAGAAGCAAGCAATTCACTCCCATACGGGTCACATATTATGCTGCATCTTTGGTTCTGAACATTGAATCTGGATTTGTTTTCTATTTGCCTGTTTGACTCAGCTTTGAAGACCTTGACAAGCATCAGCAACAAAGTTTGTTATCTGAATTGGAAGATCTCCGGGTTAGCATCTTTGAAACCATTGCTCTATTGATATATTTGTGCAAGTGGCTCTCCTCTATTATTGTGCTTGTATAATATATAGGTAAAAAGGGAGCATGTTCGCAAACTACATCAAGAGGCTCAAAGAAATTCCCATCAAATGGTAAGCACTCTAATTTTGCACCTTTTAGAGCAACCAGTTCTTGGCATGACATTTTTCTTTTGTTCTCTGTGGAAATTCCACAATTTGAAGAATTACATGAATTTCATTTTTAACTATTTTTCATTTGATGGTCTTATTGCAGTTCCATAAGGTATGGGGGCAACTTATGAAGACTGGTTACCAGAATTCCCGTTTTGCCCATCAGGTACTATATATATTGCATCAAAGATAACAATATATATATATATATATAGGAAGTGTCTACGGTGCTATGCGTAGCATAGAGGCCTCCGTGCTACGGCTCAATATTTGAGTTTTCAAAATCAAAATGGTCGATCCGAACCGTTCAACATGATCTCCATATGAATATGTACTTGCAAACCAAATTTTACATTTTTTAGAATTTTTTTACTATTTATTAAGCCACTTTGAAAAAACAGTAATTTGTACACAACAGTAAAATCTTCTGGACCATTGGATCAGCGATTTTCAAAGTGGCTTAATAAATAGTAAAAAAATTCTAAAAAATGTAAAATTTGGTTTGCAAGTACATATTCATATGGAGATCATGTTGAACGGTTCGGATCGACCGTTTTGATTTTGAAAACTCAAATATTGAGCCGTAGCACGGAAGCCCTCTATGCTATGCGTAGCATATTAGCCAGATTCTATATATATATATATATAGAGTAGAACTAGGGTGCTCTCGAGTTCACCAAGCCCTTGGTGAACTCAAGTCCAAAACTCATCGGATCGGCTTCAAACGACGAATCTGACCGTTGAAACCCGTCTACCTTACGAGTGATGCGTCTACATGCAAAAATTTTAAATTTTGAAATTAATTTTGCATAGAGTCAAGTGGTCAAAAAACGTCAAAAAATGAATGCATTAAAATTAATTTATTAACCTTCTAATTTTGACCACTTGACTCTATGCAAAATTAATTTCAAAATTTAAAATTTTTGCATGTAGACGCATCACTCGTAAGGTAGACGGATTTCAACGGTCGGATTCGTCGTTTGAAGCCGATCCGATGAGTTTTGGACTTGAGTTCACCAAGGGCTTGGTGAACTCGAGAGCACCCTAGTTCTACTCTATATATATATAGAGTGAGGCTATGGTGCTATGCATAGCACGGATGGGGTCCGTGCTACGGCTCAAAATTTGACTTTTCAAAATCCTAACGGTCGATCCAACCGTTCAATGTGATAACCATATGAATATGTACTTGCAAACTAAATTTTATATTTTTTCGAATTTTTTTACTATTTTTTTAGATAGGTAAAAAAATCAGTGTTTTCTGAAAATTCTGGACCATCAAAATTCTATCTATCTAAAAAAATAGTAAAAAAATTCGAAAAAATATAAAATTTAGTTTGCAAGTACATATTCATATGGTTATCACATTGAACGGTTAGATCGACCGTTAGAATTTTGAAAAGTCAAATTTTGAGCCGTAGCACGGACCCCATCCGTGCTATGCATAGCACCATAGCCTCACTCATATATATATATATATATATATATATATATATATATATATTAAATTAGGATGATTTGATCAAGTACTATATAAAAAAGTATGTTCATATTCTCTCTTTCATGCACAGGTTGAAAGGTTTGCATGTTTGTACAGCAGCCAAGTAACAAACTTCGGCTTATATTCTCCAGACAAGTACTACCGACCAAGTGAAGATTTCATGCCTCACGAGTTTGACGTGCTTGGTCTTTGATCATATAATTGTAGTAGCTAATCATCAAAATATATGTACCTAATTTCTGTAATTGACAGCTGGCAAGGGTAGTTTACATAAAGGTCTACATAGCGTGTTTGAATTTTGGTGCAAATGGGATACTTGTGATTAATATTTGTAACAGCCAAACAAAACGAATCTCACTTGTAACCATTGCTTGCAGATAATGTGAAATAATAAGAAAGTGTTGTTCGTAGTTGAAAGAAGTTCCTTTACCTATTTTGTGGGGCCCGTTGTGCAATGTGGATGCATAAAATTAGAGATAGATAAGGAGGCATTCATCAAAAAATCACAATAGTTACGGTACCGGTATACCTGTACCGGTGTACCTGCAGTCGCAAAAGAAATTAAGTGTAACAGATTGGACAAAATTTTCAACAATAAAAATGGTTATGATACGTATATATGTGTTTTGGACTGCATGCTGCTACAGTGCCACGCTTGAGCTCTAAAATACATCTAAATGCATGTGTAGACTTATATTGGCGGGCATAATTCAAGGGGGACATACATTCTGCACGAATCTCAAAGCTTAAATAATACTGCGCCATCCCTGAATAGGCACCGGACACGTTGGTCATGCAAAATATGAGATATCCCATAACACAAGCTATAACTGGGTGACTCTATGAGAAAACCTGACCGTTAGCTTTTGAAGGAAAATTTTCACTATGCACCACACAGAGAAGATGACTTACAAAATGTGATGCAAGTTAAATATTACTTGATCGTCCATAATAATATATTTAAAAAAACTGAATCGTTAAATATTCAAACCATTTAATTGAGGATCAGACAATATTCTAACCACATCAGGCTTGTGAACTTATGAAGTCTATTTATACTAAATATTGTATCGAACTTGCTTATAATTTTAATTTTGGATTCCAATAGTTTTCACTTTTCAGCACCGTTTGTTGCCTCCCAAATAAGCTATGTGGTTTTGGGCTTTAATGGAAGCAAAATGGACCTGTTTGTATTGGGCTTCGTGACCGATTATAGGCATTACGAGTTACGACCGAACTATCTCCGATCTCAGTCCGTCAACGCAATCTCCGCTCTCTTTTCGTCTCGGTTAGTCTCTCTGTTCCTGTCTTTACCCGTACCATGACAAATCAAAAGTTCGGTTTCGATTAGGCGAGGTCAAAAATTCGTGATTCGGGTATAATTCGGGAATGATTCGGTACCACAAGGAAGTAAAAAAATATATATGTACTTATTTTAATTTTTTAATTTTCAACTGTTTTAATAAAATTTTGAGGAAAAAAAATATTTGAGAAGTGTTAAGAATTTGGTACATATCATATTTGGAATTCAAAAGTCGACTTATTATAAAAAAATGTCAATTACTGTGGTACCCACGTGTTCATATTTGAGTTGTGGGTTCATAACTTCATATTTGATAATTGATAGTTGATACCCACGTGGTGGGGTCCACTTATACATTTCAAAATTCAAAACTGTGCCTAAGTCTCACCCACGTGGTGGGGTCCTCCAGAATTTCACTCCAGCGCAATGAGGTTGTTTTTGGGGGGCAGGTGGTGAATCCAAATATAGCGGCTGATCGGTGCGTTCAGCAGTGGAGGCTTTGGATAAAGCATTGTTAAATTCAATTGTGTTAAAGGTCACGTAGACCTCCTTGCATGCTACTGTAGTTACTGCCTATTTTTTGGGCTTTTAGTTCTTTTAGTGCTGTGCTGTGCTGTATGAGACAAGGTCTGTTGGTTGTAAGATGAATATTTATTTCAATAGCAACCTTGGAAGCCGCTTCCAAGTTTAAAAAAAAAAAAGGATTTCACTCAAGCACAGAGCCACGGAGGCACGAGCAACGAGCGACGAATTTTTCGAATAAAACGCGAATAATTCGTAAAAAATGTTTTATCGCGTTTTATTCGCGAATAAATCGATAAAAGTACGGTCAACCGTTTTATTCGCTGTTCGGTTCGGAAACCTCAAAAAATCGTTTTATTCGCGAATAAAATGCGAATCATGTTACTATGGTATCAACTAGCTAGTGCAAATTCACTTGTCATTTTTTACACTAATATAATCTACTAATAAAATAAAATATGAACATTCAAAGTCATGTGGGTCGGCCAATTTTGCAATCCATGTGTATAACTCTTATATTCCTTCTATGGAATTGAAAAAATTTCTATCTTTCTAGTTCCTTAAAAAATATCTATTACTTTCCAAAAAGTAAAACTCTTGGGAGAATGATTGTTTATACAAAACATTTTGTAGAACTTGAAAAGAGAGACAGATTTGCTATTTTTTTTCTAGGGTATTAATAAAAATTTTGGTAGAAAACGAGACATAGAGGAGGGATTAAATAGTGGGGGTCCACTTGTAAAATAAATAAGTGTCTACTGAAAAGGTCATGTCGCGGTGTATGCCAATCTGAAAGGTCATGTCGCAGTGTGTGCCAGTCAATACCATTGAGAATGTGGACTGATACATAACAAAAACGCATGAGAGTAATTTGGTATTTACATACTATAATCTTTATTTTTAATCCCCACATCTTCCCGAACATATCCTCCTTATTAAAGATTTTTAATCCTCCACCCTCAAAAAGGACTGCCGAACATGGCCAAAGATCTCAATATATATCAAATCCCGAGAACGGAGTAGGTCCGATGCCCATCGGACCTACTTTTAGGTTCAACGAGCATGATGACCGTCTGATCTAATTTAAAATTTGTGTGCACGAAAATTGAAACATACACGCACGAAGTTTAAAGCGTTCCGCAGCAAATCGACGGTGATTAAACCCATCGAACCAGAGTAGGTCCGATGCCTATCGGACCTACTCTCAAGTGCAAATCCCCCTGTAAAACGGACCCCCAATATGGACGAAGCTAGTGTATCACAGGGGTAGGCAAGTGCCTACCCCTGGATATATATATATATATATATATATATATATATATATATATATATTATTTTTATTTATTTATTTATTTTTGAAACCGGACCTTTTTTTTAGATTTGCCTACCCCATAGCCCAGAGCCCAGAACCCAAAGCCCAGATCAATAAAAAAATATGCTCTCAAGTCTCAACTACTAGAGGGAGCCAGAGCAGCGAAAAAAGAAAAAAATTGGAGGACCGTCGCCTCCGCCTGCGCGAAGAAGAATCGCCGCGCCGCCTGTGCCAGCCCGCTTCTACTGTTGTAGTGTTGGTAAATCCCCTTCTACTGTAATACGGGAGTTTAGGTCTAACCGAATTTCCTCGATTTCTCGCAAAATTGCTTGGATTTTGACCGAATTTCCTGACCTGAACTTTGATTTGAAGTATATTTCTCGCTAATTTTCCGACCTGCTTGGATTTGAAGTATATTTCCTGACCGAATTTCTCACAAAATTGCTTGTAATATCTGGAAGTATATTTGCAGACCGTGATTTACATGATTTGTGTGTTTTAATTGCTTGGATTTTGACCAACACTGAACAATGAATTTAAACATTTGCAAGAATAGTAGAAAAATAAAAACCTGAGATGCATTCTTGGGGCGGTATTATGTCAGAGATAGCTTGTATGAAATTAATTAATTAAGGCAGCAAAAGGATTGAAGCAGTGAATGTGATTTTGATCTATCTCCATATCATAACTTTGAACTTTGAACAAGAAGATGATTAAGCACTTGTTATTTTTGTGCATTGCTATAGCTCTCGTCTTAATTTTAACTTGTATTCTTGTCTTAATTTTATTTACATGGAATTGCTACATTGCTTGAATGGAATTGCTTCAATTGTTTAAATGAGGACTAATCAGTTTTTAAACCCAATTAATTATGGCTTTAAGAGAATTTTGATAGGTTCTGAATTGTTTGAATTGTTTAAATTGCTTGAATAGCTTGAATTGTTTAAATGGATATTTGTTATAAACTTTTGACTTAGTTGAAACCTTTGATGTTCATTTATATTATCTTGACTTCTTATTTATTTTAAATTTTTAATTGATGATGTAATTTTATATTATGTTAAATTTTTTTTTGCAACTATATATGTTTGCCTACCCCTAACAAAATTTCTAGCTTCGCCACTGGCTTTGGTAATGGTGAGTTTCCTTTTCATCTTACATTTTGTCTGGACATGGGTTTTAGTATTACTTAATGCTTTTTGTGTCAGATTCGACTAACAACAAAAATGTGTCACTTTTTCCTGATCATTGTAGTTGTTGTTTAACTTTTCTTGTCTGGTTGTCAGCTTTTCTATTGGGAAAAAAAGAAAACTTGGACTCTATTTCTTTTATTATGTATTTTTTTCACCAGGATTGATATTTGTAGGTTTGGCCCCAATTGAGAACTTCTTTCTGTTTGATTTAACAACTAGGGGAAATTGCAGTTTAACTGCACAACATTATATAATTTTAACCTAATTTGAGGTTTATTGACAAGTTCCTTTATGATTTACAGATATAATGTCTCTCTCAACAGTTTTCCGGCGAGTTGGTCTCAAAGATATAGTCTCAAATGCCCCAGTCTACGCTAGCCCCATTGGTAAGTTCAGCTTTTTCATTGATGTTCTTTTACTCTATTTGATCCTTCTTACTGCCAAGTTGAAAGAATAATAGCATATATATCATTTTCTCAGAGTCATCTGGAGGGTTAAGCCTCTTGTTTAAGAGGTGGGCCACAAAAAAGTCAGCCGGGTCCACAAAAAATGGCAGGGATTCAAATCCCAAGTACTTGGGTGTGAAGAAGTTCGGCGGAGAGGTAACTAATAACATGATGCAATATATTTTTTTTCTATGAATTAAGTGGTTTTTAATCTCTCGGAGGTGCTTGAGAATGATTTATTCACAGAAATGCCTTATTATACTTGATATAACAATGAAATGGTTTGACAGGAATTGAGGCTAGGTAAAGTTCTCTTACTAATTGAATAAAATTATCTGATTTAGCAATACAGAAGTATGAGTTATTTCTAGTCAAACTCCCACTGTAACTAGTTAGGTCTTGATGTAGAAAGAAAAAACAAGCCATCTAATACCCCATTTTCTTAGTCCATTTTCTTAGGAAAAAATGCAAGATGCTACATCCATTAGCCCAACAAAATTTATTAATGACCTGGTTTTTATAGACACAGGGCCGCTGATCCCATTTTGCACTTATCACCACACTGTTTGGCATCTGTAATTTTGGTGTTCCACATATGCTAGATACACTACCTGTTTAACAGTGACACACCGCACTGTTTTGACATTTGTTTGGCCCATAAGCTATTCAAACTTCTAAACATTGCATCTTTAATAGTAGGACATCCGGGATGGTTATTTACTTCGTTGCAAAATGGCACATAACATTCTCCTGTACTAAAAATATGTACCAAACTTGTTTGCAATTAACACCAAATACTTCTGTTGCTTTATGTACAAGTTACATCATCTGGTAAACAATGATTAATACAATCAAAATGACCAGATTTCCTCAAACAAGGAAAACTATCACCCTCAGAAAAGTATCACGAGTCGATGGATATTTGCCAAATTTGTTAGTTGAAAATTTGACAAATTTTGAGTGATATTTGCCAACAAGGTTAACTGATATGTGTAAATTGCAGAAGGCACTTCAAATGTTTTATACCACCCCTTAATGTAACATTTGGCGTTGTATAAATGCAGAAGGTTATACCAGGAAATATAATAGTTCGTCAGAGGGGAACCCGCTTCCACCCAGGGGACTATGTTGGCATGGGTAAGGACCACACTCTGTTTGCATTGAAAGAAGGCAACGTCAGGTTTGAGCGCAACAAGCTCACGGGTAGAAAGTGGGTTCATGTCAACCCGCTCAAGGGTCATGTTCTCCATCCTCTTTATGCCAATGTTGAGACTGAAACAGAGCCTTGTTAGCTTGCTAGTTTTTATGCTTCCTGGTCCATCCTTAAGACTATACTAACTATTTAAGATGTTTCTCTTGACAATTTTTTTTTCCTTTATTTCTTTTAAAGTTCTGTAAGAGTGCTAGACATTAGTAGATCTACTAGCCGACAGAAGTAAATCTGGCACATCGCTGTTGCTTCTCTTTATTTCTTTTACTGGAAAATAAGTACTTCATATTGTGATGCTTCTCTCACAAATTTGGAAAAAGTATAGAAACGATTAGAGTGCAATGTTCAATAAGTAGCTGCTTCAGTACCCTTTTCTTTCCTTTTATAATATGAATTCACTAGACACGATTAGCTTAATACAATTTTTATGCATACGTGGAGTAACATCATCCAATTTTTCATACATGAACAATTGACCTCTTGGAAATTGAATCGACAGAGAAGGTTTGTCAAAATCATCCAACATCAACACTGATTTCCAACGAAAGGGATAATTAGTTAATTACCACATTTTCAATATCAAGAAATTTAATATTAAGCGACCTTTTAAGAAGAGCAAGTGTTATATACAACAACGCAAAGAATAATATACAGTATCACCTTTTTAAACAAAAATATTTCATTACAAAGGCTGTGCATAATTCTGCTTCTGATTACATTTTACTGTTGAGTCTGTTCAGGTTGAGTTTCTTCAGCTTGTGAGATATCAGAATTTACTAGGCGGGACTCAAACCTCTCTCTTCTTTGAACAGCTTCCTGGACTTTCATATTGAACTCTTCATCAGAACTAGCCAACATGTACTTTAACTTGAAATTGACCCTGTTTTTGACTAATATTTCATGCCTTGGCATTATTCTTCCTTCTAGTGAATAACTGAAAAACCTAAAATGTCATATAACATGTTAGCCAAAGCAAAATTATTGAGAGAGAAGAATTGGTAAAATGAAAAGGAAAATTGTCCCAAATCATTTATCTGAAAGCCGATTTCAAAAATATGTTCAATAGTTGATATGAATGACTACATTGTGCTAGGCTTGTAAGAGTGATACCTGGGAAACTCGACGAGATCTTGCAGAGGTCGTACCATAACACGTCTCAGGTATTTGTATTTAGGTCTCAGGATGTCCAATTTATATCTAAGAAGCATGGGGAAGTCCGCTATCATCTGACCAAGTATGGGACGTCTAATTCCCAATGAGAGGAAATATTTTACATTCACGTCCAGTTTGTTTACGATATGGCACCCAACAAGCTGGGGATCCAATGCAATGACTTTGCCTATATCTTCTTCTGTAACCCCAGCATCTGTCATTAAGAAGATAACCTATACAAAAAATGAAATATCAAATTTCAGTCCATCCTTGCAAAATTAAAATAAAATAACATTGTGTTGAGATATTTGTATGTTTACGTGTTTTCGGGGTTTGTTAGGGTCCTATTGGTAAATGAGACATTACGAGATAATCTAGGGTGTTATATGTAAAAGCGAGTTGTAAGGCTTATATAAGCCCGAACCTTTGATCAATAAAGTAACTTTTTAGGCTCATTATTCTTTTTGGTATCAGAGCCCCACATAATTAGGGTTAGGGTTAGCCATCTCTCTCTGCGGTTACTGTAGCACCCTGCTACAGTAGCGGATCCGTTACTGTAGCATTCCGCTACTGTAGCGCCACCTCACCAGCGACCTAGCCGCCAGCTCGCCAGCACCGTCGCCTGGTCACCAGCACCTCCGCCAGGCCGCTGGTGCCTCCGCCAGGTCCTGGCTGGTTCAGATCTGGACCGTGTCAGGTCGCCTAGCCTCCGCCTAGCTCCGCCTAACCTCCGATCAGCCATTTCTCCAAACCGATAAGCCATTTCTCTCTCTTTTGGTGATTTAGAGTCCGATCCTTTCTTTTTGGTGAGTGTTTGGTGATTTGAGCTCGAATCTTGATGGGATGAGATCAAGATCGGGCTAAAAAAAAAAAAAAAAGAGAAGAAAAGGTTTGAGGTGATGAGGATCGGGTCTTGAGGGTACAAGATCGGGTCTTGAGGAAGAAGAAAGAGGGTTTGACTAAGAATTGTGTGAGTAGATTGAATCTGATCGATGACTCACGAGGGTACAGGCAAGGAGGCCAAGAATCCAATGGAAGAAGCCTTGGGGAAGCTGAGTGGGGATGAGATCACTATGCTGATGAGGGCATTCAAGGTGGCTGCTAGTGAGAGTGCGCCAAGGCCAGCACCGAGGGTGGAGCTACCACCGATTGATGTGAAACTCGATGGTCCAGCTTCATACTTGAGCTGGTCGCGTCGGGTAAGGTACACTCTGGTAGGGAGGAAACTGGAGGGGTACTTGACTGGAGCGATCACTGAGCCGGCAGAGGGGACTCCAGCATGGGATGAGTGGAGGTCCACTCACATGCTGGTATACATCTGGCTCCTGAGCTCGATGACACCACCGATTGCAGCCAATGTAGATGGCATTGAGGATGTGAGGCTGGTCTGGGATAAGCTGAGGAAGACGTATGATGGAGTAGGGAACAATCTGAGAGTCTACCAGATCAAAGGAGATATCATTGCTTGTGTACAGGGAGAGAGGTCTGTACAGGAGTATGCCATAGAGCTGGAGCGCTTATGGCTGGAGCATGCCCATTGCGATAGGACATTGTGTTGTCCTGATCCTGCGTGCAGGAAGACCGAGGCTGAGATGCGGGACAAGACTATGGGGTTTATTAGGGGTCTGGCCCCAGCCTTCGAGCAGAGGAGTGCGATGTTACTAGCACAGCCGAAGATCCCTTCACTTGATGAGGCAGTCTCGGCCATGATACAGGAGGAGACCCGGATCGCACAACAGGCTGGGGCAGGGGGACTTCCAGGGGTGAAGTCGGCCCTAGCTGCCTCCAACTCGGGAAACACCAGGTCTAGAGGTGAGACCCGGGAGTGCTACAACTGTGGAGAGGTAGGCCACCTGAAGTCAGCTTGCACTAAGCCACCAAAGGTGAGACGCGGCCAGTCTGGAGATCGCGGTCGGGGTCGGGGTCGCAGAGGAGGTGGAAGAGGAGGCTACCGGGCAAACCTGATGGTAGCAGGTGAAGAGGAGGAGGCAGGTGTGGTCTTCAGTTTTTGGAGGCACTGAAGAGGAAGCAAAGAGCGGCAGATGGACAGAGTGTGGCCGATGATGCATCCACCTCATCCTTACCCAGGGGTAACATTGCTTCTTATGCTCATTCAGCCTCAGGTACTTGTGACTCACACGCCCTTGCCTCTATACCCACCACTAGATCACCATGGATCGTTGATTCAGGTGCTTCTAGACATGTGACGGGTACTGCTAGGGAGTTTTCTTCCTATACTCACCTGGCAGTCCCTGAGAGTATTCAGACAGCAGATGGTACGGCCCAGCCCGTGGTGGGTAAGGGTACTGTGCGATGTACCAACTCTCTGACTTTGTCCAATGTTTTGCATGCTCCTTCTTTTCCAGTGAATCTCTTATCCATAAGTGCTATTATTCTCCAACTAAAATGTGTTGTCTCTTTTGATATTCCTAAGGTGGTCTTCCAGGAGAAGGGGACGGGCAGGAAGCTTGGGACTGGCACATGGCATCTACGTCTAATTTCATAAAATGAGTTGTCTCTTTTGATATTTTACTATTTTAAGTGGCTTCTAAATGTAATTTCAAAAAAGTTTGAACTGCGTGTATGTAAAAGATCCTTTAATATTTTCAACTACTCAGCGCTACACACTCATTAAACATTAATAAAATATGCTTACCACTCGTTGAATTTTCTTGAGAAGATTGTATGTCAAGATAGCTGGAAACTTGACGAGGACCCTACCTATTGCTTCTTCTCTAACACCTATTTCTTGAAGAAATTTTACCTACAAGCAATAACAAAATAATACAGGCTATAAACTTATACCCAAGAAAAATCAATAATGAAATTTGTTAGATAAATCTATACCCAGCTTCGGCCTTATTTTATGTAGTTTAACCTCATTTTGCATCAATTAAATTCCTAGATAAAGAAAAAGACTAGCCCATTAGAATCCTAATAAAAAGGAGCAGCAGTACTACCTTCGGTGATATACATGCCTCAAGGTCAATGCAAAAGACCATAGGTTTCACCACTAAAATCCTCTTCATACCATCTCTTTTGACCCCCAAATAATACAAGTACTTCACCAGAGGCTTCCATCTCTCCTCTATGCTACATCCCATAAGCTGTGGCTTATAAGCCAGTAGCCGTCCTACCTCTTCCTTGCTCAAGCCGAATTGCATAAGGTAATCAACCTAAGACAAAAACAAATGATTTTCCTACTTAGTTCCAAATTCTACTTCAGATTTGCAGGAAATATTTCCCATCCATGCCAAGCCAGGTCGGTTCTATGCCAAATCTGGTTGTAACAAACAAGGAAACTAAAGAAACCATCCCCTACTGTTGAATACACCCAACGACAATTGAAAAGAAAAGAAAAAAAAAAAAAGCCCCAGAAAAGCACCTTACTCTGCATCTCCTCCAAGCTGAAAAACCCTAAAGCTTTGGGATAATCAAAAACCATGGTGCCAAAATCTCTCTCATTCAACCCCATCTCCTGGTAAAAGCAAATCCGAGCCTCCAGTTCCTCAACAGACATAACCAAAAGCTTAGGGCATTTAGTCACAACATACCCTATCCATTCATTTCTCACACCATACCTCTCAAGTTGATCGATATTCTCCTCAAGCTGTTCAAATTTTAGATCTAGTAAAGTGGGTCCTGCTTTGACCATTGTGGGCCCAAGAAATTGTCCCTTCACATGGATTGACTTGAGCCACTCGGCCATACAGCATATATGGTTGAGATCATTGTTGCACTTGCAAATAATCTTGCCAATTTGGGGATATGTCATTGAGTTGTGCTTCAGCCACCTAAACCAAAATGATAACCAATTTTATTTTTGTTTTATCAGTGAACTTAGACCAACTGACAGCTATAAAAGCATTCAGTGATCCTAATCCATTCATGAAATTGAACTAAAACAAAAGATCAGTTATATCACTTCTAATAACATGCTCAGTTTGGTCTCTATTTTTAAAAGTCTCTACCATTACAAAATTAAATAACAAATATGTAATCAAGATGTTATCAGATAACCGACTTACATATTTCATTTTGATCAAACTAATCAGCTTGATGCCAGAAAATTATCCAAGTCCAAGCCAAATTAGCAGTTACAAATTATCCAAGACCAAAGGTAAAAAGGACAGTGGCTTGTCAGATGCTCAATTACAGAGTATTTTGTAATTTTTCGGTTGATTTTGGTTTTCTTTTATTGATTTCGAGCTGAACAATCTGCTGGTACAGTTCCAGACGCTGGTACACGGTGATGAGGCTCAGATCTCTCGCATATTCTATTAACTGGTTGAAACACTTGGCATGAAGGTCTTACGAATCCAACAATCGATCGAGAGAGAGAGAGAGAGAGAGAGAGAGAGAGAGAGGGCGAGATACCTGCTAAGAGGGGCAAGTAATTATCTGCATGGACCAAAATTATGGTCAAAGAGAGGATCATTTTTCTGGTGTCAGTTGATAAAAATAAAGTACTATTTCAACTGGAGCACAATTTGGGTTGTGGGAAACGGCAGGAGCATTTCGTTCTGTACGACTTGTGGTGTGGTATGCCACTTGCAGGTCTGTACAGGGCACACAGACCATATGAGCTACCCTCAATATCTCTGAGAGATGTCAGCCAATATGGGCTTCTCTAATGCCACATTTGCAGGAAATTATTCAAGAACTGGTACTGACATCAGAGGACTATACCGTTCAGTGGCGCTAGAATTCAAAAGGCGTTTACACAGCTAAATCGCTATACAGTGAACTGACAGGGGGTGGGAAGGTAAAATGGAACTTTGATCTGATATGGGACAGCAAGGCTCTGCCTACAGTCAAAAAAATTTGTTACCTGTTACTGCAGGAGCGCATATTAACGCAGGATATCATGCTAAAAAGAGGTATGAATTGCTACTTGGGTTGTAGGATTTGTAACAATTGTCCGATTGAGTCAAGTTTACATTTGTTTCTTGGCTGCCCTTATGCTGTTGAAGTCTGGTACAGGATGTCGGATGCAATTGGATTCAGAGTAATGGTGCAGGCTCAGACTATACATCAAGTTTGGGCAAGCGCTGTGATCAGACAAAGGAGAAGCACAAAAAGTGGACTTCGTTTTTTATGGGAGGCTGCTGGCATATGTTGAAGCAGAGAAACGAAATTGTTTTTCGGGGTTCTATGATACCAGCAAAGAACTTGGCAATGCGGGTCATTAAGGATGTCAGTCTGTGGAAGGTGCACAGCTGATTTAGAAGCAGTACGAAGATGCAAATGCTACTAGGTTTTAATATTTGGACTGTAGTATTTGATTGTGTTGTTTTTTTCTTTTGCTTATTTTGACTTTTATACTATGGATGTAAACAATCAATTTATTTAATAAAAAGTTGGTAACCTCTGCCAATCATTTCTAAAAAAAAGAGAGATTCCTGCTGCCTGACCTGTTAGATCCCCTGTCTTTGTTGTTTTTGCCCTTTTTTTGTTTTTTTCCTTTTATCTTATATTTCTCTTTTTTAATTTTTTTTTTCAAATCTGGTATGATATATCTGCTTTTATTCCAAAGGAATAACAGGAACCAGTTATTCCAATCTCAACCATTGATTTCGTTGAGATTCGCGCATGAAAATGTTTTTTAATGAGATTTGCACACGGAAAAAATTGAACGGTTGGGATTGGAATAACAACAGATTTATTTCCGATGTATAAGTGGGTTTCTTTCACTCAGAGGTTGCAGGTTTGTGAGGTGTAGAATGCAGTGGCTATGCTACAGTTTCTTGTCTCAGTTGGAATAGATGGTTTCTTTCAATTACTTGTCTTAGCAGAGAGGGCGAGGGTGAGAAGGGGGCGGAGGCGGTTCAGAGTTGGGGCAGGATTGGCTTACTTTCGTTATTGGAGTGTAAATAGGGTATAATGGGCATTATATAAATTTAAAATGAGTTTTAATAGAAAAATAGTAAAATGGGTATATTTGTGAGTTTTTGAAGTTTAGAAGGGTAAATAAGATATTATGAAGTTTAGAGGGGGGGGAATATAATTTCAAAGTTTTTGAGGGATACACATGAAATTCCCCCTTTGAAAAAATATTGTGATAATATAAAGCAATATATATTATACATTAAATTATTAGTAGTTATGCATAGAGAAAATTTAAAAAATGGTTCATTAAAAAGGAGGATATTACAAAACTCGATGCAAATCTCAGTATGAACCTTAATTTTTTTTGTTTTCTTTAGTCCAATTTGTGACTTGCACATAATACTATCCTATTTCAAGATGACCTAAAAGATTCTCGCATCTGCTACTGAGCAGTTTTGAGATAATTGTGAATACCACTCACTGGCAGGTAAGTGTGATAAAAAAACAAAATATACCCTCTTACATATTGTTGCATGTACTCCTGGTGTATAAGTTATTTTAAATTTTCCTCAAGCATAAGTGGAACTAAAAACTAAGCCAACAGGATGATTAGATGTTGAGTTACAAATTAACATACATCATTATTAATGTACTTGTGACCTAATATTAAACCACAATGGCAATTGGTCAGATTTGCTTAAATTAACCATGACTTACCTTTTGGGTGCCATATTCAAATAACATCAAGTATTGGGTCTTGTAGCAAAGTAAACGACACTGGGTGCCCTTTTGGTAATCACACAATAATGTGGGTCAAATTTGCTTGCACTAGCTTATAAGTGCTTGATGGAACTTTTTAAACACTTAATGGACACCATATCAAACTATCAAAGCATGGGGAGTTCATTACTTGACAAGAGGAACAACACCGGTGCTCTGAATGTATCCCTTGGCTCGCGCATTAAATGATTGGTGCGAAAATTCAGGATCAGCCTTCATGGCCGCAGCACCAATCACAATCCGATCCACAAAAGCACCCAAGTTGGAAACTAGGTTATTCGAATAAGTCATGCTCATTTTCCCAGCCCGAAATGCTGCTTTTAATGCTTCACTAGCAACCCCTCTTCTAACCTCCAAAGCCTTCTTCAATACCCTTTAAATAAATAAAATATAATAACAAACAAATAAAATAGTCAGAATTAGAGTTGGGATTTTAGTTGGATATGCACCACACAGATATCATACTGTTTTTAAAATTTACCATTGTAGTATGCACTACATTGGGTCAGTAATGCTGGTAATGTGCCAGTAGTGGTTAAAAACTGTGCCTGAATGTGCTATCTATTGGTGAAATAGACTAATAGTACCAGTGAAGTGATGGGCAACTAGCCCACCGACCTTTAAAAAAAACAATAGTTCCAGTGATGGCATTACTCTCATTATAACTCGTAAGCACCTAATACAATAAGGGTAAAAGACCATCATCGGTGCAATACTAGCACCATTACATAGTTAAAATTTCAGCACTGTACCTATCTTGTTCCACGCTGCTGTCAAACGAAGCATGTAAGTCGACTTGTGGTAAGTCGGGCTTTGGGAAGTCGACAGAGCCCGGGAATTTGGGGATTCTGCGTGTGGCCAATGAGGATTCATTAATGATCTTTCGACGGATCTCATCTTGCTCTGATTCGGGATTTTGGCGCAATTGAATGGGGTTGTCGGTTTCTAAGATGGTGTAGGAGTTGTGGCGCCGGCAGCATACTAGGTGCCTGAAGCACGAGAGAGTACGGAAATGTAAAGTGATGAAGACAAGAGAGGAATTAGGGGTAGGTTTTTGGTGGGGACAAGAATGGAGGAAGCGAATTGGGTGGTCGGAGAGAGGAGAGAGCATTGGAGGGAGTCTGAGGAAGAGAGGCATTGGGATTTCGGGGGGTTTATCGTTTATCCGAAATTCCGAACCCGACTCTTGGGGAAGCGTATGCTTGCTGCTGCTGGGCCTCTATTTCCATTTTCAAAATTGTTTAATAATAATTTTTATTTTGAAAAAATTAAAGAAACTCTCTCAACACATGTCATTGTAAATCATTCTGAGCTCATGAATTTTGGCGAGATTTTTATTTTTACCGTCTCTAAAAAAAAATAAACCAAATAATTCTATTTTTCAGAAAATTTGATTTTTATCATGTCTGCAATTTCAAACTGCAAATCAAATTTGAGTGCCCGCAGTTCACCCCATTATAACTGCATACAAAACACCAAATCAAAGTCTCATTTGATTTAATTAAGCTGTGATATCTCCAAGAAATAAAAAAAATTGATCCACAGTTTCAAATTACGGACACCCAAATTTGGTCCACATTTTGAAACTGTAGACACCCAAATTTGATTTGCGGTTTGAAACGGACAAAAATTGAATTTTCAGAAAAATAGAGTTATTTGTTTTTTTTTTTTTTAGAGATGGTGAATTTTGTATAGAGTCAAGTGGTCAAAAAATGTTCAAAAAAATAAATGAATTAAAATTAATTTATAAACCTTCTAAATTTTAACCGCTTGACTTATAATAAGTTAATTAAAAAAAAATTCACGTAGTTGCATCACTCGTAAGTTAAATCGGTTTCAATGGTTTGAATTCGTCATTTGAAGCCAATTCAATAGATTTTAGAGTTAAGTTCATAAACGAGCTTGGTGAACTCAAGCACACCCTAGTTCTATTCTTGATATTTTAACTGATATTTTTTAATTATTTGAACAGTGAAATTCAAAATAATTTGTGAATGTATGAATTCAGAAAGCTTGCACAATATTATAAAAAAAATTTAAAAATCCGGATTGATAAAAAAAATTCAGATAAGAGAAGCAATATCCAGCGGTAAGCTGCATTGCGCAATTGTCATATTTGAGTTTGAATATGAACCATTTGATCAGAATTCAAACCAATTCAATTCAAAGTGAAATTGCAAGACGTCTCTTTAATTAGAACAGCTTGGGTCCGATGGGTTTAGGGACTGTCCGATCCACTTTAAGATTTGTGCGCATGAATTTTAAAGCAGACGCGAAAGTTGCGGGTGCGAATCTTAAAGCAGATCGGACAGTCATCGAACCCATCGAACTCACTTTGAGTCCGATGAGCATCGGACCCAAATTGGTTCCCCCTTTAATGAGTTTGGATCTAAACTCAAAATTTATTTTAGTGATACTGAGTTCCGATGGGATCGGATGAATTGAGAGGCATTCAAATTTGTGTGTTGTTGTATGAAAACTTTTAAATTATAAGGTCAAACACATATAAATTTTTCATGCTGAATATAAAAATCAATTTTATAATATTTATAGTATTTTACTCTAAACAATATAGAAAATTACGTATAAATACTAAAGAGTAGAACTAGAGTGTTCTTAAGCTCACCAAGCCTCTTTTTGACCTTAACTCAAAAACTCATCAGATTGGCTTCAAGCAACGTATCCAAACCGTTGAAACTGATCTACTTCACGAGTGATGAGTTTACATGTTAAATTTATAAATTTTCAAACTAATTTATTATAAAGTCAAGCAGTAAAAAAATAATGAAAAATGAACACATTAAAATTAACTTATAAACCATATTTTTTTTTAGGGAGAATTGTTAAAATGCCACTACAAAACCTTCAAATTTAAAAAATGCCACTCTAAAATCAGAAATTATCATAATGCCACTACAAACTTACTTAATTCTTAATTTTGCCACTCCAAATAATTAATGACTAAAATACCCTCCCTTCTTCTCCTCTTCTACTCCTGCTGTGCTTTGAGATTCGTGCAGAAAGGATTTGTAAACCTACGAAGGAGTGGCATTTTTCCCTTCTCTCGTCCCTTCTTCTCTTCCACACAATCCATAATCACAGTAACAGCACCGAACCAGTACAGAACAGAACCGCAAAAGCCACAGCAAAACTGGTCACAAGGCAAGGCAAATCAGCCATACGCACAGATTAGATCACAGCCCCAAAATTCAAGCAACAAAACATCACACATACCAGATAGAACAGGGAAGGCAAAGGGGCAGCACACAAGTGCTGTATACCAGAAGAAAGAAAAAGGCACAGCAGCAAAACAGCAAACCAGCACCGAAAAACACAAAGGGGTTGGTGCCAGTAAAATCAGCCCAGCCACAAGAAAGGAAAGGCAGCCCAGTCCCGCAAATAACAACGATACCCGACGATCGCATTTTTATCCGAATCGAGAAAATCAACAACTCGACGTTCGGCATTTATCATTCTCGGACTGGTCAAATCCTTTCTGCACGAATCTCAAAGCACAGCAGGAGAAGAAGAAGAAGGGACGAGAGAAGGGAAAAATCCTTTCTGCCCGACCAGTTTTGCTGTGGCTTTTGCGGTTCTGTTCTGTACTGGTTCGGTGCTGTTACTGTGATTATGGATTGTGTGGAAGAGAAGAAGGGACGAGAGAAGGGAAAAATGCCACTCCTTCGTAGGTTTACAAATCCTTTCTGCACGAATCTCAAAGCACAGCAGGAGAAGAAGAGGAGAAGAAGGGAGGGTATTTTAGTCATTAATTATTTGGAGTGGCAAAATTAAGAAAGTTTGTAGTGGCATTATGATAATTTCTGATTTTAGAGTGGCATTTTTCAAATTTGAAGGTTTTGTAGTGGCATTTTAACAATTCTCCCTTTTTTTTACCACTTGACTTTATACTAAATTAGTTTGAAAATTTATAAATTTGATATGTAAACTCATCACTCGTGAAGTAGATCGGTCTGTTGTCAATCACATAAGACTATATTGTGATATTTTAAGGCAATGTTTTCAAATATGTGCAATTTTAATTACAAGCTGTAAATTAAGGCTAAAACAATATGATAATTGTCTGGTAGTAAAACAATAAAGGATAATTAATGAGCCCTCTCTCTGAGGAAAATGTTGGTCGAAAATATTAATGGAAATAAAAAGTTAAAATTTGATCATTGATTGAAAACTGATAATCATTAAAGAGTAGGGTTAAAATGCACCATACCATTAGTTTTGTGCTCCAATTATGGTCCACGTCTTTTTCTCCGTTTTCAAAGTTCAAACAATCAATCTGAACCGCTCAATATGATCTTTATTTTAAAATGTGCTTGGAGAAAAAGATCCGAACATTTTAATATAAAGATCTTCCAATATTAATATGATCTTTTTCTCCAAGTACATTTTAATACAAAGATCATGGTGCATTAATACTTGGAGAAAAAGATCATATTAATTTTTTTCACCAAGTACATTAATATGATCTTTTTCTCCAAGTACATTTTAATACAAAGATCATGGTGAACGGTTCGGATCGACTGTTAAGACTTTGAAAATGAAAATAAGAATGTGAAGCATAATTGGAGCACAAAACCAATAGTGCATTTTAACCCTACTCATCATTAAAAATGTTTATCGATATAACATCTCTGTATTGTTTAAAAAAAAATCTAAATGGCAACTGTTCTAACTAAAAAATTCCCATTTCCAGTTGAAACTATTCCTTTTTTTATTTTTTGTAGAATTTTCTTTTAAAATACTTGATATATATTTTTTTTTAACCTTTCTTTCAAAAATATGTATTTCCATAATCCAATTGCTCTTATCAATTGGAAAACATTTTCTGCCAAATAGCACTGGCATCTATATAGATTTATAGCACACGAACTTGAGATCAATAAATAAATCATATTCCGAGCATTTCAGCTTGTTTGTTTAAATGGGAAAAAAAACGAAATTAAAGAGAGGCAAAATTACTACCCACACTCCATCCCTCGCCCTCCAAAAGGAAAAAAAAAAAAGAAAGAAGAAATCCACAAAAATGAAAAAAAAAAAATATGCACCATTTTATCCTTTGAAGCAATGAGAAAATGCATGGCAAAAGACAAAAATGCATTTCCAAATAATGGTAAAGCTATAAAATAAAACAATGAAATGAATTTACATAGAATGGTTAAAGAATTAAGGTTTGATTTCGATGACACCCTCTTCCAAATCCGATGGCTCCGGCACGACCTCTCGAGAAGATCTTTTGTGTGTAAAAGATTTTTCACTCCCTTGTGACTTTATTGAATGCCTGAAACTGCGATTCTCGACAACCTGACCCGACAAAGCAATATCAGACCCGAACCGCCAGCTGCCGTGAAATGCACCTCGCCACGAGCTCCTATTAGACATGGTCCGAATACGACCCGTTAAGGAACTTGACCTCTCCTCCTCTCTGACAACCCTTAATGGGTTCTCGAGAGCCTTTAACACGTATCGGGCGGGTGGTCTTTTTGACGGCCTAGAGTTTAGGCATGATTTCGCCACTAAGGCCATGGCCCATACCTCCTCCAAATGGTCTTCATAGAGAAAAAGAGATGGATCAATGATTTTTACAATTAGGTCCCTGTCATGTATAGTTATGTGGGTCAACGCCATCTCGATCCAGTCAGCTGTGGCCGGGTCGTCAGATCCACTAAGACCGAGCTTACCGGTTACTAGCTCGAGTAGTACCTTACCAAGACAAAATATATCATAGGAGCATGCAGCTGGTGGTCCTGAAAATATGAGATATTATGATTCATTTAGCATAGGTGATAAAAAAGGGGAGAAAACAAAATTTGGGATGACAAGTAACACATACCAGAAATGGCCTTGTCAAGTGACCTACATGTGAAAGTAGAGGTTAGAAACTAGCAAGAGATTTCAAAAGAAAATGAAGTAAAACAGAAAGAAGTACCTAAGTTTTGGGGGAAAAAAAAAGCTAAATTAAATTTTGTTTTTTGTGTTATTTGCAGTTCTGGAAAATATTGGACAAATTTTCAGGAGTGAGCCTATGGTGCTATGCATAGCACGGATGGAGTCTGTGCTACGGCTCAAAATTTGACTTTTCAAAATCCTAATGGTCGATCCAACCGTTCAATGTGATAACCATATGAATATGTACTTGCAAACTAAATTTTATATTTTTTCGAATTTTTTTACTAATTTTTTAGATAGGTAGAATTTTGATGGTCCAGAATTTTCAGAAAACACTGATTTTTCTACCTATCTAAAAAAATAGTAAAAAAATTCGAAAAAATATAAAATTTAGTTTGCAAGTACATATTCATATGGTTATCACATTGAACGGTTGGATCGACCATTAGGATTTTAAAAAGCCAAATTTTAAGCCGTAGCACGGACCCCATCCGTGCTATGCATAGCACCATAGCCTCACTCAATTTTCAGTATGATAAGCAACTGTTGTTGAATCTGTTTTGTAAGAAATTCTGAATTTTTGATAGTACATCGCGATATTCCCGTAAGCAACATGGAAGCAGTATCTAAATTAAACCTAAAACTTCACCATCTAAGGCTCTGTTTTTAAAGATAATCACTTAACAGAAGTGTATTGCTAATTCATCTTTCTATGGTAAAATCCTGTCAAAGGTAACAAGCAGCAACTATTATTGACCACCTTTGTTTTCTCAGACTACCAGGAATACCATGAAATTAGCACTTACATTTTGATTCAACTATACATTTAATTTAAATCACCTTATAAGTTACCAAATTCACCAAGTAAGAAAAAATCAGATGAGACAAGTAGGATCTATTTCTGTGAAGAAAACATAAAGGGGTACATTGTGTCCAGTCGGTACGAGTCAACAAATGAGATCCAGAGTCAAGTAATTCCAAAATCAGGATATAATCTAAACCAGACAGAAAGCAAACCTAAAAAGGTATGATGAAAGAATCTGCTTAGAAAACAAAGCTAATACAGCCCATAGTAATAACTAGCGAATAACGATTTCAGTTCGTACAGCTTTCCTGTTCCTCCTTTTGTTAATTATTTTTTCTTGTGGATTTGGGGGGGGAGGGGGGATTAATTATGCAGAGTTCTAAGCTAAGTGTGGGTTTCCTTAACAAATTAAAGAGTTTCAATTAAGAAATTACAATAACAGAAAAGGAAAGAAAAGCTTACTTGGAAGACTTCAAAATTCGAGAAAATACACTGTTGTGGCCATCCCCTTGTTGTGCACAAATCTCACTCAAACTTCCAAGCCTCACCTCAAATTTGTCATCTAGAAGAATACTGCTTGCTTGAATATCTCTACAATTCAAACAGAAAATTAAGGCACAGAGATTAGTGCCTGATCATACTAGGTTTTGTTGATTTACAGTGTTAAATATCGATCCCCTATTTATGGGAGATTTATAAACTACAATAGGAGCTTGCTCATATTCTTAGTTGAGGCTAAATAGATGACTAAATATCAACACAGGATACATGTACCAGTACCACACATATTGTAGTCAGTATATACTTGAAGGGTATTCAAGTCATACCAATCTAAAAAGGCATTAAAAGTACAACCCATGCAACCTCCCCTAATTAGGCTTGCACTTTGTTTAATTTTGACTAAAAATAAACTTTATTCAAAATTTGTACCTATGCACAATTGGAGGATTGCACTCCTGATGCAAGATACAAAGTGCTTCGGCAACTCCGGTTGCAATTTTCAGCCTAGTTATCCAGTCTAAAGATGGCAACTCCTCTAATTGTGATTCCCTTTCCAATTCCAATTCCTCTTCTTCTACCTCTTTATGCCTCTTATGCAAAGCCCCTGTCAAGTCCCCTTTTGGCATGAATCGGTACACAAAGAACTCTACCTTGTCTTCATCCCGCACAAAACGTCCCAAAAATGGTACGAACCTTGAATGCGTCATCTTCTCAAAGAAACTCAATTCCCCTATAACTCCCTCCTTTTTGACAAGGCTGCCATTGACCCGTTTCACCGCCACGTGGGACCCATCTTCCAGCATCCCATGATAGATGTCTCCAGTGTGACCATGTTTGAGACATTTGTCCTCTGCAAAGTCTGATGTGGCACGTGCTAGTTTGTCAAAGGTGAATGAATCTGCAACTGCTGATGGGTTTTGAGTACCAGCAGGAGAGGTCGGTACCGGTAATGTGGCAATGGGAGAAGCTTGGGCATGAACACTACTGGTTAAGCCACTGCCTCTCCTACTCATAGGTTGCGCTCGGTTTTTCCTCGAGCATATGCAAATGATAACAAACACAATTATAGCAAGTAGCACAATCAATCCGGCTGCACCAATAGACCCTGCTAAAATATACTTATTTTTATTTTTTTTAGTTTTTGATTTTTTTATTTTGCTCCATAATGAAGCTTCTGTTGTTGGAAGGTTTGGCATTGTAGGAGCAAGGGCAGAAGGTAAATTGGTAAATTGATCATACAGTAGACCTCTCTGCTTGTAGAACTCAGAACAATCTGATATGCTTCTCTGATTAGATGCATTACTGAAGCAATTCATATTTGCTATAACATGGGTATTTAAAGAGCCCTCAAAATAATTATTAGAGATGTCAGAAAGATTGAAGCTTCGCATAAATGATTCAACTGCCGGAGACACCGTGCCGTGAAAAAGATTATTTGATAGGTTAAAAGTATATAAAGTGCCATTACGGGTCGGCAGTGTGTGCGGTACCTGACCCGTCATCTGATTTGATGACAAATCAAGGTAATTCAACTCTGGAAGAGCCCAAATTGAATCTGGCACACTACCCGTAAGATTGTTAAACCCAATATCAATGTGACTAAGAGAGGGAACATAACCTAGCTGTGATGGTATTGTACCGGTAATGTTATTGTGTGAAAGCACCAAACTTTTCAAGCTGGAGAGAAGCGCAAGCTCGGCAGGTATGGACCCGGTAACACCCGTGAACCCAAGGTCCAGGGTCGTGAAACCCGACCCGAGCTGGCGGCCGAACCAGATTGGTATCGACCCCGGTAAATAGAAACCAGAGGCATTAAATGTGGTTAAATGAGACAAGTTTTGCAAACCATCTACAGAGAATTGTGGGTTTAACCTGCCAATCCTGGTCCGACGGAGACCCGTTAAGGATATGGAAACGACCCGACCAGATAAGCATCGGACTCCAGTCCAGGTGGTGCATGGGTCGGATTTGAGAGGCCAGTAGCTGGACCGGATAGAGAGAGAGGAGCGGAGGCTGTACAAGGCGAAGAACTCTGTTGAGTTTGATAATGGCTGGGTTTGAATGGGAGAGAGAAGAAAGAAGAGACAGAGGAGGAAGAGATAGAGGAGAGAGAAAGTCATGTGCAATGTTGATAATGCATCTAGATTCTAGAGAGAGAGAGAGAGATGTTGGTTCTGGAAAAAGGAGCAAAGAGTTAATGAAGAGAGAGAAATAAATGAAGTTTTAAACAGAGAGAGAGAGAGAGATGGAGATGGTGAGGGAAGAGAAAGGTGGAGTTGACTATGAAGAATATAAGTGGGGCAGCAGCAGCACAGCAACAAAGGCGGGAACGGAAGGAAGTGGTAATAATTACTAATAATTAATTATTATTATTATTACTTAAATAAAAACGACAAGGAATAAATTAATTGCCAGGGGATTCAGATTGATATAACCGTCCCTAACATGCTTGTACGCAGAAACTCGTTTGTTAATTTTCTTCTTATTTGTTTGTTTAATAAGCTTGTTAGTTCGTACACGGATCAATATTTCATTTTCAAAATCTTAACGGTGAATCCGAACCGTTCAACATGATCCCCATATGAATATGTACTTGCGGACTGAATTTTATATTTTTTTTAAAAAATTACTATTTTTTAAGATAGATAAAAAGTTACTTGATCTGAAAATTCTGGACCATCCAAACACAGTGATTTTCTATCTATCTTAAAAAATAGTAAAAACATTTAAAAAATATAAAATTCGGTCTGCAAGTACATATTCATATGAAAATCATGTTGAACGGTTCAAATCGATCGTTAGAATTTTGAAAACAAAAATATTAATCTGTATTACGGACCAAATCGTGTTATACATAGTACCATAGACTCACTCTAACTTCTTTATGTTCTTATGTAAAGTCACCATAAACTATTCTTATTTGATTGAACAGGTGAAAAAAAAAATAAGAAGAGATAACATTTATGTCGTCATACTAAAATATTAAAACAATGGCAATAATAATATTAATATTGATAATAACCATAATAATTATAATTGTGATCATGATTATTTAGTTTCATAATAATAATGAAAAATGATAATAATAACACTAACGATACAATTAATGATAATACAATAACAATAACAATAATGATAATGATATTTTTACATAAAAAATGAAGATTATGATAGTAAATATCGTAATATGAGGAGGGTTCAAATGCCTTCATTTTTTGTGCCTCCATCGTGCCTCCATTTTTTAAAACTTTAATAACTCAAAGTTTAAAACTTAAACGTCAAAATAAAACCGTTAGATGCGATCTATATTATTTTCTCTATGTGCTCATAAAAAATTATCACATTTTAATTTTACTTTTATGTGAATCAATAAGTTAAAAAATCAACGTGTAGAAATTATACACTTTAGTATACATTTTTATAAGCTCAAGATGACAACCAAAACAAAATTGAAATGCCATAATTTTTTACACGTGCATAGATAAAATGATGTAGTTCACGTCCAAAGATTTGATTTTGAATTTTAAGTTTTAAATTTTGAGTTATTCAAGTTTTAAAGAATGGAGACATGATGGAGCCACAAAAAATGAAGGCATTTGAACCCTCCTATAGTAATAATAATATTAATAGTACGAATTGTGGTCCCTACGAAGGACAATTTGAGGAATAATTTATTCCATCTTTATAGGCTTCACAAGTTATGAAGTCATAACTTCCCTTAATTCCCACTTATGCGCACTTAAGTTATTGATATATGACTCCGTAAGTGCGGAATAAGAATTATTTCTCACATGTGTTCCAATAAAAAATGAAATCTTCAAAAGTAACTCTCGAATAATCATAAATTTTGTATCTTTGCAAAGGTTTTTGCAATGTAATCCCATTTTAAAGTATAATTTAGATTTGCAATTTTGCTAATAAAAAATTAATTCGAAAATCGAATAGCTAATGGCCCACGGCCCAGCTGACTATTTCCTTTTCAACTGAAAGGAGCTGTGGCCTGTGGGGCTGAACCTGAATTCGCATTCTCTGAGATATCTCAAACTTTGAGTGTTTTTTTGGAAAATCTCAACCGTTCAAATACGTTCTACACGAATCTCAAAGCACAAATAATTCTTCTCCTCAAGGCTCAAGTTTCAAGGTCCGGTCCCTGTTTGCATAGAATAAGTGGAAAAGGTTGGACAGGTTTAAGTGCGCTGAAAAGGTATGGAGTATTTCCATGAATTGGGATTTGTGTGAGGTCCTTTTCCACTTGGCCAAACACCTACAGCCTACAGACAATACTAGTAGTTAGAGAGGGAAAAACGTGCCGTGCCGTGCCGTGCCGTGACTAACACGCCGTGACTTTGGTCTCGTGCCGTGCCGTGCCGTGACCAAGTTAATTTTTCACGTGCCGTGCCGTGCCGTGACTAAAATGTCAAGGGGTGGTCACGACACGCGAATGGTCACGCCACGTGAGTCACGCCGTGCCTAAACGTGCCGTGACCCGCGTGACTCGCGTGACTCGCGTGACCATTTAATCATAATTTAAGTTAATTTATTCAAGATTCACCATTAAATCAATATCTAATGGTCCTAATTACACGTGACTTGCGTGACTACGTGCCGTGCCGTGCCGTGACTAAATTTTTCACGTGCCGTGCCGTGCCGTGCCAAAGTTTCAAAAGATGGGCACGGCACGCGAATGGTCACGGCACGGGACACGCGAGTCACGGCACGCGAATGACACGCATGCCGTGCCGTTCCGTGCCGTAACCGTGCCGTTCCGTGACGGAGCCGGCTCCGGCGTGCCATTTTTCCCACTCTACTAGTAGTAGTATACATACTATTGTCTATTGTGTGTGTTGTGCCCCCGACATTTTTATTAATATCCAAAGTTAATTACAAATTAATAAGTATACCCAAAATCTCTAGGTTTTTCGAAAAATGCCCAAACCGGCCAGAATCTGGCCGGTTTCTTTCTCTTTTTTTTTAGAGACACTATGAAGAGCAAAATAATGAAATCTAACACTGAAAATTCGAATTTTTTGTTAGATTACTTCTTTTGATGTATAATTAGCATATTTATACTAAAATACGCTAAATTACTTGAAATTATGTTGAATTACACTATATTACATTAAATTACGCTAAATTATGTAAATTACGCTAAAATGCGGTAAATTCCGGTAAATTACATGTGAATATGGATGATATATTTACTGAGAAGACGACAAACGACGACGAAACTTCAAACGGCCATAAAACGGCGCTCGAGTGTCCGATTTCAGCAAATGACCACTTTTGAAAACTTGCAAAAACACGCATGCGTCAGTGTCGACAATGCCAAATTTCAAAATTTAGAATTGCCAAAAAAACTAAGGAAAGAGCCTCAAAACTTGAGTTGAAGTTTCCAATTAAGTTGCCAAATTTCACATGCTGTCAGGAGAAATCATAAGGGATGTACGGCTGTGGCGAAGTTGCTGCTAGTAACTACACGAAAAAATATCTTTCTTTTGTGGTTTAGTTGCATGTGAGGATACTGTGTAAATATTTCATTTTCATCTTTTTGAGCTTTTTTTTTGTTGACCATGTAAATATTTTTCTTATTAATGAAAATCGTAAGATGGCAAGTTGCCACCTTACCCTAAAAAAAAAAGAAGTTTCCGATTAAGATTTTCATTTCTATTATTCAATCTAAGTAACTCAGTAAATTAGTTATATAATGAACTTGTAGAATACTAATATTTACTATTTTTTTTTTTTATGATTTATGAAAGATGGCACAAAATCGACCTAATTTAGCAAAATTTACCGTATTTCATTATAATTAGCGAAATTAGTGTAATTTAGCTTAATTCAACATAATTTAACATAATTTAATATAATTTAGCATAATTTAATGTAATATAGTGTAATTCAACCTAATTTCAAGTAATATAGTGTATTTTAGTATAAATATGCTAATTATAAATCAAAAGAAGTAATCTAACAAATAATTTAAACAAAAAATTCAAATTTTCAGTGTTAGATTTCATTATCTTGCTTTTCATAGTGTCTCTAAAAATAAAAATAAAAAGGAAGAAACCGGACAGATTCTAGCCGGTTTGGGCATTTTTCGAAAAACCCAGGGATTCTGGGTATACTTGTTAATTTGTAATTAACTTTGGATATTAATAAAAATGTCGGGTTGTGCCCTATTGAAATGTGGGGCTTCACCTGACAGCTGACATTCATCCAGTTTTGAACCCTTTGATCTACCATTGCTCATCCTAACACCAACCAAATTAACTTCTTTAACAACACTTCAACCATATAAGATCTACCGGTCAATGATTGATCTCAAATACTCCAATAAACAACTTCTTGACAGTTGTTCGTATCAATCAAGTAATTATTCACCTCCAATATATTAATTTGATGTTGTTCCAAGTTAGTGCACCAAAAAATTGAAGAACCTATTAAAATTGTATTCTGGCTATCGCTTGCGTAATACATTTTAAGTTGCTTGACAATAATTGAAAAATGTATTGTCAAATATCTGTTTAATCAATTCATCAAGTACTGTCAAAGCTTCAAGAAAGAGGACAAATAAATACTAGGTTTTCAAGAGTCAATAGTTGTCTCGTTACAAATTATTGGATCAAAATGCTGTACATGGGAAAGAAAAATGCAACTTCGTTTCCATCAATTCATCGAACAAACAAACAAAAAACAAGAAGAAACCAAAATTAGAAAAATACACTAAAGTGTGACCAGGTCAATTGTGGTTTGGTCTTTTGACTCTTTGTGTTGTTTGCCGCCAGTATTGCTTTGTTCGCACAAGTGACGAGTCCAAGTCAACAAGTCTGAATTTACCAGCAAAAAAAGGTCCCACTAGGAGGGTTCAAATGCACCTTGATTTTGTGCTCCAATATGATTCACATCCTTTATTTCTGTTTTCAAAGTCCGAACAGTTGATACGAACCGTTCAACATGATCTTCATAATAAAATATGCTTGGAGACCAAATTTTATATTTTTTAGAATTTTTTTTACTATTTTCTTAGATAGGTACAAATCACTGTTTTAAGGAGATTCTAGACCATCCGAAAATGTGATATTGTACCTATGTAAAAAAATAGTAAAAAAAAATCTAAAAAATATAAAATTTGGTCTCCAAGAATATTTTATTATAAAGATCATGTTGAGCGGTTCAGATCGACTATTCAGACTTTGAAAACGGAGATAAATGATGTAGAGCATATTGGAGCACAAAATTATACTGCATTTGAACCCTCCTCAAACAAGATTATATATATATATATATAATATGGAAAGAATAGGAAAAACATGCTTTGCGAACCAATTCCTCCGCATGCACATAAGCATCATATGCGTCACATTTATCTTGTTCAACAAAGCCTTTTTTGCAATATTTTCATGTTGCTTGTTTTATTTTATTTTATTTCAATTATTTGTATACTGTTCATGGTGCAGTAACCAGAACTTGGTTGATTCAATTCTTAAGTTACGTTTGGATCGGATAAGGAATAGCGTAAGAATAGTACAAAGATGTTGATTCGAACAGTGAGAATAGTACTAATGCTGTGCTGTTCAAATTAGAGAAATATTGTTTGGATGTACAGTTGGAATAGTGTAGAGGAAATGAAAAAAATTAATGGTATATTTTCATTTTCCTTTTCAACTACCTTCAATTTCTTTCATAACTTCTTTAGTATTTAGTTATCATATATTTCGATTTCATACCATTATTTACTTTCAAATTTAAAATATATATACTATTTTAGTAAGCACAAAATTTAGGGCAATTTCAATGTAAAATAAGTACTAGTGCAAACCTGTCAAAATGCACTGGTTTTGTATAAATCCATGAAAATTTTATATAATAAAGTAGCAAGACAACCAAAATGCACTGGTTTTGGTACCATGCTGGCTATTTTCATCCTTGGCCATACCATTTACAATAAATTCATTGTAATTTTATTCTTGTGCAGCAATCATGTTTTCTGGTACCATGCATGCTTTCAACTGACGCCTTTTGATATCAGCACCAGCATTCCACAATCGCAGCTGGTACCACTACCTATACAAGAATCACCAATACCCGGAGCTATTGCCGATCCCGATGCTCTAACTGTTAAAGGTTTACAGAAAAAAATGACCAATCTGATCAAGTACTTGAACCATAATCAGCTTGGAAAGAAAATTAGAATAACTATATATTAAAAGACCACCTAAGGTTGCAGTATGAAGGTAGCTATGCTAAAAATTACATGCTTGAGGACGTTATAACTTGTGTGATATGATACAATTGAAAATTAATTCCAATTAAGTTCCTCTTTCTTCTTTGTATATGCTTAAGGTTTGAAAAAGAAAGAAGAAGAAATAAGAAAAATGGAAGAATTGAAGGAAGAAATAAGAAAATCATAGAGAGTTGAGGGGTATAGAAGAAATTAGGCCAAAGAAAATATCACCCTTCAATCTTTTGACCTATACTTTGGTTTTTCACTTTTTTCTAGTAGCTTCTGGAAATATACACGCAGTTGATTGTTTTAATCTTTTATCAAACCAATTAACCATCTTTTAGTGGATATACTCTTTTTCAAATCTATCTTAAATTAGAACATTATTTAAATTTAAATGTGACAGCTTTTTCAGTGGTCCATAACTATTTAAAAATAACAGTTTTGTAAAATACTTAATAAATAGTAAAGAAATTCAAAAAAAAAATCTAAAATTTGATCTTCAAGCACATTTTAATAATAGAGATCATGTTAAACGGTTTGGATCGACTGTTTGGACTTTGAAAATTGTAAAACTGAATTGTTTTAAGATGTTGTAACTTACAAATGTTGTTGACGATTATGTTAAAATATAGAAGATCATGTCAATCTGTTTGTTGACGATTTCTTCATGTCCGTAAATATGTGTGCCTTAGATGGATTGAAAGAACAGAACAAAAGAAGAGCGGAGAAATGAAGAGATGCTGGGAAGAAAGAAAGAAAAAAAAAAAGGAGGGTTTATGGATGAGAGAAATAGTTGATTTCTCCTAAAAATGTAAACAAGGTATCAAATATGATGAGCTGGAATCCATGTCGTATTTTGTTAGTTTTTTTAACGGAAAAAAATGACGAAATGACTTGATCGGAACAAATACAAAATTTAGTGGCAAATGAAGAACAAATTATGATTGAGTGACCAATTCGTTACAAACAGTAAAGTTCAATTGACAATTCTTGTTGAGTTAAATTATCAAATGCTCCAGCTATTGGATCTGAAGAATTTCATATCAGTACCGCAACGTTTAAGAACTAAATATCATATACAGATATCAATTGTATCGTTTTTCCTTGTTCCCTCAAATTGACCAAATTACGTGTCCACAGATCACGACATAAAAATATGAAATAAATAAACCAAGGTCAACACTCAATAACCTGGCCACTATTTGCACGCAAACGGAAATGATCTGTAAATATGAACAAAATATGTAATTGACTGATACTATCACTGAAAGTGAAAAGAGACAAATTTAACAGGTAGGTCTAAATATTATGATTTGCTACTACTGTTATTGAAGAAGCCACCTCCTGGACAATGGAAAGAAAGGTAAAAGCAAGATTGAGGGTCATCCTAATATTATCCACAGTAGCAGAATAACTTAATACCTCAATATCATCTCTAATATATATTTTTTTTCTTTTCCTTTTGCGCATTTTTTTCTCTTTTTTTTTCCACAGAAACTAAACACAGTTAAGAGGTCCCATGTTTTACAAGCATAGGTTTAACTCTCTTCCTGCCATAATTGAAGTATATATAAAGACAGCTAAGTCTACCTCTAACCAAAAATTAGACATGGCTCTCATATTTGAACCTTTTTACCCGTACATCATTCAAGGAATTCCCATAACCCTTGCCAGTCCCACCTGGGCTAGCAGGTCTCTTCTTGCGGGTCCCAGCCTCAGGTGAGTGCAACTCACCATCTATAGACAGCTCCCCTTCCTCCCCCTTGTCATTTCCATGGTAACCATTTTTTGTAATTTCCACCTGGCCACCACTATGTCCCTTCTTATTAGAAATAGCAAGCTCAACACCATGTTCCAGTTCTCTCTCTATAAGGTCATCTTCATCAAACACATCAACCTTTCTGGAGTTCTCAAGCTTTGATTTGCGCCTTTTCTCCACCAGTGCCTTGACCTTGTCAGTGTTGACTTTCTTCATGGCATCTGAGACCATCGGTGACGAAGCAACCCTAGATGGGCCACCATCACAGGTCGGCCCGGCATGGTTGTCTTGTTGCGGCTGCTGTTCATCAGGCTTGCTGTGGTGGGGCCCATTCAAGGAAGAGTGGTGCTGCACTCTTGGTGGTGTGGGGTGGCCATTGCTGCTTGGATGGTGGTGATGAGAGGCTGATGATGGGTCCCCACTTTCAGAGGGAGGTGCTTTAACCGGAGTGCGAGGCTGGTGGCTGGCAGAGCTGCCCTCGGCCTCTTCGTTGGCAGTGGCTTCACCTTGGGAAAGAGGGGCCATACGGTTCTGCTCATATAGCTCCAGCATCTGATTGCTAACCTCTGTTATTTTTTTAAAAATAAAAATTATATCCATGGAAAATAATTAATGTTAGATATGACCAGACACCAGAAACTAATACAATTTTTCATTCCTTTTCTCATTAAACCATGTCTAATTGTTATCTTAATTTAAGATATATATTGCTTAAAGAATTGTATACCAGACCAGATACGAAACCCAGATCAAGCTAATTCTGGTTAATTGACTAAAAAAACCAACAGATGGTGCAATAAACCAAAATCTCAGTTTTCCTACAGAAAGAACTACATGCTTAAATATTTCAGCTGTTTTCTCCTATTTGCTAGTACAATACTCCTTGAAACAGTGTGAATTTATGCAAGGGTCAAAACGAACTTTCACACGAACCTTCTAGCTGGCGGGGGGTGACATCAAACTCCTGCCACCAAACCTTATCTCCATCAGAAGGGAGCTTTACTTTCAGAAACTTGGCCGCCAAGAAAATGGCACCCGCCGCTATGTGGTGTGGTTTGAACTGTAAGCACAGCGACGTTCTTAGCCTGTTCCATTACCATTACCCCCTTTAAATTTCCAACTAATGGTACTACATGCAGTTTGTATCTTTTTTATTTTGGTAATTGTACCGTACCCATCATTGACGAAATTCCAGGCAACCTGTGCAAGAGCATTTTGGGCAACATGGAATTTCTTTATAGCCTCCACAAGCGGCTTGTATGGGTGATGGACATTAAGATCAAAAGCTAAAGTAGCCAGCACAAGTCTTTCGCCTATTAATATTAACTCCTTCTGTTGTTCATAGACTTCCTGAATAAATAACAGAAAGACAATTTCTCCATCAAAAGGAAGTTCTGGCAACCTTTATACATTTCCTAAATAGTAAATAGATTACAGAAAGACAATTTGTTCATAGACCTCTGTTGTTCCATTTTAGTAAAAATGTTCACTGGCATGCATAAAACATCACCAACAAATATAGTGAACTTGCAAAAGTGGTCAGATAACATGAACGGGGTTGGAACAACTACTACCTAACTAATAATGTAAATAATCACTCGTCAGACATCATTTCCAGCTCTCTAGTACCTTTTTAACTGGTGAAATTCTTTCAGAACACTTTTGGCAAACAAATGCAAGGGTATAAAATCCAAATCAAATACAGGAAGTTTTTGAAAACCTAAATATTCTGTTATTCAATGAGATGATAGGGATGGTGCACACTCAGGTTGGAACCCAGTGCCTACAGCACCACCCAATCACCAAGGCCTAGCAACATATTTGACATCTGTAGTAGATAGATTTCATAAAAAGAAGACGAGTGGATCTTCGCCAACTTGGGAAAGAACAGGGGCTGGACAAATTCATTTACTGACCAAATGTGAACAAAAATCAAAGAGCATATTTTTAAAAGTATCATTGCAAAGTGCTTTTTAAGTTTAGGCCAGTAAGGAACAGAAGATTCCACTATTGCCAATGACCAGTACAATAAAAAATTCCAAGACTTTGTTGATGGAAATTATAATAAAAATAATTGCCTGTCTAGAAAAAACCATAAACCTGAGTTTGTTAAATGATCAGAATAAACTTTACCACAGCTTGAATTTATAAAAAGGTAACAAGGAATTGTCATAAAAAGAAAACAAATGGAACATCTTTTCAAATGAAGACCAGAACCAAGTAGAAAATAATGTTATAAATGATGATCTTGAACCAATTCTGTATATAGCTTAGTCAACGTAAATGGGGCTTAATGTCCAAATCAAATGAGATTGAGATTGCTCAAGTTCCCCATACGACAATGTCACAATTATTTTCTAGAATTAAAAACTTTGAAATGCATGCATACATCGGAACTCTTAGAATCAAGCTGTATTCAAGAATTGAATTTTCATTTAGAAGAAAACAAAAAAGATAAATAGATAAATAATAATCAGAATAAAGATGCAAAACATTTTAGGTTTCTTTGTAGTAGACTAAAATGCAGCAACCACTACAGTATCTTCACACAATTTCAAAAGTTCTTGCATTTGCAGCCAGTATACACAATTTTGGGTTGCCTGCAAATCTATCATTAAACCACAAACTCGTATTGTTTAAATAAACCAAAGAACACACCAGCCAGCCAGAGATGGCAAGCACTGGCCTGGCAAGGAATGTCTTTCTTAAGACAAAACAACCCCAGACCCGACTCGAACCGGAACAATTTGCGCATGTAACCCAACTAGACGTGAACCCAAACTAACCCAGACCAGAGCTAAACCAAAACATAAAACCATGGTCTCGGATCCAATTGACCCAATATACAGCCGAAAACCTGAATAACCCAAGATTTGAAACAGCCAAAACACAAAGTGACCCATTACCTGAGATAACTTGGACTCCAATGACCGGAACCCAAAATAACTGGAACCCAATTGACCAGTACTCCAACCTAAATGTTTTACGACCTGAAAATGACCCAAACAGAAATGACCGAACCCACCCGATTGCCATTTCCACGGTTGGCGAAAGCAGAATTGTTCAGACGTTAAAGGAGCAGAAACCAAATGAATAATAATAACACCTAATTGCTTTACCCGTTGTTTGATTCGCTGCACTGCATCGGCATCTTTCTTGTTGATGATCTCGTAGGAGACAAGAATGACATCCTTCAACGGCCTTGGCGTCTCCTCCACTTTCCCAGCAAGAAACATGCACACCGTTGCTATTGTCTGTACCAAAAAAGAAAATTGATACATAAATAATAACAAAGATACAAAAACTTTCGGCAGTCGTATAAGTGCTCTCGATATCTCAAAACTTTCTCCAATATCTCAAACCATCATTGCTTTTTCTTTAATATATAAACAATATAGAAAACCTTGGCTTGAATGTAATAACAAAAATAGGAAATCTTGAATCATCATCCAAAAAAATAACAATCAACCTATTACAAGATACAACTTTGTAAAAATAATCAAGGATAAGACACAGATAAGATGAAATCTAAAACAGTATAGCACAGAATGTGGCAGACTAGAACTCAACAGGAGAAACGTCTTCTCCCCATTCTTCTCTCTATTCCACTTCTCCATTATTTACTGATATTTATTCTCTTACCAACAATAATGGAGAAGCAGAAAGATTAAAAAAAAAATTGGCAGGTAATAAAAAAGAAGTGATCGGAACAAAATATGGAAATTCCACAACATCCATGCGTTGTATAGCACATACAAAGGGCCTTTCTGTAATAAAAATAGAGCCTTATGTATGAAAAAGTTTTGATGTGCAACCAAAATCAGTACTTTCCAGAAAGATACGACAGAAAATAATATGAAGATGAGCACCAACCTTACATAAGCAGAAGAATTAATGAAAACAAATATGCTGACACCAGCAAAGAAACACAACAACCAAGGAACTTGAAACAGCAGAGTGAAACCAACACAATATGGCATATAAATTAAAAAAATCACAGTAAAATAACATGAGAAGACATACTCGTCTATCATTCTTGGCATGCGACTGGCGAAGGAAGAAGCGATGGGAAAACACTATGGCTGTTGCTATTGTCACTTGGGGCCTACACATCACAAAAAAATTATTAAAAATGGAGCAAAGGAAATAGTTCTTTCAATTAAGGTCTAATAGGCATCAAAAACAGTATAACAATTTCGCTGCCAAAAGCTCTTTGTATACCTTATAAGATCGATATATGGCAATAACTTTCTAGCTCACTAGACCTCCTTGACTTGTTGCGGCCTTTGCTAGTGTTTTTGTGGTTAAGATTTTTGCTGGGCAAAATAGTTCTAATTTTTCTTTTTTTATTTCCCAAAAGAGCAAATGTTTTACAGTATTGCAATACTACCCACAACTCATATTCACAACTAACAGCCAGCAATTATTGTACTACTTGAACACAACAGCCAATATCAAACAAACTATACTGGTAAAGGGGTAAAGAGACCTTGATGTCACGCTATACGACTTACACTTTAAGTCGCATGCCAAGATCTTGCAAGAAGGTGCAATAAGACTTGCGTAGATACGTCTCTTTCTTCAGATCAATACCGTCTCCTCTGGAAGGAGAATTCTCTTCTATCTCCTTCCGGCTGTAGTACCAGGATGGACCAGTCTGGCCTATCTCCTCATGCCGGTATGGGCTATGATCTGTTGTGCTGCTGAGGTACGACTGGTCGCCATGTGGCGCCATAACAGATGCTGACCTTTAGCTGCGACTTTCTCCTCTTCTATTCTCTCTTCTTATCAGATTGACTTGAGCTGTTGTGCTTCCAAAAGTACCAGGGTTCTTTATTCAGTAATGATGCCTGAAATGAAACAACACAGCACTAAAAATAATGTAATGTAATTGACATGTACCTACAATCTGCCAATTGAAAATTTTGCAAGATTCCATTAAAATTTTCCTGGATATTTCACTAAAGCCCTTGGAGACTTCAATTTTTTCAGGTTAATACCTAGTAAGGAAACATATCCCACTATTTAAGTTTCAATAAAACCTAGCAAAGTTAGACTGGAAGGAGACACCTTCACATATATTTTGATTAATGAAGGGCTAAATTAAAAAAAAAAGATAAACTTTACCGTGACCTCTTTTATCAAGAACATAACATAACCTAAATTGAGGGATGTTAACAAAAGTAGGTGTTCTGTATGGCTGAAATTATAAATCCGCGAAAATTTTAAGTAAAACTGATAGCCAAGATTTCATTCGTGGATATTTTGCTCAAATCTATTGAAAGGTATGTGAAACCCTAAATTTCGTAGTTTATAACCCAGCAGTAAACTCCGCTACTCTCCGTAGCAAAGTTTTGCTATTAGTGAAAGAAATCAACAAAAGAACGAAGTTTATGCGAATTTTTCTCAAGATCCCAAAGTTACAAAGAAACAGACAGGCGAAACCTAGAACAGCTGTAGAATGGACAAGTTGAGCCGCATGAACCGAATCAAAAGCAAGATTTGCGCTGAATCATGGACAGGGATTTGCGAAGCCATGAAAATTAAGAGGATAAGATGACTGACCTTGAAGAAACCCTAGCTCGATGCGAGGTGGCGCCGACCGTGGGATTCTAACGCGAAGGAAGTCGAAAAAAGAGGCTAAAAGTTAGGGTTTCTAGTATTTAGCGAAACTTTTTTTCCCGGAAATTTGACGGATCTACCCTATAGAAGTTGATATTTGTGAAAATGGTCCTGTCACATTTTTCTTTTCGAGTCATGAGAAATACTTACATAATTTATTTTAATGCTAAGCTAATTTTTTTTTAATTATGAGTATGAAAATATGACTGTATGACTAGGTAGTTTTAATAAATATTGGATGAGTATCTTGTAAATACTTAAATAGTTTTCTTAACATTTCTACTTCATTTTAATACATGAGTGAGGCTACGGTATTATGTATAGCGTAGATTAGTCTATACTATGGCTTCATATCTCTGTTTTCAATGTCCAAACGGTCGATCAACACAGTTTAACATGATTTTTATATGAAAATGGACTCGTTGACTAAATTTTACATTTTTCTATAATTTTTTTATTATTTTATTAGATAGGTAGAAAATCACTAATTTCGAATGGTCCATAATTTTTAGATCAAGTAATTTTCTATCTATCTAAAAATATAGTACAAAATTTTGAAAAATATAAAATGGATAATTTTGGTTTTCAAATACATTTTGATATGGAGATTATGTTGAACAGTTCGGATCGATTTTTTTGGAATTTAAAAATGGATATATGGAGTCATAGTACAGATCGACATGCACTACACGTAGTACCGCAACCTCACTTTTAATACATATAGTTACAATTTCTAAGGCATGTTTGATGATGATATGCAGGGGCGGACTTATATACATTGAATGGGTGTCAATTGACCTCAATTTTTTTTTAAATTGTATTTATGTATTTTTTTTTATATAATTTAGAGCACAATGTGATGGGTACCGTAAATTGACATCATTCTCAGTATGAAAATTTTATATAAATGATCTCCATTGTGCGCCATAGTTCGAAAATCTGGTTGTGCATAATATGGATATCACAAGAGTGGTCATCACTGTACTTCTAGATCAACATCAGACATGCCTTAAAATTATGAATAGATAAGTATTAAGCAAAACAAAGAAATGTCGAAATAAAGTAGATTAAAAGAAACTAGTTTAGCGTTAAAAATACGGTTATCAAATCATTTTTTATTATTATATGTTAATATCAATTAATTAAGTATTGTAATCTGTTAAAAAAATTAAACATGGGACGTATTTAAAAATGAACATTAAAATAAATGTTCAAGGGATGATGCATTTCCCTTTCTTAATATCTCTTTCAGAATTTCGAATAGCTAGCTGTTCCAATTTGGGCCAGATTCTTTTCCAATGGAACAGAACAGGCTTTTTTTTCTCCATTTAGTGTCAGGTTCCAGATGGAGCTTTCTTTCCTTTTATTTAGTCTGAACAAATATTTATTCAAAGTTTGCATTACTAAAAGTATTATTGCAATTGTCAAAGTACTTGCACTTAAAAAAATTGTTCATGTCTTAAGTAAATTTTCTCATATAGCAGGTTGAATTCTGAAATGCAAATGGGTGACTAACCAAGACTTAACAGTTACTGGTACTAATTTACACTCCCTGAGACGGTACCAGACAATCCCTTACAAAACTAAGACCAAAAGATACTGCAATTATGCAGTTTTTAATATTATCACTTGACAATTTGAACCCTAACAGACCAGATCCAAGTGATGCCTGTATACTTTGCATTTCTGTAGTAAAGACCACAGCAGTACTGAGATAGGTGAACAAAATATTATTATTTTCGAAGTATACGAGTTTAACGAGTTGAAAACATACTCTAATGTCCAAATAATGCCTCCAAAATATTGGCATATAGCAACTATTTATGAAAGCTCTCATCTTTAGAATCCAATATTCACTAGTCATATCATAATTTATTGAATGCCTATCAAAAAATGCCGACAAGAAAATGCCCTTTCAGGTGCTTTTTTAGGCTAAGCTTAGTTCTCCAGATGGAACAGATCTTTTCATAAGTTTTCCCCATGACTCGTTTGTCTCCTTTATAACCTTCAAAGCATAATCCTATTAAATGAAATTAAGAAACAAATAAATAACAAATTAGATACCTTAACAGAAGTGGCCAATTGGCTGACTTTGTAAAGATAAGTTTTATGTTTGAGACATCAATTACAAAGTATCTATTAAAATTACAAGGAAATGACCAGGTGTGAAGTGCTGTGAATCATAAGCTAAGTAAATCATGTTTTCCGCAACAAGAAAATCACATATTCACAAAACAACAATATTTCTTCCACTTTTTAGACAATTTAATTGAGACCTTGTAAAAATTATTATTTAAAAATGAACATTATCTACCTTAGCAAAAATTAGAGTCGAGTATAGTCTGAGTTTTATGACCAAGTTAAAGCTGGCGGTTTAGTTAACCTCTGAAAGTTACCTTTCGAAAGGGCATCAATACCAAAAATCTATATTTAAGGCTCAAAAGGCATTAAACTCTAGTATCGTAGCATACGAGTAAGGCTAGTATAAGCTTAAGATTACCAAGGTGCTTCAAAACCTATTTGATTAGTTTCAAACGACGAATCCAAACTGTTGAAACCAATCTATTTCACGAGTGATGTGTCAATATGCTAAATTGGTTAATTTTCAATTTTATGTAGTACAAAATCAACCGGTAAAAAAAAATATGAATGTATTGAAACTAACTTATAGACCATTTTTTTTTGGCCGTTTGACTTTATACTAAATGAATTTGAAACTCAATAAATTTAAAAAGAAAATGTATCACTCATGACATAAATTGGTTTCAACTTCCAACGATTTCAATTCATTGCTTGAACTCGATCAATTGGTTTTGAAGTTAAGCTCGTCAATCATCTTGGTAAGCAAAAGTTCATATAGCTTTACTCCATACATTTATGCTACTGTAGTACTGCACATGTACCAGTCAGCCTAGGATAGGTAGGGATGATAAACAGGCAAGGTACAATTCATCCTAGTATTAGTCACTTCAAGTAGGACTGAAATGTAGTAACAGGACACTTCACCAGTTCATATTGGGACAATATATGCTGGTGCTCTATGCATAGTACCAAGGGACAGTATTTGCCCAAATACCCAATGAATTTTTATTTGTAAAAAGGCAGGAACTATTTAATAAAATATAGGTCTCTAGAATTATGCTTTTCTGCTCCTCTGATAAACTGACACCTTCAAAGTTTTCTTCTCATGGTGTGTTCCAGAAAATTACCTTTGCAGAATAAAAAAATCAGACAGAGAATAGAGGTCCCAAATATGTATTAGAGAGATGAATTCAAACAGATGAGAAAATTGTTTTCCTTGCAAAGTAGTCGGGTTTTTTTTTTTTTGAGACCTAACAAGTAATCGTGTGATAATTGGACTTTCTTTTGATAGCAAATGCTCTGCGGTGCTTCTAGCAAATGCCTATAAATGGTGGGGCGTGTTGCAGAATATTAAAATACAAAAAATTGAAAGATTCTAAAAAGAAACAATAAATGACCTTGCTAGCAGCCTTGTTCCCGAGACCAAATTGGTTAGCTGGCTTTCCATCAGGAATCTTGTAATCTCTGAACCAGTCTCTTATTGCTGTAAGAGTTCCCTTAATAATAAACATATACACTAATTATACAACATAACATATCAGATTTTGAAAGGAAACATAGTTTTATCATAGAACAACATTTTAACATATAAGCCAGGATCAAGAGTCCAAACTCAAAAAGATAATGTTTGAGAGAACTTTTCCAAGTTCCCACTAGGCCATCATAGGATACCATTGATTACCAAAAGTCTCTATGATGTCGGTATTAGAACCAATACTTACTTTCTCATACTATGTCTGGTATGGATTGAATCAGCAACCATACCCAAACCCCTACATCCCCTACATAGTCAGGTCGGGCAGTCCCAGGTAGGTCCAAGTTCTGGTCCTAAACCAAGTTATTTCTTTGTTTCCGTTGAAAGAAAAAGAATATTCTTACTAGAAGCAATATATGAATGAGGTAGATAAAGCAAAACAAACTTTGATATTCAATGGGCAATTAAAAAAAAGTACCTAGCATTTTCTGAAAAAAAAGAAGATCTGCATTCCATATCTTATAAATGAGGTGGGTAAAGCGTGCTTAGAACAAATATTTAGAATGAAACATCATATTCACATCTTCCTAACTCTTAGGAAAAATTTAGGAACTGCTATTTAAAAACACTACTTTTGATGACTTACATAATCAAATGATTGAGGTAGGAATTGTATAGAAGTCATGTAAAGTTGGATTTTGTAGACATATTGTGCATCATAAAAAAAAATCACTAACTTGCCGGTTTAATTTTACCAAATTAGTGCATTAGCTTTAACATAAACCCGGTAGTTTTCACTGGTATCAGGTTGGGTGGGTCTTGAACAGGTTTAACTACCAATTCAGAATCCTGCCTCACATTATTATCCTGGTACAAAATAAAACTCACACACAATCAATTTGATTAGACCCGAGCAGGTCCAGTAACATATAATTTAGATACGAGTACCACAGGCTTATAAATGTGTGAATTTGTTGGATAATTTTTTAAAGCTTCTATCACTGTCTTGAGGATGTCGAACCTGTTTTGCAAATTGCTAACAAAAAATTTGTATGTTTCTTCATACCGGAAAATGTTTCTCTACATCGTTGACATCATTAACAAGAGAAGCTCTGGGGTCATCCAATGAGATTGCAATAATTTTCCAATCAAGTTCTCCTTCGTCTATCATAGCTAAAGTAGCTAAGGGTTTCACCTTTAAAATATCTCCTATCTTAGCCTTTCTGTCTCCTATCTCCACCACATCCACTATTATCAAAAGCAAAGGAGAGAAGGAAGGAAAAAATGAAGTTAAATAAATAATCAAATAAAATTTATTTATGTCTGCAAATACAAAATTGGTACTGAGGGTACAACAGAGGCATGACTGGAAAACTAAGATTTAAGTTGGTACTGGCAGTAAACTGAAAATGCATTTTCATTTGCTTAATTTGTGTCGAATTGGTAGTGAGGAAAAACTAACGCATGACTGGAAAACGAAGGGTTACTTAAGGAAACTTTTTGTTATATTAGGCTCGGATGCAAAAATTTTGAAGTCAGCGCAGTCTCAGTTGCCAAATGACATGCAATTGGATAATAGCATGGTTATATTGAGAGCAAGGATATAAGTACAATTTGACATAAATGGAAAAGAAAAGGCAAGAGATTGTATACCTGGGTCATTATCCCCAAGAGCACCTTCAACCTCCACATGTGCAAAAGAGGGGTCTTCCCATGTTTGGGGTAGTAATCCATAATTCCAGTTGATATTGTACCTGCCCCCAAAATTGTAAAAGGAGGTGATAACTGATTTTTAGAATATAAATACACCAGCATGTACCAATTACCAGGATAATAGTTTAGTTGCTTTTCAATCATTCTGACAGAATGGCTTTTGTTAAGCCAAACGTTGCTTTGATGCCAGTATTATCAGAACCAGGTCAATCTGGAGATCTGTCCTTTTTGGTTTGCTCAAAGGCATCATATGCAATAGAATCGGTCAAAACCAGGTCAATTGACTAACATTTAATAGAAAAACAGTTAACCGTTCAGCAAATAATTTAGTTTTTTTTATTTTGTGGCATCCTTTTGATCTTAACTTAAACAATGAACTTCTTTAGCCTTTCGATAATGTCGGTATTTTCTTTGGTTATTAAAAGTTAAACTATTATTTTATGTGATACTTGAAAATTTTCACATTGTGTGTGTTGTGCGCAATGTTGTTACTTGTTACTTAGTTAAGATTGGGTGAGAAATTTTCTGAATATATGGATAAGTTAGTTTTGGAATATATGTGCGCAGATTTTGAAAGATAGTATGTACCAACGTTCCAACCATTTGGCCCATTGGTTGACCCGAAGCTTAACCGGGACAATATCCGGTCCCAAACTCGACCCCTCCACACCTTGAACTATGATTCAAATTTTCTCTGTTTGTTGTGATACTCAAAATTATGAAAACTCACACCTGGAGAATCACCCAAGTACCACAAAAACTTTAATTTAATTCATAGTTTGCTAAAAGACTCTGCATTGTTCCCAATCAAACTTTAATATCAAGTTCTTACGGGTAGTATCTGAGCTTGCCCTTCTTGGTGTCCTGTTTTATCGGAGTATATGCCTCATCTGTCGCCACCTCCATTTTCGCACTGGTCTCTTTGGGGATCTCCACGATGAAGTTGAACACACCATCTCCCAGGTGCAATGGCACATCGTGCCAGGGGGAGACCTTCTTCCCAGATGGGTCAAGGAAGTAAACCCTGTGGTCTAGGGTTTCAGGCTGCCCCACCTCCTCGGTCTTGAAATCGGTCTTGAGAAGAGCCGAGGGGGAGGTGAAGTGAAGGTGGCGACGCCGCTGGCGGAGAGAGAAGGAGGAGGGGGAGGTGCGAGGAAGGCGGATACGGCGGAGAGACGCCGACACGGCGGTCAAACGGGCGGATGATAGAGTCGCTGCCATGGCCATGAGAGCTTCAGCGAGAGAGTGCGAGCCTCTTGTACAAATGTCATATAGCTGTCTAGGTGCGTTTCTCTCCTTTATATTGTGGTTTTTTTAGGGCCTGTTCGGGCTTTTTACTGTTCACGTGGGAAGAAAAAATTCACTCTTGAGTGAATTTTTTTTTCCCACGTGAACAGTAATTTTCAGTTCAAATTTTTGTTAAACCCACATCCATACCCATTCCCTATGGGCCACCGAACAGGCCCTTAGTGGATAAAAATAGACGCAATAATGATTGCGTTTTGCGAATAGATCAAGTTGATGCCCCTGATCGTAAATCGATTCTCTTTTATTCAAATTGAACTTTGGGTTTACTCTCTTACTTAGGTAGGGGTAGGGCTGCACAAAAAAATCGTAGTTCGTAATTCGATTCGAGTTTGATTCGAAAAAATTTGTAAAAATTTTGATTCGAAATTGAGTTTGTTCAAAATTAATTCAAACCAAACTTAGTTCGAAATTAATTCAAACCAAACTCGAACTGGACCTAGTTCGTTCGAAATAGGTTCGCAAACCAAACTTAGTTCGAAATTAACTCAAACGTGAACCGTTAATTTCCGCTGATAATGAACTTTAATGTTTTATTTAGATAATATTTGAGTTTATAATAATTCTAAGACTTTGGTGATTGTTCTGTACTTCTATTGATATTTAAATTGTACTTTGAATACTTTGGATATTTGAAAACTTTAGTGATGTTCCTCCTGTTGGCTATTTGGAAAACTTTGGATTCTGTGATTGAACTGAACTTTGATTGATTGTACTAAACTTTGGTGTTTGATATAAATTTTGGTATTTGTAATGAACTTTGATATAAACTTTGGTGTATTGTGTAATTAAAATTCAGAATGTCTAAATTTTTATTGAAGTGCTGTAATTTCTAACTATGGCCCAGCCATAAGTCATAACTCGTAAGTCATAACAAAGTTCGTAAAAGTTCAAAATTGAGTTTGTAAAAAATTTGATTCGAAATTGAGTTCGATCGAAATTAAGTTCGTTCGAAATTAATTCAAACCAAACTTAGTTCGAAATTAATTCAAACCAAACTCAAACTGGAGGTAAGTTCGATTCAGTTCGGTTCGTTTGCAGCCCTAGGTAGGGGTGTTCATCGGGGCCTGTTTATTTGGTTTTTAACCGAACCGAAATAATTCGGTTCAAACGGTTCGGTTTTTTGATTTATTTGGTTTGGTTCGGTTTAAATGTTATTACTGTTTGGTTCGCTTTATAATTACAGAGAACCGTAATAACCGAACCGACCGACTAAATAACATAGTTTAGATCTGAACCGCCCGAAGCCTATTGCCCTCTTCTCTTCGCGACTTCGCCCAGAGCCCCAAGTCCCGAACTTCCCCAAATTTCAAAATCCAAATCGCTGGCTCAATCTCTCCCCCTCTTCGCTGACTCGCTGTTCGCTCAATCTCTGATCTCTCCCTCTCTTCGTGCCTTCACCCTGGTCAAATTGGCGAACGCGCTCACAAGTCACACCTGCTCCTGTCGCTTCACTCTTGATCCATCAAATCGTCGAAATCCAGCCTCACGATGTTGCGCTTGATAGCATTAGCACAGGTACGAATCTCCCATTGCCAACTACTCTCTCTATGGTAAAATTAGCAAGTAGCAACTACTCTCTGTCTCTCTCAATTGGAGTCTGAGTCTCATCTCATCTCTTTCTCATCCCCCTGTGCTGCGATTTTGTGTAGAATAACAGTGGCGATTAATCAAAAATCTCTACACAAAATGTCGCTACACAAATACTTGACCCCCACTGCCACTACTAATCCGAGTCTCTAACTCTCTCTGTAAATTTTTTTTTCTCATCCGAGAGAGAGATTGTTGTAAAATTAATTAAGGTATACATGTCCAGAGAGAGATTGTTGTAAATTTTTTTTCCCATCCTTACTACTCTCTTTCTCATCTTGTTCAGCCATCTATGAAAAAGAAATTAACATATCCCTAAACCCTAGATCGTCAGAGTTTAGTATTTTAATTTGGATATTCAGTTTCATACTAAAAAATTTGAAAGCAAATACGATTTTCTCACTTTTTGTTTCTATGTCAGGATCAGAACTACAATTACAAAGGAAGAAGGAGAAGGAGACAATCGCGTGACAGCTCGAGTGCTGAACTCACTGGTGAGTGGCTCTGAAACTGTTAGTTAAAAAAAAGTCTTTCTTGTATAAGTTTATAATTTGATGCTTTATATTTATTTTGTTATTTGGGAAACATGTGTGGGGTGCTGTTAGTTACTAAAATAGCTAGGGAGGTTGAGAACTTAATTCATCCAAAAACCTTGCTATCTGATTTTCTTGTTGATTTTTTTTGTCGAAACTTACAAGTTACAACCTTATTTTAAGAGTAAATACAGTCGCACCTTCTAACTGGTAGAGCTACTTCTGTACAATATTTGAAAGGGTAATAAGCATGTGAATTAAAAGACCATTCAATAATATTTATATTAAATATAATAATCACCCCCTGTTGATTTTTAAATTGCACAATTACTCAAACAAAATTCCAAAATCACTGCTTTTCATATTAAAGAGAATGCTTGTTGCTTGTACAATTCTCTCCTCTTTATTATTTGAAGCATCAGCATCAAGGCTTATCACTTTGTAGGAATGAATCTGCTGTAGTTAGCTTAAAAATTTGCAACTAAATTGATTAAAGCAATCTCCCTCTTTTGCTTCTCATCTATTTTTTTTTTTCATAGATGGCTGAACAGGGGACTCAAGTTGCTCAAACTGATAGCTCTGTGCAGCCAACTGTGGTTGATGCATCTGAAATTGAGAGCTCCAACTGTAGAAGAAAGAGGAAAGCGATACAACCAAGGTCTGACGTATGGAAAGAGTTTATCAAGTTTAAGGATTAAAAAGGTAATGAAAAGGCAAGGTGTAAATTGTGGAAAAGAGTTTTTTTTTCTGATTCAAACAGAAATGGCACAAGTAGTTTGAAAACTCACATGACAAAATGTAAGGGAAAAGAAGATAAGAAACAAGCACTTCTATCATTTGAGCAAAGTACTGTAGGGGCTGGTGGTACAACAATTAGTACTTGGAAGTTTGATTCTGATGCTATTAGACAAGCACTTGCTAGCATGATCATCTTAGATGAACTTCCTTTCTCTTTTGTCGAAAGAGAAGGGTTTAGAAAGTTTGTGTCAATAGCTTGTCCTCGGTTTCGCATACCGAGTCGATCCACCATTACTAGGGACTGTTTTGATGTTTACATAAATGAGAAAACCAAATTAAAAGACTACTTGAGAGTGAACAACCAAAGAGTCTGTCTTACCACGGATACATGGACATCATTGCAAAAAATAAACTATATGTGTCTCACTGCCCATTTTATTGATAGTGATTGGAAACTGAATAAAAGAATTCTGAATTTCTGTCCAGTTTCGGGTCATAGTGGTAGAGAAATTGGAATGGCTATAGAGAAGTGTTTGTTTGAATGGGAAATAGATAAGGTTTTTACCGTTACCGTTGATAATGCCAGTTCAAATGATGTTGCAATTGATTGGTTAAAGAAGAAAATCACTAATTGGGGTACGGGTATTTTAAATGGGAAGCATTTACACATGAGGTGTATTGCCCATATCGTTAATCTAGTGGTCCAAGATGGTTTGAAAGAAATGTCTACTTCGGTTGCTAGAATTCGAGCTGCTGTAAAATATGTGAAACAGTCCCCAAAAAGGTTACATAAGTTCAAGGAATGTGTGATAATGGAAAAGATCGAAAGTAAAGCATTGTTGTGTTTAGATGTTCCCACTCGATGGAACTCTACATATTTGATGTTGGATGTAGCTCTAAAATTTCGAAAAGTATTTGATACTTATGCGGAACAAGATAATAATTTTATTTTTTTTATCTTGCCAATGAGGGTGAGAAAGAATGTGAGGAGATAGGGCAAAGTGTAAAAGGTGTCGGTGCACCTGCCGAATTAGATTGGAAAAATACTGAAAAAATAACAGTTTTTCTGAAACATTTTTATAATTTGACTAATCGGGTTTTCATATCACTTTATGTGCTTCTAATATTATTTCCATTAAATTACTAATGTTGAGTACTTGTTACAAAAGTTGAGAGAGAGTAATGACATGGAATTAAGTGTAATGGCCAAAAAATGGCTGAAAAGTACAACAAGTATTGGGGTAATATTGAGAAAGCTAATACTTTGATCTATGTTGCGGATATTCTTGACCCTCGACATAAATTAGAATTAATGGAGTTTGCTCTCATGGATTTATATGACAAAGAAAAGAGTGAAAAAATGGTAAAGAAAGTGAAAGGGGACTTAGTGTTGTTATTTGATGAGTATAAGAGGCTATATGGCTCAACCTTAAATGATAAAGGAAGCAAGAATAACACTCTAGCAGAAGTGACTCTCGATATAGAGGATACACAAGTTATGGCTTCGAGGTTTAAGAAGCACAAATCTGCAACTAATGTAGGAGGGAGTAAGTCGGAGTTAGAGAAATATCTTCAAGATGATCTAGAGGTTGATGAATCAGATTTTGATATTTTGGGATGGTGGAAGGTTAATGCCCCAAGATTTCCTATTTTGTCACACATGGCACGCGATGTTCTTGCTGTTCCTGTTTCAACAGTGGCTTCCGAGTCCACATTTAGTACAGGTGGCCGCATACTTGATGCATTTAGGAGTTCATTGACTCCAAAAATTGCACAATCTCTCATATGTACTGAAGATTGGCTTCGTTCAACATGTCCAGTTGGTGTTGAAGAAAATTTAGAGATTATTGATCAGCTTGAAGAAGGTAATTAAATTCATCTATTTACTACAATTCACTTTTCAATTCTGGTTAAATTATGTGAATCTCCAATCTTAGCTAATTATACTTTATTTGTGAATTTCAGAATTTTCCAAAGTAGTATTGGAGAGTGCAGCTCCAACTTAATAATTAGTGGTAATTTGCTAAGAATTTGGAAGTAGGCCAGCTCAGGTCATTTTGTAACAATATGTTAGATTGATTGCCCTTTGGCTGGTGGCAATATGTGTTGTAAGTTGTAACTATATCTAATTCTCTTTTGTTAGGGTTCAAGTTAAGTTGGAAAATCGAGTTAAAGTTAAGTTGGAGGCATTGTGCAATGTGCTGCCATGTCGTACTTGATGGCAGTTAAGCTGGAAATCTGACATGTTTTACTTCTTTTTTCAGTTTTACTTATTTCTCGTTTCAGTTTTACTTTTTTGTACAAGTGCAAATACTTGGTGACTTGGTGTGCAAAATATGGTGTGATATGAAGAAGATATGCAGCACATGCTCATTTAACAGTGGTACTGGTATATACTCTAGTCTCTTTCCTTTTCTTTTTTATATAATTTTATTACTTCTATAATTATTTGTTAGATGAATACTAACAAGTTTTAACTCTGCCTATGTCATATTGGACATAGCCGGTCCCAAGCCCGGATAAAAGAGGAGGGTTACATGAAAAACTTGAATATTATACTCTTTCTCGTTGATACATTGATAAATGTAACAATTACTTAATTTTAATTTTCTAGCATTTTTTCCTTGTTATATATCAACATGAGGGAGCATTGAATGCTAATCAGCTCATTCAACGTATTGAAGAAGCACTTCAAGTTACTAAGTAATTTTTAAGGTATATTCTCTTCTTTTCTATGATTGGAAAGTTTTCAGACCTCTTTAAAATTATCAGACAGCTCATCTAGTGTGACCAGGCTATATTATTGGCAATGACCTTTATTTTTGCACTAAAAATTAGTTCAGTTTTAATCGATTAGTCCTTGGATATGCTTATTCCTAAGACTTATTGTATGCTCAGATCTTCCTTTTTTTTGTCTTTCTAACCCAATTTCCACATAAAACCACTATTTAAGAATTGCAGAATTGAGGTATGCCAGCCAGTACTTTTGTATATTAGCCATAGATTGACCATACAAACAGAAGTAAACACAAACTACACTATTTGATGCAGCCTGCTTGTTTTGTTTTAGGGATATCAGTGGTCAATTGTGTTGTTTTTTACTTTGAAAGAGGGAAATCTAAAAATGGCCCCTGAACTTGTAAGTTCTGTTCAAATTTGGCCCTTTAGCTCGATTGAATGGAGGAGAGTATTTTCATTTTGTACAGGGATAGAGGAGAAGAGGGGGATCTTTGCTGGTATGCCTGAGCCAGTGTACATGGGTGGTACAGTGGTACAATGAGTGTACATGGGTGGTATAGTGGTACAATGTTTCATATTATTGCTGAATTTATTATTTACAGTGTGTTAATCTCAACTTGTAAGCTGTAAATGTCTTGTTTTATAACAATCTCAACTAAACAATGGTTTGTTTGGTTTAACCGAACAAATTGAAATTTACTTTGGTTCGGTTTTAATCGGTTGCTATGTTTACTTTGGTCGGTTCAGTTCTATTTTTGAAAACCGAAATAAACTTTGGTTTGCATATTTTATTTCGGTTTTAACCGAACCGAACCGATGAACACCCTATACTTACGGGTTATCTCAGGGACTCAAGTCAAGTCACTCAGGGATACTCGATTTTTTTTTCTTTTCCTTCGAATTTCTAAACTAAACTGCTAAAATTTCTCCTAAATGTTGATTTTAATTATACTAGAGGGTAAGTAGATGTGTGCATCTTTTTTAGTGCATACAGTATTTTTATTCCAAAGGGATAACAAGATTCTGTTATTCCGATTCCAGACCTTTGTCGAGATTGAGCACGAAAAACTTTTTTTTGAGATTCGCACATGAAATTTTTTGAACAATTGGGATAGGAATATCAGGGTCCTGTGATCCCTTTAGAATAATAGCAGATTTATATCGAGTATTACTAGTACGTTTAGTTAATGAGGAGGGTTCAAATGCACCATAATTTTTGCGCTCCAATATGCTCCACATTCTTTATCTCGATTTTCAAAGTCCGAACAGTCGATCCGAACCGTTCAACATGATCTTCATAATAAAATATGTTTGGAGACCAAATTTTATATTTTTTATAATTTTTTTACTATTTTTTTTAGATAGGTACAATATCACTTTATCGGATGGCCCAAAATCTCCTTACAATATTGGAGCACAAAAATAATGTGTGCATCTTTTTTAGTGCATCCGAAACGTAGCATGTTGGGCTTTTTTATTATATACACGGAAGAAAGAATAAAGTAAGAAATATTTATTTTAATAATTTAATTATATTGACCATTTTTACTATTATGTTAACAAGTAACATCAACATTTTAACCGTTGTCATAATCGACGTATAGTTTATAATCAACACATAGTTTATAAACAAAGGTTGTCATAATCCAACAATGTACGAATAATTTATATGATGCATAGTATTGTCTTTGTCACCACACCAATGGTGCTTCTTTTTTTATCAATTTCTTTATGCGTAATTATTTGTTCACTGATAATATGGATACTCTTAACATATCCTCTTTTAAAAATAATCCTATTTCTTTCTAGCCATAAAGACCACAGAATAACCTCTCTTATTAATTCAACCAAATTAGAATCCTTCAGGAATGCATCTATCTAGATCGGGGAATTAAAGAGGAGATTAAAAATGAGTATCTGAATTGGTTCTTACAGCATCAGTAAATAGAAGAAGGATGCAAAACTTTTTAGGAGGAATTTGTGATATCGGATCTGACATTAATTGATATCGGGTCTAATTTCAATTCCCATTGACACCCCTACAAATTTTCCAGTTTGGTACTGGTGTTCTCTTGTTACTGGTACAGATGTAATAATTATAACTTTTACTTAAATTTCTTTTTCATTTTCACTGTTACATTTACTCTTCCCTCTGTACGTTATAGTTTACATTTATTTTAATTTACTTTCATAATTTGTAGTTTAGTTTAGTTTTTATTTTTTTTCCTTTGTGTATTTTTTATAAAAAGTGTCTGAGTCATTGGATTCACTTATATATCAACATGTGTTTTAAATTGGCTTTTAATAATACTGTCATATGCAAACCGTGCTTACCAGTATGCACTTACCAGTATAATTTGATGGAATTCAGGAATAGGAGTATAGGACGGACAATATTACTAATCCAATATATAAATTCCATTTACACTTTATATTTCTCTTTCTCTTTTAGTAAACTGAGGTTTTATCTTTTTTTATACAATACTAATAAGAGGAGGGTTCAAATGCCTCTATTTTTTAAAACCTTAATAACACAAAATTTTAAATTTCAAATCAAAATAAAACCATTAAATATGATTTATATGATTTTCACTATAGCAAGAAGTGCATACATTGTAAGAAACAATTATAAAATAAAACCATTAGATATGATCCATCATGCTTCATCGTTGTGAGAAGTGCTAATTGCTTCTTGTTTGCTATAGCTGTTTTTTTGTAGCTGAGGCATTCAACTTCTTGATATGTTGTAAAATCGATATGCATGATGCATGATGCACATTCATTTAAAATAAAAAAATTGTTTGGGTATCAGTATCCAAAGAGGTCAATCCTTCATTTTATTATGCCTCAATCCGTTGGTCATTCGAATATACCAGTAAAAAGTATTTTTTTTAATTGAGTTTTTTGAAGCATGAGTATCTCACTTAATTGTTCTTAGCATGTGATCTGATAAATTATTCATAGTTGTGGAAACCATGTTATGATTTTTTTTTACTGGATCCATATGCTAATTCAAAAGATTGTACAGAGTAAATTAATATCATGTATTACAGCTATTGTTAAAAATAATTAAAATATAAAAAATATTTTACAAAATTAACTAATACCATACCATGCATGTGTTTATCTAATAACATTCTTTATTAAAAAGATTTAATACTAAATTATATGCCTTGAGACACTCATTTCATGCTATTAAAAAATGTAGTATCAGAAGTTTAATAATAACGGAGCTTTCCAAATGTGATAGGAAATTTAATGGGTAGACAATTATATTCCGAGTGGAGCGCACACATCTCAAGCGATGGAAAATTATTCGATGACGTGCTTTCGAAGTATTTGCCTAAATTGGACCCGACCCGACTCGAAAAAAAGATGATCCAGAAAAAAAAAAACAGATAAATCAAAACACAAGATCCTCTCAGGTACTTGATAGAGAACAATTAGCTATTATTAAATCTCAGCCGAACGATTGAAATTCGGTACTTACTTAGATGTAGGAGATCCGTTTGAGATTCATGTCAAGTTAAAACTGATGACTCAGGTCTTGTGCTTTCATCAAACTAATACCTTGAGCATTTTTTTATTCGTATAAATTATTCGGAGGTAATTTTTCTTCTTCTTGTCCAGTATTATGAGATATTTTGTGATCAAGAAATATGAAATTTGTAGGTTCTATGTTAAATTTTTCTGTTTGAAATACAAATGAGGTTACACAAGTTGTTTCTCAAAGTTGTGGGCCTATGACAGATTTTGTAAGCATGTTGGACATGTTCGGCAAGAGAGAAATAGAAGAATAGATTGGAATAGAGACACTATTTTCGCCGAACGGAAAAAAAAATTGAGTGAAATTAGAGAAATGAGAAAAGCGAAATTGAAAATTGAGTATGAACTTTTGTAGTTAGACCCTTGTCATTTACAACTAGGTCCCTCCTCTATTCTTCTGCCAATTCATTATTCCATCGAGATGGTGGAATAGAGGAATTGGCCTTTTCCAATAAATAGAAATAGGTTCATTTACCAATACTTTCCACTATTCCGCTCTTCCACCCTTTCATTTTCAATCAAACACGACTGGAATAGTGATGAATTGAAGTTTATTTCAAATTCCACTTTTCCTTACTTTTCCTCTATTCCAATAGTTTGCCGAACGGGTCCATTAATAGCCCATGTTTTGAAGAGGTAGGGCCCACACGAAGAATAAGAATTATATGTGCTGCGAGGATCCCTTCAACTGAAGAAGAAGAAGAACCTTTTTTTTTTATTGGTACCATTTTTTTTTGTACCGGAAAAAATATCTACGATCTTCCTATAGATCTAACAATTGAGACACCTTTTCTCTTTCTCTCCATTATTTTTTATTAATTTCTATGAATAAAAAATTCTCTAATACATCGTTCACCAATTAAATTTGGTAGGAAAAGATAGGAAAATATTTTAAAATTTGTGAATAGGTTATATCATGAATATTGAGCTGCTAATAGTTATTTTTTGCAATTATGAAGTTGTTATACATTTTGAAATAAATTTAACAATTTAAGACAATCTGAAAGTGCTGATTTTTTATCTATTTAAAAAATTATACAAAAATTTCTAAAAATATAAAATCCACTCTCTTAGTATATTTTTATACAGAGATCATCTTTAATAATATATGAATCCAAAGCATATGTTGGTTCGTAATATATTACCATAATCTCACTTATATAAGAATTCTCAAATTCCAACCTCCTTTTATTTGTAAGTTCCTTCTGCGCACATATAACGTTACTAATGTATTTCTTAACTATTTCTCTCGTGAGGATGGTGTAGCTTTACTTGCTCTAAATACTTTGTTGCAGAATTCAAATCCGCTGCAATTCTCTATTTTTTTTTTTTGAGAGAATGACTGGCAGAGGCTACAATTCTCTATTAGAGAGAGAAAAAGAGAAAAGAAATAGAGAGAAAACAGAATCATGTTATTCTCGATAGGATGCGTTTGGATGCAACCCCAGGAATAGCAAGAATAGCGCTAACATGATTATACTGGTAAGTGCATACTGGTAAGCACGGTTTGCATATGACAGTATTATTAAAAGCCAATTTAAAACACATGTTGATATATAAGTGAATCCAATGACTCAGACACTTTTTATAAAAAATACACTAAGGAAAAAAAATAAAAACTAAACTAAACTACAGATTATGAAAGTAAATTAAAATAAATGTAAACTATAATGTACAGAGGGAAGAGTAAATGTAACAGTGAAAATGAAAAGAAATTTAAGTAAAAGTTGTAATTATTACATCTGTACCAGTAACAAGAGAACACCAGTACCAAACTGGAAAATTTGTAGGGGTGTCAATGGGAATTGAAATTAGACCCGATATCAATTAATGTCAGATCCGATATCACAAATTCCTCCTAAAAGGTTTTGCATCCTTCTTCTATTTACCGATGCTGTAAGAACCAATTCAGATACTCATTTTTAATCTCCTCTTTAATTCCCCGATCTAGATAGATGCATTCCTGAAGGATTCTAATTTGGTTGAATTAATAAGAGAGGTTATTCTGTGGTCTTTATGGCTAGAAAGAAATAGGATTATTTTTAAAAGAGGATATGTTAAGAGTATCCATATTATCAGTGAATAAATAATTACGCACAAAGAAATTGATGAAAAGAGAAGCACCATTTGATGTGGTGACAAAGACAATACTATGCATCATATAAATTATTCGTACATTGTTGGATTATGACAACCTTTGTTTATAAACTATGTGTTGATTATAAACTATATGTCGATTATGACAACGGTTAAAATGTTGAAGTTACTTGTTAACATAATAGTAAAAATGGTCAATATAATTAAATTATTAAAATAAATATTTCTTACTTTATTCTTTCTTCCGTGTATATAATAAAAAAGCCCAACATGCTACGTTTTGGATGCACTAAAAAAGATGCACACATTATTTTTGTGCTCCAATATTGTAAGGAGATTTTGGGCCATCCGATAAAGTGATATTGTACCTATCTAAAAAAAATAGTAAAAAAATTATAAAAAATATAAAATTTGGTCTCCAAACATATTTTATTATGAAGATCATGTTGAACGGTTCGGATCGACTGTTCGGACTTTGAAAATCGAGATAAAGAATGTGGAGCATATTGGAGCGCAAAAATTATGGTGCATTTGAACCCTCCTCATTAACTAAACGTACTAGTAATACTCGATATAAATCTGCTATTATTCTAAAGGGATCACAGGACCCTGATATTCCTATCCCAATTGTTCAAAAAATTTCATGTGCGAATCTCAAAAAAAAGTTTTTCGTGCTCAATCTCGACAAAGGTCTGGAATCAGAATAACAGAATCTTGTTATCCCTTTGAAATAAAAATACTGTATGCACTAAAAAGGATGCACACATCTACTTACCCTCTAGTATAATTAAAATCAACATTTAGGAGAAATTTTAGCAGTTTAGTTTAGAAATTCGAAGGAAAAGAAAAAAAAATCAAGTATCCCCGAGTGACTTGACTTGAGTCCCTGAGATAACCCGTAAGTATAGGGTGTTCATCGGTTCGGTTCGGTTAAAACCGAAATAAAATATGCAAACCAAAGTTTATTTCGGTTTTCAAAAATAGAACCGAACCGACCAAAGTAAACATAGCAACCGATTAAAACCGAACCAAAGTAAATTTCAATTTGTTCGGTTAAACCAAACAAACCATTGTTTAGTTGAGATTGTTATAAAACAAGACATTTACAGCTTACAAGTTGAGATTAACACACTGTAAATAATAAATTCAGCAATAATATGAAACATTGTACCACTATACCACCCATGTACACTCATTGTACCACTGTACCACCCATGTACACTGGCTCAGGCATACCAGCAAAGATCCCCCTCTTCTCCTCTATCCCTGTACAAAATGAAAATACTCTCCTCCATTCAATCGAGCTAAAGGGCCAAATTTGAACAGAACTTACAAGTTCAGGGGCCATTTTCCAGAATTCCCACTTTTAAAGTAAAAAAAAAAACACACACACAATTGACCATTAGAATCCCCAAAAGAAAACAAGCAGGCTGCATGTGACATAGCATAGTTTCTGTTACTTCTGTTTTTATGGTCAATCTATAGCTAATATAAGTACTGGCTGACATACTTCAATTCTGCAATTCTTAAATAGTGGTTTTATGTGGAAATTGGGTTAGAAAGACAAAAAAGGAATAAACTAGCATGCAATTAAGTCTCAGGAATAAGCATATCCAAGGACTGAACTTACTAAAATTTTTAAGTGCAAAAACAGAAGTCATTGCCAATAATATATAGCCTGGTCACACTAGATGAGCTGTCTGATAATTTTAAAGAGGTCTGAAAACTTTCCAATCATAGAAAAGAAGAGAATATACCTTAAAAATTACTCAGTAACTTGAAGTGCTTCTTCAATACGTTGAATGAGCTAATTAGCATTCAATGCTCCCTCCTGTTGATATATAACAAGGAAAAAATGCTAGAAATTAAAATTAAGTAATTGTTACATTTATCAATGTATCCACGAGAAAGAGTATAATATTTAAGTTTTTCATGTAACCCTCATCTTTTATCCGGACTTGGGACCGGCTATGTCCAATATGACATAGGTAGAGTTAAAACTTGTTAGTATTCATCTAACATATAATTATAGAAGTAATAAAATTATATAAAAAGAAAAAGAAAGAGACTAGAGTATATACCAGTACCACTGTTAAATGAGCATATCTTCTTCATATCACACCATATTTTGCACACCAAGTCACTAAGTATTTGCACTTGTACAAAAAAGTAAAACTGAAACGAGAAATAAGTAAAACTGAAAAAAGAAGTAAAACATGTCAGATTTCTAACTTAACTGCCATCAAGTATGACATGGCAGCACATTGCACAATGCCTCCAACTTAACTTTAACTCAATTTTTCAACTTAACTTGAACCCTAACAAAAGAGAATTAGATATAGTTACAACACATATTGCCACCAGCCAAAGGGCAATCATCAAAAGGGCAATCAGTCTAACATATTGTTACAAAATGACCTGAGCTGGCCTACTTCCAAATTCTTAGCAAATTACCACTAATTATTAAGTTGGAGCTGCACTCTCCAATACTACTTTGGAAAATTCTGAAATTCACAAATAAAGTATAATTAGCTAAGATTGGAGATTCACATAATTTAACCAGAATTGAAAAGTTAATTGTAGTAAATAGATGAATTTAATTACCTTCTTCAAGCTGATCAATAATCTCTAAATTTTCTTCAACACCAACTGGACATGTTGAACGAAGCCAATCTTCAGTACATATGAGAGATTGTGCAATTTTTGGGGTCAACGAACTCCTAAATGCATCAAGTATGCGGCCACCTGTACTAAATGTGGACTCGGAAGCCACTGTTGAAACAGGAACAGCAAGAACATCGCGTGCCATGTGTGACAAAATAGGAAATCTTGGGGCATTAACCTTCCACCATCCCAAAATATCAAAATCTGATTCATCAACCTCTAGATCATCTTGAAGATATTTCTCTAACTCCGACTTACTCCCTCCTACATTAGTTGCAGATTTGTGCTTCTTAAACCTCGAAGCCATAACTTGTGTATCCTCTATATCGAGAGTCGCTTCTGCTGGAGTGTTATTCTTGCTTCATTTATCATTTAAGGTCACACCATATAGCCTCTTATACTCATCAAATAACAACACTAAGTCACCTTTCACTTTCTTTACCATTTTTTCACTCTTTTCTTTGTCATATAAATCCATGAGAGCAAACTCCATTAATTCTAATTTATGTCGAGGGTCAAGAATATCCGCAACATAGATCAAAGTATTAGCTTTCTCAATATTACCCCAATACTTGTTGTACTTTTCAGCCATTTTTTGGCCATTACACTTAAAAACAGTAAAATTTTCTGGACCACCGGATCAGCGATTGAAAAAGTGGCTTAATAAATAGTAAAAAAATTCCAAAAAATGTAAAATTTGGTCTCCAAGCACATTTCAATATTTCGAACATGTTGAACGGTTTCGATTTTCAAAATTAATTATTGTTTAATAGTCTAAATAAAAACTTTTTCATAATTTAAGGAAAAATATTGGATAGCATATCAAATATTGGAGCAGGATATCGGAGAAAATCAAAACCAAAGGAAAAAAAGGCTGGCCGTCATCGTTGGCGACGGCCAAAGTTTTTTTTTTTTTTTTCCTCTGGACGTTATCGTTGGTGACGGCCAGCTTCTTAAGGAGCTGCGATTAGCGATTTCAGCTTAGTTAATCGGGCCGTTATCGTTGGTAACGTTCCCTGGACGTTACCAAAATTAACGTCTTTGTTAGATTTAAAATTCGGATGAATTCGTTCTTCTATATCGACATTAGTTTATTATTATTTCTATTAATAAAAATTTCGGCTAATGCCCATCTGACCTACTTTTAAGTGTAATATGATATGCATTCGGCATTAACGCAGGAGAGTAGTAAAAAATTATAATTTTTGGGCCTTAATGAAAAGCAGAGTCAGACAAAAGTACCACGCCGGAGTATCAATCACCAGAGCACTATCTCGTCTTTTATACAAAAGAAAAAAAAGAAAGAAAAAGCCAATGCATTTCATTCTAAAAGCTGCTCACCCTCGGAAAAAAAATCTAAATATTAAATAAATAGAAAAACAGTTAATATAAAAATTATGTTTTAATTAAAAGCAGAGTCAGACAAAAGCTGCTCACCCGCATTCGTCGCCAGGGTTCTCTCGTAAATTCGTCATAGACCAAGTCCTGTTACTTACTGTTCTCAACTTCCCGAGGTATACGACAAGAAAAAGAGACGAACCGCAGTGAAATCTCTGACTCTGAGAGGTCGGTTGTTACTGCGGTTCACGGAACGGAATCATCTTTATTTCGAGTTTGGACTTCTGTTTTATTATTTTTATATTGCGAGGCTCCGAGATATATATATATGAGGAGGGTTCCAATGCACCATTATTTGGTGCACCTAACGTGCACCCAAAACGATTATGGTGCATTTTCAAAGTTCAAATAGTCGATTCGAACCTTCCAACGTGTTCTTCATATTAAAATGTGGTTGGAGACCAAATTTTACATTTTTAGAAATTTTTTACTATTTTTTCAGAATTTTTGAAAGTACTAAATTTGTTGAATTTTTTACTATTCAGCAAATTATTGTTTAGTACTTTCAAAAATTCTAAAAAATAGTAATAAAATTTCAAAAAATGTAAAATTTGGTCTCCAACCACATCTTAATATGAAGAACACGTTGGAAGGTTCGAATCGACTATTTGAACTTTGAAAATGCATCATAATCGTTTTGGGTGCACGTTAGATGCACCAAATAATGGTGCATTGGAACCCTCCTCTATATATATATATATTTGTTTATCTTTAGTAGGCCTGCGGCCCACGAATTTCTTTTATAAATCATAATTAAAATTCGCTGGCCCGCCGCTCTGCCGGAAAAAGTTCTTATTAAATGCTCCGGGACAAATTACGGAGTAACCCCACTACTTTTATAAAATAGAAATATATAAGAGTGAGGCTACGGTACTATGCATAGCACGGATTGGGTCCGTGCTACGGCTCAATATTTGAGTTTTCAAAATTCTAACGGTCGATCCAAACCATTCAACATGATTATAAAATGAATATGTACTTGCAAACCAAATTTTACATTTTTTCGATTTTTTTACTATTTTTTTAGATAGGTAGAAAATCACTGTTTTTGGATGGTCCAGAATTTTCAGATCAAGTGATTTTCTACCTATCTAAAAAAATAGTAAAAAAATTCGAAAAATGTAAAATTTGGTTTGCAAGTACATATTCATTTTATAATCATGTTGAACGGTTCAGATCGACCGTTAGGATTTTGAAAATTCAAATATTGAGCCGTAGCACGAACCCAACCGTGCTATGCATAGTACCGTAGCCTCACTCAATATATAATATCTTACGTACACGGATCTTAAATCTTGAGGGGTGGGGCAAGTAAAATTAAATATTTATACTTTCTATTACAATAATGTTAAATCAAATTAACAGTTAATATTATTAGAATATAAAATTCGGCATTAACGTCATTGGCCGAAATATTATTTAAATATATTCTACAATGATTGAGAAAATACCAGTGATATTTAAACAAACTTCTCAAGCATCTCTCTTAAATTGTTCCTGATTAAACTATAAGAATCAAGGTTCTAAATAGCGATTATAGCGCTATAGCTTTTAAGATCCGAAAAAGATATAACGTAGCTATATCGCAACCATAGCTAGCTATTTAGAATCATTATAAAAGAAAAACGGTTAATAGCGTTATAACTTTTAAGGTCCGAAAAAGCTATTGCGTACCTATAGCTATTTAGAACCCTGATAAGAATTATAAAAAGAAATTCGGATAAAAAATTTGGAAAATTTGAAAAAATATTGTAAAACGAAGATTTTGTTTTTGGAAATGATTTTGTGTCAAAAAAATTATTTTATTTTCCCAAATTTTGACTAGTTGATTGAAACTTTTTTTTTGGAAATTGCCTTAATTTTGTTAGAGTTGAAAAATTATTTTAAAATTTCCATGATGTTTCATCAAGATGTAACAATGTGTGTCACGTCACTTGTCGCTCTAGTCATGACATATCATGACATTAAAATATTAATGATACTTTATTGTGATACTTTATTGATGTAACATAATTATCGTCCAAATGAATAATATTGTAAATATTTTACAACTAAATCAGACACGTCAGGTCATGATTTTAATCAGAGGCGGATGTAGCAAAGCAGTATGGGGTCAATTGACCTCATATTTAAAAAAAAATTATATTAATGTATAATTTTGTATATAATTTATAGCAAAATGTCATGAAATGGTAAAAATGACCCCATTCTTCGTATGAAAATTTTATATGATTGACCTTCATATATATTTGACTCCTATAGTTCAAAAGTCTGACTCTGCTCCTGATTTTTATGCAGTGAATATAGTCCTCGTCCAAATGAATAATATTGAAAATGTTTTGCAACTAAATCAGAAATAATATTTTTCATATGTTTATGTAATTATCTCAATTGGACTTGTAGCATATAGTATCAAAATAAATGTGGATCGGAATCTATTGACAAATATATTAACAAAATCGGGACAATGGTAAAAAATAATTTGTAATCTTAAAACTTGACCTTTTAAAAATAATCCATCATATATTTATATGATGAAAAATGATATAATTTGATGTAAAATTTTACCATTTATTAAAAAACTTAGATATTATAATGGTAATTAATGACATGTGATATTATATCCATTGATACTAAAATTGTATGAAATTTGATACACAACCACTCTATAAGCCGGCATCTCATTCTTTTTCTCTATTTTCTAAAAAAAAATTAAAATTAATTAAAAATATATTGTCAAATTATTAAAATATTCACTCTCGATTAATGTCAACTCTTAAATTATCCCAATAAGGATCTGTTTGGCAACATAAATTTTTATAGGAATAAGAATTTCATGTCAAAACCAAAGTCACGTAACCCATGGAAAATTTTAGAATATATGTGTTCGGCAAATGCATGGAAAATTTGTTAGGATGTTTTTTTTTTAATTTAAAGAAGATGTAATACTAAAATTAAACTATATTAAGTGTATTGATATTAATCACTGATTATGATCAATATAATTGTATATATTAGAATAGAAACTTAACTTAAAATTAGCTTAATCTAGTAAAATTAAGTGTTGCTAGTTTAATTAATTTCTTGTATTATTATGTTGTGTTTGTTTAATTAATTTTTGTCTTTGTACTTGTTTAAATTGTGTTTGTTTTATTATATTATTAAATTGTGTTTGTTTAATTGTGCTTGTTGTTTATGAAAAAAAAATAGCTTTAAGAGTAAATTTGATTTTAAAAATTATGGTTAGTATATAAAATGAATAAACTTCACCATTCTGGTCTTATATTTGATCAATTAATTTAATATTGTTTAGAAAATTATTGTGATGTTGTTGATGAGAAGAAATAATAATAAATATTAACAAATCATTATTGTTAAGAACACAAAATATTAAACAAAAAATAATCGGAAGTTGAAAGTTGTTTAGACCACAATAAATATTAAACAAAAAATAATTCAAATGTAGAAGGTAGTTTTGTGAGCTCCAGTAATTGAGGGAAAAAAACTTAGCTCAAAGTTTTTTCACAAATTATAAGAAGGGTTAGAAATAGAAATAGATAATGAAAATGAAAATAGATAATTTAACTATTGCATCGAATATAATATTTAAAAATAACATATTTAGTTTCTTTTCCAAAAAAAAACATGAGAAACACTACTTCAGAAAAACAGTCTTTCCGACATACTTTTCTGATCTCAAACAGCATGATAAAGTTTGTAACTTAATTTGTAATAAGAAAAGGTACAGGGGCTGTGTCGCAAAACAAGAAAAGTATCATATATGTACCTGTCCAGCTTGGGTCCGTTGGGTTTCGGGACCGTCCGATTTACTTTAATATCGTGCGTACGATTTAAAGCAGAAGCGAAGTTGCGGGCGCGAATCTTAAAACAGATTGAACGGTCATGAAACCCATCGAACTCACTTTGCGTCCGATGGGCATCGGACCCAAACTGACCTCTTTATGTACCCCGTTTTAAGTCGTACCCGCGTGGCAACGAATCCTTCGGTTTCCTCTCGTCTTGTTCACTGTTCACTCCACCAGACGCCAGCTGCAGCTATTAAAAAGAATTTATTGCACTACCAGTCTACCACTACCTCTCTTGAAAACTAATTAATTACACAAGGAAACAACCTCTCTGGACTATTATTGCATAATCTCTTCAACCCTTTGTCTCCTTCTCATTTCTCTTTTCTTTTTTGCTCTCTTGTCGGTGTGCTCAAACAAGCATTCCTAGTGTTGTTCTGCTAAATAATTTCGATCGATTTTGGCACTGCGCCTGAAGAGCTTGAATTTGATTCCTGAGAGGTTTATCGTCTAAGTTCGATTTCAAAACCTCACATTGCTTTTCCAGAGTGTTCTGATTAATCTATTGACTTCTGGAAGTGAAGAAGGCCAAAGAAGCAGCTGAAATTAAGGTTTTTCATTTCGAGAATTCGCGATTACTTCTTTGCTGTTCTATGTTTATGATTTAATTTACGATTGGTGTATGTAGTTTCAGAATGTCGATGGAGTAATACTGTGATAACGAAGTTACAGAGCTTCTGGTGGTTGGTTTCTTTCTCTTGTTGGTGGAAAATGTAGGTTGATCTTTCGCTTTATATATCCCATGTGTAAGGATTGAATCTGTTGAGGCGAATGTTCAACTTCTTTTAAGTGAGAAATTCGGTGATATTTTGTTGACACTAAGTATTGAGATGCCTGGTATCAGACCCCCAGCTACAAAACAGACCGCTACACTCTCAGTATGCATCTTAATTGCAATTATTATCCATCCCTTTGTTAATTTGTAATTTGAATTTTATACATGAAAGAGATAGTAGTATAGATATCTCATTACTCTCTGTGTACATCATGCAGGTGGCAGTCAAGTGCAGGCCACTGAAAGAGGCAGAGAAGCGGCGGTCCCGTCATATCATCCAAGTTATAGATCATAAGGTGCTTTAGTTCAGTTTTTAGTTATTGTTTTATTTCCACTTATTTGAAGCAGAAATTGTATTCGTTAAGCTCTTACTATTGATCCTTTGCAATTATTCCCATATAATGTACAATTGAGCTGCACTTTATTACAACTTCATTTGCTCGGGTTAATTTTCAGAATGTGGTGGTACTGGATCCTGATTTATCAAAGGATTACCTTGAGATCATACAAAATCGAACGAAGGAGAAACGATATAGTTTTGATCATGTATATGCACCTGGCTGTTCTAATGCGGTATGTGAATGTCTGTTTACTCCAGTTACATTTTGATACCAACATTCGCTGTCTTTAATCCAACATGGTTTCTCAAATGCAAATTTCCTCAATTAACCTTCAAGTATGTAATGCCTTGACAAAACCTACAGTTAAACTGAATTTGGCATAAATCCACTTACATTAATGCAAGTCAACCACACAAAATTTTGAAATTCGAAAGTATGCCTTAATTAACCCATTCGAAATTCAAAATTTAGCAATTAAAATACCCACCAACTTTTTATCTACAAATTTATGAGCAGTATTGAATTAGACTATGAACAGGAGTGAGGCTATGGTACTATGCATAGCGCATATTGGTCCGTACTATGGAGCAATATCTCAATTTTCAAAGTCCAAATAATTGATCCGAACAGTTCAACATGATCTCCATACGAAAATATACTTGTAGATCAAATTTTATATTTTTTATATTTTTTTTAATTATTTTTTTAGATGGGTAGAAAATCACTACTTTTGAATGGTCTAGAATCTTTAGATCAAGTGATTTTCTGACCATCTAAAAAAATAGTAATTTTTTTTAAAATATAAAATTTGATCTACAAGTATATTTTCGTATGGAGATCATGTTGAACTGTTCCGATCAATTATTAGACTTTGAAAATTGAGATATTGATCCATAGTACGGACCAATATGCGCTATGCATAGTACCGTAGCCTCACTCCTATGAACAGTTATTGTTTTTTTCTCCTCAGGGTGAATTGAAACTTTAGTCATGTTATAGTTATACACATTTCATCTGTAACCTTCTTTGTTCATGTTTCTTCCATGGTTTAGTGCTTGCTCCATGAATGAAAATAGAAGATCATATAAATGATTAGATATTCTTGCCTTTTCTCTTAGGATGTGTACAGAAACATATCATCTACTATTGCTGGTGTAATCCAGGGCCTTAATGCAACTGTTTTTGCTTATGGTTCTACTGGAAGGTATCTATTGTTTTTTGTTACATTTTCCTTGTTGTCGTGGCTGCTGCTCATGGTATTTGTTTTTCTAATTTTCATGTGTCCTGTATATTTATTTACAGTGGTAAAACTTATACAATGGTTGGGACCTCCAAGGACCCTGGTCTGATGGTGCTTAGCTTGAACACAATTTTTGATCTTATAAAAAGAGACAAGAGCTCTGATGTCTTTGAAGTTTCTTGCTCCTACTTAGAAGTCTATAACGAGGTTAAATTTTGAATATGTCCTTGTAGAACACAAAAAGTTCATTTTACTTGCTTGTTTTAGATATGTACGTACTTATTTATCTGTTTGTTATTTTGAGATAGGTAATATATGACTTGCTTGAGAAGTCATCAGGTCATTTGGAACTCCGGGAAGACCCTCAACAAGGTATTGTTGTTGCCGGCTTACGAAGTATTAAGGTTTGTGAAGGAACTCACCACATTCCTTTGCATTTGAAAAAAAAAAAAACTACATCAGTTGATCATTGGTATCTCTCTACAATGTGATGTAGCTTTTTCATAACTATGGATACTTTTGTTTTGACAGGTTCACTCAGCAGATAGGATCCTTGAGCTACTCAATCTTGGCAATAGTAGGCGTAAAACAGAGAGCACCGAGGCAAATGCCACCTCGTCACGGTAATTGGACAACCTGACAATCCATTTTAATTGTTCTGTATAGTATCATCAATCATATTGCTATTGTTTCCTTTTAAGATTGTTTTTTTTTTACACAGTTCACATGCTGTACTGGAGATTACAGTGAAGAGAAAACAAAAGAACCAATATGGAAATCAAATTCTTCGTGGAAAGCTTGCTTTAGTTGATCTCGCTGGAAGGTAACATATGTATGCTCTTTTAGCAAACCAGACCAACATTTTGCTGTTTATGCAAGTAACACCTAAAATTATTTTTCTTCTTCTTTCATTTATGGGTATCTGCAAATAACACCCAACCCCAAATCAAGGCTATGAACAAGAAAAATATGAACCATTGCCCTAACTTCTCTGTATGGAATTGTCCAGATCTATTTATTACAAGTTTTGAAGTTTTTTTCAAATAATTTTGTTTAAGACCAACAGATAGAGAATATTCTTTTTCGACGGTTTAAATGCCTCCTTTTTTGGTCTCTACTAGCCTCCATTTTTAAAGCTTAATAGTTCTAAGTGTAAAACTCAAATATCAGACTAAAATCGTTAGATCTGATTTGTATCACTTTCTCTACATGCACATGAAAGATTACAACATTTTGGTTTCATTTTGATTGGAATTAAGAGAATGAAAGAAAGGTTTGGCAATTGTCTACATCAGTAGATTATTAGAAACTCTTGACTCTGATCAAAACAAAGTTAAAATGTCGTAATTTCTTACGCGTGTATAGCGAAGATGATGTTGATCACATTGGTTTTATTTTGATACTTGATTGTAAGGTTTAAAGTTATTAAACTTTTAAAAAGGAGGCTTAAAAATTGAGGCAATTGCACCTGCCTCTTTATTTATTTTTTCTTTTGTGGAACTAGAGTTGAAAAAAATAGTTGATATTTGTGGAAAATAAAGTTCAATCATATTATTCAAAAATCAGTAGGAAATTTCAAGTATCTTAAAAAGTAGAATGACAGTTGAAAAAACTAGAAATGTTTCCTCTCTTTGCTTACGCCATATAAATTTTGAAATAAACAAAATCTTGTCTACATGGTATCATCTTATTAGATAATTGTACTTTTATATGCTGTGAGCAGTGAAAGGGCATCTGAGACTAATAGTGGTGGCCAGAAGCTGAGAGATGGGGCCAACATAAACAAGTCTCTTCTTGCTCTCGCAAATTGCATAAATGCGCTTGGAAAACAGCACAAAAAGGGTCTTGCTTATGTCCCTTACCGCAACAGGCACGCACCTTCTTGTTTTGATCTTTTTGAATAGGCTGTCGATATAATAAATGCTTTCTGTCCCCTCAAAATATGTATTTGGAAGTATATTTCTTTAAGAAATATGTCCACATTATTCTTTAATACTGGGAGACTTCTTCTATATCTCTCATATACTGATTTCTTGAGAAAGAAACGACCCAAACAACCTCTTTTCATGATTTGTGAGAGATGATCAACGGAGAAGGAATGGCAGTATGGCCATATCAAAAGAAAGAGACGGAAGCCAGAGGTTGTTTGGGTAAAGATGATTTTTGTTTCTATTTCGTGGATTTACTGGCATGCATCCATTACTGCATAGTCAGTATTTTTGATTAATTCCTGTTTCTTTTTGTCAGTAAATTGACTCGCATTTTGAAAGATGGATTAAGTGGTAATTCACAAACAGTGATGGTGGCTACTATATCACCTGCTGACGACCAATACCATCACACCATTAATACTCTCAAATATGCCGATCGTGCCAAGGAGATAAAAACTCATGTCCATGTATACTTCTCCTTCACAAGTCCTTTTCTTTATTGTTACCTCTTTTATCTTATATTCTTCTAGATTGCTCATGTTTTGGTCTATTTCGTGTACATAACATACATTTTGGGTTATAACAATATTATCCCATTTTCTTACTTTGTGTGCATTTACTCAGAAAAACATAGGTACTGTTGATACCCATGTAGATGACTACAAGACGATGATTGATGACCTCCAGGTACTTTTGCCCTTTTTATTTTTTATTTTTCATGCTTACTTTCTCTACATTTGTAGGTTTGCACCAATAAGGTGTCACCAAGAGATGCTTCTTTTTGTTTATTTATGCTATTTTGGGTTTTCTGTGTACCAGTGCAGGTTGCTGTTTAACACAAACTACAAATTATATTGATAAATCTTTAGGAATTTGAATAAAAAAAATCTTATATAGTACTTATATAGAAGTTACTGATTAGAATAATTTTGAAGGTCGAGGTGTCTCGGTTGAAGAAGGAACTTGCCGAGAAGGAATTACAACTGAGTATAAAACCTTCTGAAAAAGAAAAGACAGCCGATGATGAGTTATCATGGCTAAATATTTTGAGTCGGGAAACCAGTGAAAATGTACAAGAGAGAATAAACCTCCAGAAGGCCTTATTTGAGCTAGAGGAGACCAATATTCGCAATCGCATTGAACTACAACACCTAGATGATGCTATTGCCAAACAACATGTTAGTCATTTATTCCACTTTACATTATTTAGTCAGTGATGGTTTCGGATCTGTCGCATTCGACATGAAGTGATAATCCCCCCCTCCTCCCAAACCACACAGTTTCTTTTTGAGAAATACATTGCATTGCAAATCTCCGTGCTAGAGCAATGATTTGCTCCTACATGACTAAAAAATGGATCATTGCAGAGCTCTGCCATCATAGAAGCCCTTAGATCAAGAAGACAAATTATACTCGACAATATTAGAGACAATGATGAGGCTGGTGCTGGTTATAAGAAGGTTCAACCTTATTTTGAATTTGCTTTTGTTTTTTGTTGGTCAATTACACCCATTATCTAGTATTATTTGCAAATGACGCCACTATACTTCATACTTGCGCTTAACACCTGACATCATTTGGGTAGTTATAGATAACAGTGAGCTGTTTTATATGGCTACTTGAATACAGTTGACTAGTCACCCATATTACTTGCATAGAAATTAAATTAATCTTTTAGCAAGTAGACGAGTAGATCAAACTAATTAATTGCCAGCCTCTAATGAGGATGGTTTAGATATACTTGAAATCAAATGTAAAAGAGGTTCTTTATCGGTGGGCAAATTGTAAAATATCTTGAATAAAATATATTTCCATTACTCAGTTATTGGGTAGCATTTGGAACATCTCAAATGTCAGTGTTATTTGCAAAAGAAAAAAGGTTGCCGGGCGCTAATTGCAACTACAGATAGTGGTGTTACGTGCAAGAGCTTGTATTTTTTCTTTATTTTATGATTCCTTGTTTTTCCTTGGATCCTTGCTGATTATGTTCTATTTTTTTTTATCTTGCTAATTATGTTCTGTTCTTCTTTTTTACCTTGCTAATTATGTTCTATTCTTTCTCTTATCATCTTTAAGGATATCAAACTAAATGAAAACAGAAGGGCTCAATTACAAGATATGATCCAAGAAACCATCAGTAACAATGGCAACAAAACCTACCTTCATATTCTCAGCCAATACCGGCTTCTTGTAAGTTGCACTTTTCTTTGCATATTATCATATTAAATCTTATTTGTCCATGACGTTTGAAACATCAAACTTCTCCTGAAATAATTGCATATATGAACTTAAATAAATCTGATTCATGAACCACAGTACAAAATGTCCTTTTGGTGCTTGTCGAGTCATGGAGGGTTGTACTCTAATTTTCCCGACCGTTCAGGGAAAAAAATTGCATCTATAAATAAATGAAATCCAAGTAACATTAGCTATGCAGTATCTCATACTTAACCTAAAAGAATGTAATTATCTCAGGTTTTACTTGTGCCTAATCAATGCCTGAAGGTGTATGATGTTTGTTTTTGCAATTATACGTAGGGAATGTCAAATGCAGAGCTCCAAATAGAGATGGCGATGCGAGATCAAGTTATACACAACCAAAGAGAGACACTTAGAAACCTTTGGAATATGCTCTGCAGTTTAGGTCTTAACCAAAAACAAATTGCTGAATTAGCCTCCAATCAAGGTTTGACTATAGAAGGCGGCCAAAAGCTACCTCCAGATAGGCATGGTGTACCAGATAATGGTGCACAAGCATGTGTTCCTACAGCTTGCTTTGTTCAACACCATCATAGTTCCTATTTTATGCTTTCAACACCCGAGAAAGTTGCGAACAATAATCAAAATCCTCCTAAAACACCGACGCATTATGGATCCATGATGATGTCAAGGCCTTTTTAACTTCGCCTTGATGATCATGTATGGCTCCTCTTTTGTAGTTGTACAGTCAATGTATTTTAGCATGCTGCATTGTTCTGTGAATTCATTTGTATAGGATTTTGGATTAATCATTGTAGGATTAGACCAGTAAAGTCTTGTAAGATTTTTGTACTTGCTCAAGCTTGCTGGTTCCAGTTGTCACATATATGATCTTTCTATTCAGATGTTTTCTCCACTGGTTTTTTTTGGTTGTATACTTCCAAGTTCTGACCTTCAAGAAAAAGAGAGAACCAAGCTAAAATATGAAAATAGTATTTTCTGGAGCCAATTTGGGTCTCGATATTAACCAATGGTTTTAAAACTCAAGGCCCAGTAAGCCCATCAAATAGTCCGTTGCAAAAAAAGTGAAGGCTGTCTAATAGCATATGTCAAAATTAATTAATTAGTTAGTTCTTTTCAAAATTCTTTATGTTTGCATTCAAAGAAGTTGACCATTGCGAAATTTTCATAATCTCTCCACCTTTGGTTCTGACATATTACTCATGCAATTTGCTTTATTTCAGCTTAAACTTTTATTTTATTTCTTTAGTTCAAAACCGTCTTGTCCATGTAAATTCATGGCCAGTACATATCAATGATGCTCAGGACTCCTTAGTTATTATTTGGGCATGTTCTTGTGTTGCTTTCTCTGATATAGCCCCATCCTTTCTCAAATCATTAGGCTTCCTTTGAAAGGTCAAATATTCATCAACTTCAAATATATACAAAATTACAAAACTCGAAATTGCATTCCATTTCCATTAGAATGGTATCCTTATTTTCCAACTCAAACCTTAAATAGTTATTACATACACCAGTAAATAAAATCAGTTTCCAGATAGATATTTTCTTACCTTTGTTCTGATATATATTGTGAAATGTAATGCAAGTGATGGGCATTACAAATTGCATGCACCTATTTGCTTTATGTGTGCAGTTGGTACCCATCAATCTGAGTACTAGTCTTGCATCAATGTTTCTTGAATGGTCCCAAAATTATCTCAAAGCAAACAGAGACATGTGGTGTGACCAATCGACCAGGACATCTATCATGAGCAATTATTTTTCATCTTTACCAGATGCAAATTCAAGGGAGGTACTGGGACATGTTTTACTTTCAATCATGTAAAACTATTCCATGCTGAGTTGTATTACAAGTTTACATCACATAATAGCTACCCACCGAAAAAATAGGATCCGACTCTGCTGCTTAGCAGGGTCCTGCTTTTCAGATCCAACCATTCAAAATTTTCCATTCGTGTATGTCGATAAAGAAACTTTTTCATGTACAAATCTCGACGAATATGAATGGTTGAGATTGAAAAAGCAGGACCCTATTTTTCTCTAAAAAAAACAGCAGAGTTCATTCCGAAAAAATACTAGCATATAAAAGTACAGTCATTTGGATTGCTAATGGCTTCATGTAATAAATTAATAAAGAGAGAGAAAAAACGACGAAAAAAATTTATCCATAGAAAATAATAGAAAAGAAGAAAGAGATAAAAAGAGTGTATAAAACTCTTATTAGTAGTAAGATCGGTGGCACTAATTTTTTTTTTGTCAGTAAAAAAAATTAGAATCAGTAGCAGCTGTCACCGATTTTACTACCAATCAAAAATCAAATACACTCTTTATATTTCTATCTCTTCTTTTATATTATTTTCTATGGATAGAAAATTCTCCATTCCTTAGATAATATAACATATTAAACTATACTTGAGGCTTTCACAGAAGCAGCGATACTGCAACAGGAAGTACAATAATTAAAAAATAAAACCAAATAAAGAAGCACTCGACAAAAATATGTGGTTTTAGATTTGCCGACAAGATTGTACACATTAAGGAAGATATAATATACTTTTGATTAAAAAGAAATAATATACTTGTATACGGACTTCATAATCATCAATAAACCCATCTTCTAAACATTCCTCATATAATTTTTCCATGCTAATGCACAATTATCTATCACATAATGCATACTTGTCTATTTCTATTTTAGTATGAAATAAATGTTTTTTTGGAGTAAAGATTGGAGGTCAAGCTATCCAACTATTTAATATCCACAAATGGTTGTCTTTCTGATTTCGAACCTACGACTTCTCAGTAGATCAAAAGCTGATTCTCAGTATGAAATAAATGTAATTTTTTTTATCAAGTTAAAACACATTTGACACATGTCAATAAATGTTATTATAATCTTTCCAATTCATTATGTTCCAACATTCAAAATACACATTTGATCATTATATGATTTAATTTATTTGTTATTTTGAATTTTTATACTGCAAAATGTAACACTTTTTTATAAAATCAATATTAAAAAAAATTATTTGTTATCATGGTTCATTTGACAAAAATTATTTCGACAATATTAATAAAAATCAAATAAAATTATAAGTATTGTTTGACAATGCATCAATGATCGCTAATTTCGAACTAATAACATTTAAAGTCAATTAGTATATGATGAATATGATGAATATATATCCAATTTCATCATTTTTTATATATATAATTTCTGCATAATATAACATCATGTTAGATTCTAAATTAAAATTTTTATTTTTAAATTTGTTAAATGATCAAAATAAAAATTAGCAAGTAATCCCTCTGTTTAATTTGTTAAAATTTTCAAACATTGGTGTAAAAACTGAAATTTTGTCATGTCTATCCCCGCTTTCTAAAGAAATGTTCAAAATGTTTAATGCAAATTCATAATAACAATTAAATGGTCATTAATTGTGGTGTAATTAACAGCGCATAAAGAAGTGGAGTTGAGAAAATCTAGGTGTTGGTCTTGAAGCTCCATCAATGGCACCAAAAGAGAAGAAGGCTTGGGAGACAGTGGCCACATTAGCCGAGACATGAAACCGTATTTCATGGCAAGAGAGAAGAGGGCCTTTTTGCAAATGGTCCCTGATTCATGCACGCATAGCACTGTAGTCTTGTTAGCTTAATTAATTAAGAGGCAATCTACGAGAAAAATATATATATATATATATAGGGGTTCTCTTCATCTCTTGTTTCTAATTGAAAGGAACTGTTTCATAGCAACAGCTTCTGTCCCCATATATGGAGTTATCAAGAATAAAAGAATGGCATTAATTCTATGAGAATAATTATTGTTATTTTGTTAAATTTTCAACAAATTAATAGTTGACTCACCTGAAATAGTAATACTATGGGCATAGCTGAAATTACTAAATGCTTTTATTATTGTAAAAAAAATATAAATATTAAATGCTAAAATAAATAGATGAATTAATACCACTTCCATAAGACCAACAACCACTTTTTAATTTCAAAAATAATAAATGGTATTAGATTTTCTTCATTGAAACATAGAAATATCAGAAGCTAAAATAAAAGAAAGGTCCATATTTAGATTACGTTAGAAAATTCAAAATCATTTTCTCGATAACTTTCCATTTACGTAACATGAACATAAATACAAATATTTAGTGTGATATAACAATACATGACAAATATGATACCTCATTTTGAATTCAATTTTTATTGAGAACAAGTGTCGGTATCACGCCACACACACACACACACACACATGAAATTGCTAATATGCTGTGCATAGCATAGAGGGTCTCCGTGCTACGGCTCAATATTTAAGTTTTCAAACTCCTAACGGTCGATCCGAACCGTTCAACATGATCTCATATGAATATGTACTTGAAAACCAAATTTTACATTTTTTTAGAATTTTTTTACTATTTTTTTAGATAGGTAGAAAATCACTTGATCTGAAAATTCTGTACCATTCAGGTCAAGTGATTTTCTACCTATATAAAAAAATAGTAAAAATATTCTAAAAAATATAAAATTTGGTTTGCAAGTCCATATTCATATGGAGCTTATGTTGAACGGTTCGGATCGACCGTTAGGATTTTGAAAACTCAAATATTGAGCCGTAGCACGGAGGCCCTCTATGCTATGCATAGCACCGTAGCCAACTCATATATATATATATATATGAGATAGTATCCGCGAGAGTAAAAAGTGACTATCCGCGAGGGTACACCGACATAAAAGTGTTACCTTTTAGCGTGTCGATACTACCAACAGGAGTATCCGCGATGATGTCTCGCGGATACTGTCCCATTATTGTAGAACATTATATAGACATCAAACATGAAATGACATAACTCTAAAACTATATACATGCTATTGATTTGATTGGTCATACCGAAATTTTTATTTCTACCATTTAAAAAAAATAAATACACCAAATAACCATCGTTTGGTGGGAATTCGAATTCTAACACGGCCGCATCGGCATTCTGCGGACCCATTTCAGCGGGGCCGCAGAATACCGCTGCGGACACCAGGCTGGGTCCGCAGAATGGTTATGCGGACCCATTTTTTTTTTTGTTTTACCGAGACACCGCTGCATCAATCAAATTTTTAGTTTTTTATTATTTTTTGGTTTTCTGTGAATTCGTGCCACACGCTGCTTTACTCAAATTGTTAGTTTTTTAATATTTTTTTGTCTTGAAATCCGTGCCACCTATCAGCAAAGGTTTGAAAAGAGAATTGACAGAAAAGGTTTAATATAGGTCCGCTCCGGCATAGTGCGGCCCCATATGGGGGTCCGCTCCGGCATTCTGCGGCCTTCCTCATAAGGGTCCGCTCCGGTGTTCTGCGGCCGTGCTAGAATTAGAATTGTCAGAAAACCGTGGTTATTTGGTTAATTTATTTTTTTAAAATGTTATAAATAAAAATTTCGGTTGATCATATTTACTATTTAGACATTGGATATTTGGATGAGTCAAGTTGGAGTCTCCTAGCAAGTAGCAACTTTCTAGGTAGGAAATATATATAATGAAGAAGGTGGGATTAAACCCCACGAGAGCAGAAGGAATCTCTTTTTACTTGTTTCAAAGCCTTTGCACATGGCCAAGGGCCAAGGGCTCCTGTCTCTAGCCTTTACCTTGAAAGTAAAGATGGTCATGACTCGGTGTTCATATTTAACTTCCTATTAATTCCTTGGGGTTTGGTGCTGGTTTAAAAAAAAAAAAGGAAGTGTAATAGGTTTACAGCAATGTACTGCGTTGGAACCAATGATGTGGTAGTAGTTTACAACAATTGCACATTATCATATAATAAAACAAGATAATTAGAGCAATTAAAGAAAAATTATAGGTTTTTTCTATGTTTCATGCGCTCATCACATTAGATTAATCTGGTCATGTTGTAGGAAGCGCATCTGCTAAAATTCGAAACCAGTTACAGTAATCATGAAATCTCTACAATCCTAATTCAGCCGTCGTACTGTTCCGAGATGCATGCAAGGAAAACTCAGCTATTTCAAGATGTGTTCTCGGAAAAAATTCGATGGCTGGATTCCGATTGCAGGAATTTCAGGATTGCTGTTCATTGGTTTCAGAATTTCAGCTAATCCGAATCCCATGTTGTATTTTCTTAAGAACAAATTGCATGCGTATTAAATGCTTACTCTATGTTTTGTGAAGCATTAATTATAACACAACTATGTAAAAATTGCTTGTGTTGTGATCAAAAGTTAAGTCAAAAAAGCTTTTTGTGAAGGAACAATATTACGGATATAATCATATAAACTATGAGGGTATGGTACCATAATATTTTTGTATCCCACAAAGTTGCCAAAAAAAATTGCATTAATATTTAAATTTTAAAATTCAAAATTCAAACGACCAATTTTAAAAAATATCCTTCAAAGAGATAGATGTTTGATCTTAAAAGTTAAAATTCTTCAATTTGTTTTTTTACAAAAACCGAACATATATATATAAAAAAAAATTGTTTATTTAATTTCTTGATTCTTATTTTACTCAAGATATTTAATTTCTTGATTCTTTTGGATAATTGGATTGGATATGAGCTTGATGGTCCCAAGATCTACCAACTTTTAATTGAGCTAATTATTAACTATATATATATTCGACGTGACATATTTTATTTAATTGTTGAGATGTACGAAGACAATTGCAAGTGTTTTCTAATTGACACGCTGGCGAAAAATATCGTTTCTATTCAGTCTAAAAGAAAGAAGAAGAGTAAGCGATCGCTGATGGATGTAAGAATTTAGAAATTAAGATTAACATTAATTTCTAACTAGCATTTTACAACTGTTTTTAATTTCATTCTGATTGCTGAAATAAAGAAGCTCTTAGTTTGAATTTTCTGAGTTGTTTGGAGAGATCATGCAAGAGGTCAATTTGGGTCCGATGTCCATCGGACTCAAATTTGAGTTCGATGGGTTCAATGATTGTCCGATCTGCTTTAAGATTCGCGTCAACAATTTTCGTGTCTGCTTTAAATTCGTGCGCACAAATCTTAAAGCAGATCGGACGGTCCCGAAACCCATCGGATCCAAATTTGAGTCCGATGGGCATCGTACCCAACCTGCTCTCATCATGCAAAATCATCTAAAATTTTTGTATGCTCAATCCTCACAGCATGGATATTAATTTTATAATAAAACAAAATAGAATTGTTTTTTTTTTCTTAAATGATGAGTTTGTTTGTATGTATGCATCACAGAAATAGTTGGGAAGTAGTTATCACATGTACCTATATTATTGAGACCATTTGAAGGAATCATTTTTTTTTCAAGTACTACGGAATCAATTAATCTTGAAAGGCACTTCAGAAGTAATTGAATTTAATGCTACTTTTTAATTCTTCCAAACACTAGACAGTATGAAATTAAGAAATAATTTTAATATAAGAGGAGGGTTCAAATGTCTTCATTTTTTGTGCCCCTGTTATGCTTTTATTTTTTAAAATTTTAATAACTCAAAATTTGAAATTTGAAAGCTCAAATAAAGCCGTTGGATATGATCTACATCATTTTATCTATGCACATGTAAAAAATTATGACATTTCAACTTTGATTTGGTTGCCATCAAGAGATTGTAAAAATGTACTAATGTGGATAATTTCTAGATATTAATTTTTCAAATTATTAATTCACTTAAAAATGAAATCGAAATGTCATATTTTTTTATGAGCGCATAGAGAAAATAACATACATCACATCTAACAGTTTTATTTGACGTTTATGTTTTAAATTTTGAGTTATTAAAGTTAAAAAAAATAGAGACATAATAAAGACACAAAAAATAAAAACATTTGAACCCTCCTCTTAATATAATCTATAGGTAAAAACTTATATAAACGTGCTTCAATTCTAAACAATTTGAAAAACAAGAATAATGATTAAAATTAAAAAGAAAATTGGCAAATATGTTATTTTTACTTTATACGTATTATATATTAAAATTGATACAATTTGAAAAAAACCATTCAGTCACTTATAAATGCTGATAAAACTAAACAATTGATTTTCAAAATCATTTTATTATAAAATATCAATCTAAGTTACACATGAGTTAACTTATAAAATATGTTTTTATCACTAATTCAAACCGCTAAAACTGATATACTTCACGAGTTATGCGTTTATATGTCAAATTTATAAATTTTTGATTTAATTTAGCATAAGTCATGCGGTCTAAAATTAATAATTGTTGAACACATTAAAATTAACTTATAAATATGTTTTTTTATCACTTGATTTTATATTAAATTATTTTGAAAAATTAAATTTTAACAAGTTCACAAATTTCTCGTGGAGTAGATCGATTTTAACGACTTGAATTCGTTATTTAAAAAAGAACTTAAAAAAAAAAAGTCAAGCTTAAGAACATAATAGCTACTACTTATGCCCTTTTATGAATATATTTTTTGAAAGAAAAACACAGTCACATGGTCAAACTGACTGATGATCACACTCGCAACACTAGTTTACCTTTTTTGAAAAATACTGACAGGTTGTGAAGAAAGTTGACCAGTGTCCAGTGACATGTACCGAAACAAACTGCTGCTACACTTAGGGATGCAAACGGATCGGATAGGATCGGATAGTGGTAAAATCATATTCGCTTTTAATTTACGAATACGGATATGTACGGATACGGATCGGATATTTGATATCTGTAGATATATACATAAATATTTTTATAATATGTAGTAAACTGTATGGTATATATTTACTATTCGGATACGAATAATTAAAATTCAAAATCATATCGTATAGTATATATTTTCGACTTTGGAGTGTTCTGCTCTCTTTGAGATTTGCACCACTAGAGTGATAAATTAGTTATGTTATTATCGGTTCTGTCACGACACGTCATGTGATGTGACTCTCGTGTCGTGTATGACGTGTCCATTCACGTGACGTGTTTTCCTTGAGTAAACAATTACACAGTACATTACACAAACTAAACTAGCTCGTCGTATCACGCCACGTTACTAATTTTTCCAACAATATATCTTTATTTTAATTTATTTACTAATTTTCATAATTTTAAAAATGTTTCTGATTGTTTTCAATAAACTAACTTAAAATCTGAAAATAAATTAAACGTGACCAATTACATGTCATTTTAATCACGTCACGTTAACTGATTTTTGTTATCATATAACTTGACTGACGAGATCAAAATCACAGTGTATTAATTAATCATGTATCGTTTTTCCTTCACTTTATTACTCTACATAATATAGTCATAGGAAAAAAAAATAGACACACAAAATTAGCAGTGCAATTAATTTGTTCCATTTTGTTGTTGATTTTTTAGGTATGCTTAAAAAAGATGAAGAGCTTATGGCGGATGGAGATTGAAGGAATTGACCTCAATCAAATTATGAATCTCTATTTGGCGCATATGTAGCTTCCAAAATAAATATTAATTGCTAAAAATATCCAATTTGGTGCACACTTGGCCCCACTAATAGGTGACTCTAGCTCCATATATACCTCCATCACCAAATTCATGATTTATTATCTTCTTTTGCCGCGCCTGATTAAGGTCAAGTCTTGCGTGTAATTAGTCTGTCAGTGACACGCCGCACAGTTTGCTAAGGTACCAGATGCCACAGAAAATCAGAGATCTGCTCGACTGGAGTCTGTAGTCTGTAGTTTGGACCACCTGATTCTTGACTCTAACGTCCGATGCCTACATGTTACCAACTACACACCGTAAATGTTGTAAAGGTAGGACAAACCGTATATGTACAAAGCTAGGCGAGTAGGCGTATTACGTACGGTATATCCTTTAAAGAGAGAAAGTATGTATACTTTTTTTCGTAATTTCTCCGTAAAAGATGGCTAAACGACAAAATGGAGTATGCAATCGCGGTAGCAACCACCTCGGCTGGATAAAGGAACCAAACTTTCGGGCCAAAATAACTTTACGTTATTTTACTTTTTGATGACATGGATTTTTTTTACTGGTTTTGTGTCTCTGAATTCCAGGATTCCCTCTTTGCTGATGCTGACGTAAAGGTTGGAAAAAAACCGTAAAGTCGTGAAAAAACAAAAGGTTTTGTTATTGGACAGGACAGGTAAAGGCGCCAAAAGCGTAGAGCTGTGGTAATTAAATTTGGGAAGAATTTCTTTATTTGTACCAATACACGTCCCCATGTTTCACCTAACATCGATTAAGAATCTTTCTAAGGATGAACAATTAATGCCAATATCTGTGTTTGCACTTGAGAGTAGGCCTACTCTGATTCGATGGGTTTAATTACCGTCAATTTACTTTAAGATTCGTGCGGAAAGCTTTAAATTTCGTGTGTGTCGGTTTCAATTTTCGTGCGCACAAATCTTTAAATAAGATCGGACGGTCATCATGCTCGTTGAACCTAAAAGTAGGTCCGATAGGCATCGGACCTACTCCGTTCTCCTGTGTTTGCCCCTTGCGTTATTTTTAGTTAGTTACATCATTATTCTTACTTTATTTATAATTCGGTATCTTAAATTTAAAATTTATTTTTATTAATGATAATACTATGATGTAAATATAATTTTAACTGAGTTACATATACATTCGAGAAAGGTGCAACTAATATATATAAAATAAAATAAAATAAAACAAGAAGATATATTTTGAAAGAATGTCATTGTATTATAAATTGAAACCACTAATTTACAATAAGCAGACTACACTATAAGATCTTAAATTTGTAATTACAAGACGGCACAACCTTCATATATGGCGGCACAACCTCTGAACTGATTAAAAAAATAAAAATAGTTTTCTTTGAATAAAAAAAATCTCTAATTTTAATTAAGGACTTAAAAGATTGTTCAATAGCCACGAAATAGCACGTGATGGAATTCAGAACACAAGTCCTACAAAACGATTTGCATAATTTCTAATGGATACAAAAACAGATAGGAAAATTTGAAAATGAATTGTTAGATCGTGAAAATTTTAATAGAGAGATGTTCAATTTTGAAGATTTAGTCGTTTCAAATTAATAAGTATGTTACTATATGTCACAATTAAAGTTCATAAATTATTATAATTTTTTCACAAACATGCATAGCTAACAACATATTTGTTTTTATAATGTATATTTTTATACACTTAACCAATATGCATTGATTTAGCATTTAGTATATTTTTCATTAGCAACAACTTTTACTCTCTTATATAATTATTTTTACCATGTTTTTTGTTAAAATTAAATAGAGAATAAAAAATGCTAAATGTTATGGGAAAAAAAGGTTGGATCGACATTTATAAGATATATGAAAAATATTGAGAATACATAAAAATGGAGGTTAGCAAATTGATCTATTTGAGAGAATGTGAGGTTCTATTCAGCTCAACTAGTTTAAAGTTTGTTATTAACTTAGATAGATTTATGGTGAAACTTTGGTTTGAAATTGATAGGGAAACAAAGTAGCATGCTTTAGAAGTAGTTGGTATATTTTTTAGAAATATTTGAGAAATTTAGAAAGATAATTTTTGTAAGAGAATGAATTGGTGTATGAATGGTTCATTTATAGTGGCTAGCAACCGCTTAGGAAATGAGGAAATACTTTTTTTGCATTGTGTACAATTAAAGAAAATTACACCTACAAAATAAGAAAATAAAAATATGTAAATTCATTCTACATAAAAATATTTAAAGCTGTCCCACTGGGGTACACCTAGCAATTCCTCCCGTATAAACGGCACGCAAGCCACGCCTCCTGCTGCATCTCTTGAGGTCACACAAACAACGAGCTACACTCACTCAATCCTTCTCTCTTCACAGAGAGACAGAGAGAGAAGAGGAAAAAGAAAATTTCAAATAAAGAAAAGAAGAAAGCAATGCGCACTCTCTTCCTCCCCTTCCTCCTCCTCCTCGTCCTCTCCGTTCTCTCCGTCGGTGTCAGCGCTGCCAACCTCCGGTCTGATGAAACAGCCTTACTCACAGCCAAATCCCTCCTCTCTGACCCCTCCAGTTCCCTCTCCAGTTGGAACGCCTCCACCGACCGCTGCTCCAACTGGACTGGTGTCTCTTGCGATTCCTCTAAGCGCTTCATCCTCTCCATTGATATCTCGGCACTAAACCTCTCCGGTCCGGTTCCCCCTTCACTCTCCCTGCTCCGCACCCTACGTCACCTCAACCTTTCCAACAATGCACTCAATGGCACCTTTCCTCGATCCCTCGCTGTTCTCAGATCTCTTACAGTGTTAGATCTGTACAACAACAACCTAACTGGTCCACTACCAGTCGAACTGGCACAAATCCCAAACCTACGCCATCTTCACCTAGGCGGAAACTTCTTCTCAGGTGAAATACCGGTGCAGTACGGATCCTGGCAGTACATCGAGTATATTGCCTTGTCTGGAAATGAGCTCGTGGGCCCCATTCCCCCTGAGCTGGGTAACCTGTCGACTCTCAAGGAATTATACATTGGGTACTTTAATTCCTACGCAGGAGGTCTCCCTGCTGAGTTTGGGAACCTCTCCAGCCTAGTACGGCTCGATGCTGCCAATTGCGGTTTATCGGGTGAGATACCCCCTGAGCTTGGACTGTTAAAGAACCTTGATACCCTGTTTCTACAGGTTAATGGATTCTCCGGTACACTACCAGTCGAGCTCGGGTCTTTGTCCAGTCTCAAATCTCTTGATCTCTCCAACAATGCACTGACTGGTAAAATCCCAGCTTCACTTTCCAATTTGAAAAACCTGACCCTGCTAAACCTATTTCGCAACAAATTGTACGGTGAAATTCCAGAGTTTGTTGGTGACTTGCCTTCCCTTCAAGTTCTCCAGTTGTGGGAGAATAATTTTACTGGAAGCATCCCTCGCACGCTTGGCCGAAACGGTCAGCTGCAAAATCTTGACCTTTCTTCGAACAAGCTGACCGGGTCATTGCCAGCAGACCTGTGCTATGGCAACAAGTTGCAAACCCTAATTGCACTCGGTAATTTCCTCTTTGGGCCAATACCTGATTCTCTTGGCCAATGTGAGTCATTGACCCGGGTTCGGCTTGGGGAGAACTACCTTAACGGGTCAATTCCACCGCGATTGTTCAGCCTTTCCGAACTCACACAGGTGGAGTTGCAGGATAATCTTCTTACTGGTGAATTTCCCAACACAGTGGGTTCCAGTAACCTAGGCGAGATTAGTTTATCCAATAACCAGCTGATGGGTGTCCTACCTGCTTCTATTGGTAATTTCTCAGGGGTTCAGAAACTGCTCCTCGATCATAACTCATTTTCCGGCAAAATCCCACCAGAAATTGGGAAGCTACAACAGCTGTCGAAAATGGACTTCAGCAGTAACTCATTCTCTGGTGATATCACACCCGAAATATCTAAATGCAAATTACTGACATACTTGGATCTGAGCCGAAACAATTTATCAGGTCAGATTCCAGAGGAGATAACAGGTATGCGAATCCTGAACTACTTGAACCTTTCTCGAAACAATCTCGATGGACAGATCCCACCAATGATTTCTACAATGCAGAGTCTCACAGCTGTTGATTTTTCATATAACAATTTATCGGGTCTGGTACCAGGCACGGGTCAGTTCAGCTATTTCAACGCTACCTCATTTGTCGGTAATCCCAACTTGTGTGGACCCTACATTGGTGCATGTAAGTCGGGTGTATCTGATAGTGAGGTGCATACCAAACGAAGTGGTTCTCTACCAAACAGCTTTAAACTCCTAGTAGTGATTGGTTTGTTACTCTTTTCTGTTACATTTGCAATAGCTGCCATATTTAAAGCACGCTCATTGAAGCGTGCCAGCGAGGCACGTGCATGGAAATTAACCGCATTTCAGCGATTGGATTTCACTTGTGATGATGTGTTGGACAGTTTGAAGGAAGAGAATATAATTGGCAAAGGTGGTGCTGGGATAGTGTACAAAGGTGTGATGCCCAACGGGGAGCATGTGGCAGTAAAGCGTCTTCCAGGCATGAGCCGCGGCTCGTCCCATGACCATGGTTTCAATGCCGAGATCCAGACCCTCGGCAGAATTAGACACCGCCACATTGTGCGGCTGCTAGGGTTCTGTTCCAACCATGAAACCAACCTTCTAGTCTACGAGTACATGCCGAATGGCAGTTTAGGGGAAGTACTTCATGGCAAAAAAGGTGGGCATTTGCTCTGGGACACACGATACAAGATAGCAGTCGAGGCTGCTAAGGGGCTATGCTATTTGCACCATGATTGCTCCCCTCTGATACTTCATAGAGATGTGAAGTCAAATAATATCTTGCTTGACACGGATTTTGAGGCACATGTAGCTGATTTTGGCTTGGCAAAGTTCTTGCAAGACTCAGGTGCATCAGAGTGTATGTCAGCTATTGCTGGGTCCTATGGCTACATTGCTCCAGGTATTTTTGTTTGACTAATTTTGTCTGTGCAATTATTTATGCTAAGATAATTTATGCTTTTATAATACCAAGAGGGCTTTCATTTCATGCTTGCCATGTAATACTAAATTTTGTTGGTGGTTATAATTAGCTTCTGCATAGCATATACAAATGTTCAGGTCTCTTTAAGATTGTGTGGTATCTCTTGTTGAAAAAATGCTAATTGAAAAGTGCCATGATTGAAAGGTGTTTGACATATGTCTGTCTATGATTCCATAGCATAGTGCAGACTGTTAACTAACTCAGTAGATTAATAATGGCTACCACCCCCCACTCTCACACAAAAAAAAGGATAAAGTTAAGTTGCATTGTTTAGCATATTCTTCTAGTACAATCATGGAAACTACACCCCACTGTGGTCAATAATGCAGGACCCCTTTTAATCAAAGTAGGTTTCAATCAATTTTGACCCTTTCCTATTTTATTTTTGTAAAAAAGAAACCTAATATGTCTTCTTAAACAGAATATGCTTATACGCTGAAGGTGGATGAAAAAAGTGATGTGTACAGCTTTGGGGTTGTTTTATTGGAGCTGATTACTGGCCGTAAGCCAGTCGGTGAATTTGGAGATGGTGTAGACATAGTGCAATGGGTACGCATGAATACCAATTCAAGCAAAGAAAATGTGACTAAGATTTTAGACCCTAGGCTTGAAGCTGTACCGATGAATGAGGTGATGCATGTGTTTTATGTGGCCATGCTGTGTGTGGAGGAACAGAGTGTGCAACGGCCGACTATGAGAGAGGTGGTGCAAATTCTGACTGAGTTGCCGAGGAAAGAAGATGCAGGTCTGAAGGATAACCGGTCTGGATCCGACATGGGAGATGAAGGGGAGAAAGGATCTGATGAGCCGCCCCAAGCGGGTCCACAGACACCTCCTGCACCAGATCTACTCAGCATTTGAAAGGGGAGAAACTATGTTTAACAGAGTTCAGTTACCAGTACTCTTTTCTTATGGGGTTTAGTAGGGTTTATGTACATAAAAGTCAGTGGGGCAAGTTGTTGGGGTTTTAGTCGTTTTTTTGCCTTATTATTTTTAAGTTATCATGATTTGTATGGTTTGTTCTTTTTCTTAGGATGGGGAATATGAGGGATCGATTGCACTAGCTTTGACTTTTGGGATATGCTTTTCTGTCTGGTAATTAAATTGCTGTTTATGAGAGCTCATTAATGAATGTTTAAGAGCAACAATTGTCTAATGGCTGGGGGCTTTTGGTATTATTTGCCATTTTTGCTTTTGTTTTTCTTGTGAATTGCAAGTGTAGCGTTGTAGGCATTTCATCAATTAGTGGCTTTTGTGAAAGTTATATTAAATCCGGTACTTCAAATGGAATAGACGGTACACACTTGTACCTAAAATCTTGACTGAGCTCCTTTCAAAATTATAAACACACTCTTCATTTATTGATTATAATTAAAACTAAACTACACTGTTAAAAACTAGCTTTGAGACTTGATTGAGGTGCATACAGTTTTTCTTATACTATTAATATTAGATCTCTTCATTAATTAGCGTTTCTATTTCTTGATTATGAATGGATATTTGAATAGTAATATTATTTCCTACTTAAAGAAATGCCCCTACTGTTAGCATCACCTATCACTAGTGGTTTGGTGGTAAGTAGAAATCGCAACTACTACCAGACCGGTTGTCACCTTATCACTTTTTTTGCTGGTACCCTTCCCGTGTATACTGTATATTTGTATAATTGTATAACTATTACATTATTAGCTGGAGTAGAACTAGGGTGTTCTTAAGTTCACCAAGCTACTTGGTGAACTCAAGTCTAAAACCCATCAAATCAGCTTCAAACGACAAATCCGAACCGTTAAAATCCGCCTACTTTACGAGTGATGCGTATACATGTAAAAATTTTATACTTTTGAATTAATTTAGTATAAAGTCAAGCGGTCAAAATTAGAAGATTATAAATTAATTTTAATGCATTTATTTTTTGACGATTTTTTACCACTTGACTCTATGCAAAATTAATTTCAAAATTTAAAATTTTTGCATGTAAATGCATCACTCGTAAGGTAGACGGATTTCAACGGTTCAGATTCGTCGTTTGAAGCCGATCCGATGGGTTTTAAACTTGAGTTCACCAAGGGACTTGGTGAACTTAAGAACACCCTAGTTCTACTCTTATTAGCTGCACACATTGTATAATTGTATATAACTGTATATTTTTATGTTTCTTATTTATCCATAAATGTGGAGCCTTGGCAGTTGGCAGTAGTACAGGATTCTATCAGAAAAGTTTCTAGAGGAATCGGAGAGCAGCGTAGAAAGAGACGGGGGGGGGGGGGCTCATTCATCTCTGTCTCTCTGAAACCTGTGCAGCAGTGTCTGAAACAAATACTTTTCTTTTTTTGAAAATAGAAACCAAATACTGTACATCCTTCACGCACAGTTAATTTTGTTTCCTCTAATGACAGGTTTCTCTGGTCTTTACAGAGACTGAGAGACACTCCTGTAGTCCAGTTTCTTCAGCAGCTAAGCAGATTTTAATGCTTATCTGCTTAAACGAGAGATTATCATGCACTTTCATTTTCATACCAAGTAATCCAACAAAAATTTTGTTATTGAATTTTTTTTCATTAAAATTTGAAAATCTCTTATATTTACCCACCAAAACATCATTATTGGATAAGGAGGGATCTAGTTACCATAATTTTGAGCTACAACAAAGTAACCACAACCATTTTCTACATTTTTAAATTTCAAATCGTCGATCCAAACCGTTCAACATGATCTCCATGATAAAATGTGCCTCCAAATCAAATTTTATATTTTTTTTAATTTTTTTACTATTTATTAAGATGGGTACAAAATTCAATGATCTGAATTTGATTAGTTTTTGTAAAATACTTAATAAATAGTAAAAATTCAAAAAAATGTAAAATTTGATCTGGAAGCACATTTTATTGTGGAGATTATGTTGAATGGTTTGGATCGACGATTTGGAATTATGTAGAAAATAATTGTGGTAACTTTGTTGTAACTCAAAATTGTGGTAACTACATCCCTCCTCTTATTGGATATATCTCCGTCTAAGCTTAATAAATCTCTCATATTTCCTCATATCTTAAATTAACCACACTAATGATTGCTAAAATAAATTGATATATTAGGGTTAAAATGCACAACTGGTTTTGTTCCCCAACCATACTTCACATCTCTATTTTTATTTTCAAAATTCAAACAGTCGATCCCAACCACTCAACATGATATCCATATTAAAATGTGCTTAGAAACCAAATTTTACATTTTTAAAAATTTTCTACTATTTGTTTAGATAGGTACAAAATCACTGTTTTTGAATAGTCTAGAAGCAGTGATTATGTACCTAAGTAAAATAATAATAAAAAGTTTCCAAAAAATATAAAATTTGGTCTCTAAGAACATTTTAATATGTAGATCATGTTAAGATGTTCGGATCGACTGTTTGAACTTTAAAAACAGAGATAAATATATGGAAATTTATTAAAAACATATATGATTAGAGGCACATAATCAATGGTGCATTTTAACCCTCCTCATCTATAATCAATATATGGAAATTTATTAAATTACTATCTTATTCCTGCATAGAATTTATTTTATAAATTCTTTTGGTTTAGTATTTAACTAATGGCGACTCACTTTATACTTGAATCCCTTTTTATGAGATTTCAATATTTCTATAGAATTTGGTCTTAATTTAATATCAGCTTTTTTATGGTTTAAAATATATAATGATTTAATATTAGGAGTTAGGACCATACATATTTTTCGTTTGAAATTGTTACCCGAGGGCCTATAGATAGTATAATAAAAAAAAAAAATGTTACCCGTTGATATATATTATCTTTAATCACTTTTATTTTTCCTTTACATTGTTATATATTTTTTTTCCTTGTACTATTATTGAGGATTGGAACTTGAAAGAGGTGAAACATGAAAAAGCTAGAAATATAAAATTTTATTCGCAGATTATTGATGGGTTGGCTTATTTTGGCAACTATTAATTGGTTAATTCAAAAGATGTGAAAATGTGAGATACTTGTGAGTTTCAGTGTTTTAATATTTGGTTCTCATGCGGTATTCGGAAGGCCACCGCATACCGCATATACAGTATGCGGCCGAATATTCGGATTCTTATTCGGATTTATATATGCGGATTTTTTATTAAATAGTTAATCTCACAGTACTTAAATACAATAAGGCAGCATGTAGAGAGATTATAAAAGACTTCTGAGTGGGACGCTTGAAGAGAACACCTACCTGGCGGGTCTGGAACTCATTTAATGGGTTATGGATTCGGGTCCGGAACTCTTTTAATGGGTTTTGAATGTTTTTTAATTTTTTTAAAGCATGGATTCAATATTCGGTCCGAATAGCTATTTTCTATTCGGCCGGACACTGAATAGGAATATACGGCCGTATATTCACCGAATATAATCAAATTTTAAAACACTGGTGAGTTTGAATGGGTATAGAATTTGAACTGCAGATCTCTGCATCAACTCTTGTTGTCTCTGTACGGATAGACATAGATTCAATTATTGATAATCATATTTAAAATATTTTGAAAATGTACCAGAACTCTTTAATAATAAAAAAAGAATGAATATAAAATTTATAATACAATTTGGATAGAAAAAACTTAATTAAAGTTTCAATGGACACCTACCATTTATTCCGATTAAATTGTTTTATATACATCGGTTGTTACCATTCATTCGAAATTGGTCTGGTAGGCATCTCACCGGCCATGTCCAACTCGCAAAAGAATAATGGCACTGAAAAATACCAAAAATACCAAAAATATTTGAACAATTAGGATGAAAAAAAACTTATTCCTATTTTTCTAGAGAAGAGCAGCAAATTTAATTTTCAGATTTTGACTCTCATATCTTACATTTCAAGATGCTAAATTTGAAATTAAATTTTCAAATAAAAAAAAAGATAAAAAATAATAATTAGCAATTATACAAATAAAGTTGCACAGCTGGTTTGAAATGTACCTCCGTACTTTAATTATTTGGTTGGTGATTTATTGGTTGAAATGGAGAAAATTAATTAATATATATAGAATGTAGGTTGCCTCATAACTTCTATTGCACATAGAGATGTACTATCTTAATTAATCAATCAATTATGCCAAGAATATCAATTTCAACTTAAAGTTGATACAAATAGTTTGTAATTTTATTACTATTTTAATTCAAATGATAAAATTAGAATGAAATATCAATTAAAAAACATGATGCATTGTCAGTTGCCACTAAAATGTATGTTTCCATCTACGCTAACACCTCTGCATTTGCACAGTTCCTGTCATTTTGTGATGTTAAAATTCAGTAAATTGAAGAAAGTTGGTCTAAAAATTCTAAAATTGAAAAATTTGGGGACATTGATTCAGTGCATTGATGGACCATCTAAAAACAAAATCACTATTTTTCAGAAATTATGGACCATCTAAAAACAATTATTTTATATCTATTTTAAAAAATAGTAAAAAATTTCCAAAAAATATAAAATTTGGTCTCCAATCATATTTAAACATGGATATCATGTTGAGCGGTTCGAATCATCTGTTTAAACTTTGAAATTAAAAATAAAGATATTAGGGTACGATTGGAGCATAAAGTAATGAGGCATTTGTGTCCTAAGAGAAGAAAACTAGAGGACATTGATCTCTTTAACTTTTTTTTTTTTTTTGTCATTAGTTTCAAAAGGAATAAATTGTTAATGTTCGCTTTCTTTAGAGACCAAGTATTCCGTCTCATGTGCTCTCAAAAAACCATTCCGTCTCATGATAATCCGAAATTTTTATTTTCACTATTAAAAAAATGATAAACAAAAAACCATAATTTAATCAGAATTCTATTTTTCACACGGATGCAACGTAAAATTGCAGCCAAAAATTAAGTGGCCGCAACTTCTACATTTTTTTGGCCTAATTAGAATCAATGAAACCATTTTGAGTGGTCAAACTTGCTGAAGAAAATAAAATTTTAACGCAATGTGAAGTTGCGGCTACTTAATTTATGGCCATAATTTACGTTGCGTTCGTGCCAAAAATATATTTTTTCAAATTTCGTGATTTTTTAGTTTATCATCTCTTTTCATGGTAAAAATAAAATTTCGGCATGATAGAGCCTGCACATGAGTTTTATTTATTCAAGAAAATGGATTATATTCATTATCCAAAAGGGATTATGGAGCAAAGCTAGCATGTGTTCTGCTCACCAGGAGGATTTGATGAGTTGAACTCTACAAATATATCAGATTGGCTTCAAATAATGAATCCAATCTCTTGAAACCGATCTACTTCACGAGTGATGCATGTACAGAGTAGAACTAGGGTGTTCTTAAGTTCACCAAGTTATTTTGTGAACTCAACTCTAAATTCTATCGGATTGGCTTCAAATGACAAATTCGAACCGTCGAAATCCATCTACCTTACAAGTAATGCGTCAACATGTGAAAATTTTAAATTTTCGAATTAATATTGTATAGAGTCAAGTGGTAAAAAACGTTCAAAAAATTAATCCATTAAGTAATTTATGAACCTTCTAATTTTGACCGTTTGACTCTATACAAAATTAATTCGAAAGTTAAAATTTTCACATGCAAACGCATCACTTGTAAGGTAGATGAGTTTCAACGGTTTGGATTTGTCATTTGAGATCAATTTGATAGGTTTTAGAGTTGAGTTCACAAAGAGCCTTGGTGAACTTAAGAACACCATAGTTCTACTCGCATGTATACATGCAAAATTTTCAAATTTTCGAATTCATTTAGTACAAATTCAGGTGGTAAAAAATGATGAAAAATAAATGCATAAAAGAACTTTAAATAACTTATAAAAAGTTCATTTTTTGACCGCTTGACTTTTTAACTAATTGAATTTGAAACTTTCAAAATTTTGTATGTACAGACATTACCCGTGAAGTAAATCGGTTTCAACAGTCACTTGAAGCCAATCCGATAGGTTTTTACTTTTTAGAATTGTGTTCATCAAACTTTTTTGGTGAGCACAACACACATTAGCTTTACTCGAGATTATGAATTTTTAGTTGCATTAATTTTTATCCGAGTAAATCAGTAGCAGGTAAACTAATGATGATGATTATGCAAGTAATATTGTGGAATATTACAAATTATTTCAATTCATTTAGTTTACAATAAAAATCATATCAAATATTGTAATTATTTTACGAATATGGTATGGCCGTATAAATGAAGTAAATCATGTTCAAAGTGTTATATTTTAGAATTATAATTGTCATTCAAGTTAAGATTAAAAGTCAAGTCATTCAACTATTTAATATTCACAAGAAATTCTTGTATTCAGATTTAGAACCTGTGACATTTTACACAGATGATATTGTCTTTACCACCAGATGAAATACTGATTCTCATTTTAGAATTTAATTTTAAAATTATGAATATAGTAAATAAATTTAATCGATTGTTCATAAATCGCACATAAAATGGATTCAAATCTGCTGAAATCCGAGATCATCAACAGTAACCCTGAAATCCATGAAATTCCGAATCCAGCTATTGACTTGTTTCGAGATGAGTGCACAAAAAAAGTTAGACGGCTGGATTTCGAATTTCAGAAATTTCAAAGTTACTGTTCATGGATCTCGGAATTTCAGCTGATTAAAATGGCATGGATAGAGGACAACTGCTAACTCTTTGACCATATAAGTTGAGACATTCATGAGCAATAAATAACTTGATTTTTGTTGAATGGCGCAATAAATATCTGTAATTATAGTCGCAGCAAGTCAAAGAAACAGTTAGGACCAAATCAAGTTGTTTAGAATCCTCTTTCTCTTCAACTTTTTTTTTTTTTTGTCATTAGTTCCAAAAGGAATAAATTGTTAATGTTCGCTTTCTTTCTTTTAGAGACGAGAATTTTGGTTTTTAACATGCTCAAGTATTCCGTCTCATGTGCTCTCAAAAAACCATTCCGTCTCATGATAATCCGAAATTTTTATTTTCACTGTTAAAAAAATGATAAACAAAAAACCACAATTTGATCCGAATTCTATTTTTCATACTGATGCAATATAAAATTGCAGCTAAAAATTAAGTGGCCGCAACTTCTACATTTTTTTGGCCTAATTAGAATCAATGAAACCATTTTAAGTGGTCAAACTTGCTGAAGAAAATAAAATTTTAACGCAATGTGAAGTTGCGGCTACTCAATTTATGGCCGTAATTTATGTTGCGTCCGTGTTAAAAATAAATTTTTTTAGATTCCGTGGTTTTTTAGTTTATCATTTTTTTTCATGGTAAAAATAAAATTTCGGCATGATAGTTTTATTTATTCAAGAAAATAGATTATATTCATTATCCAAAAGGAATTATGGAGCAAAGCTAGCATGTGTTCTGCTCACCAGGAGGGTTTGATGAGTTGAACAACTAAAAATATATTAGATTGACTTCAAACAATGAATCCAATCCCTTAAAACCGATCTACTTCACGAGTGATGCATGTACAGAGTAGAACTAGGGTGTTCTTAAGTTCACCAAGTTCTTTTGTGAACTCAACTCTAAATTCTATCGGATTGGCTTCAAATGACAAATTCGAACCGTCAAAATCCATCTACCTTACGAGTAATGCATCAACATGTGAAAATTTTAAATTTTCGAATTAATATTGTATAGAGTCAAGTGGTAAAAAAACGTTTAAAAAATTAATCCATTAAGTAATTTATGAACCTTCTAATTTTGACCGTTTGACTCTATACAAAATTAATTCGAAGTTTAAAATTTTCACATGCAAACGCATCACTCGTAAGGTAGATGGGTTTCAACAGTTTGGATTCGTCGTTTGAAATCAATTTGATAGGTTGTAGAGTTGAGTTCACAAAGAGCCTTGGTGAACTTATGAACATCATAGTTCTACTCGCATGTACATGCAAAATTTTCAAATTTTCGAATTCATTTAGTACAAATTCAGGTGGAAAAAAATGATGCAAAATTTTGTATGTACAGACATTACTCATGAGTAGATCGATTTCAACAATCACTTGAAGTCAATCCGATAGGTTTTTAAAATTGTGCTTACCAAACTCTCTTGGTGAGCACAACACACATTAACTTTGCTCGGGATTATGAATTTTTAGTTGCATTAATTTTTATCCGAGAAAATCAGTAGCAGGTATACTAATGATAATGATTATGCAAGTAATACTGTGGAATATTACAAATAATTTATTTTTAAAATTATGAATATAGTAAATAAATTTAATCGATTGTTCATAAATCGCACCTAAAATGGATTCAAATTTGCTGAAATCCGATATCATCAACAGTAACCTGAAATTCCTGAAATTTCGAATCCAGCTATTGAATTGTTTCGAGATGCATACACAGAAAAACCAGCTGTTTCGAGATGTGTGTACAGAAAAAATTGGACGGCTGGATCTCAGATTTCAGAAATTTCAAAGTTACTGTTCATGAATCTCGGATTTCAGCTGATTAAAATGGCATGGATAGAGGACAACTGCTAACTCTTTGACCATATAAGTTGAGACATTCATGAGCAATAAATAACTTGATTTTTGTTGAATGGCGCAATGAATACCTGTAATTATAGTCGCAGCAAGTCAAAGAAACAGTTAGGATCAAATGCTGGTATGGTACCACTCTAAATTAAATACCTAACTTATCTCTGTCTACGTGTTCAATGGATTTGAGGGACCCACATTTAAAAAATCATATTAAATATATTCAACTAGAAGAGAATTGCACCCTTTATCTTATTAATTCAGTGTAATTATTTTATAGAAGAATCCAATGCTAGTGATTTTGGTGTCAGATCAGTGTCAATGAAATTAAATTCAATTTTTTTTTAAATATTTAAATAATAAAACTAATTTATTAGATAAATTATATATATAAAAGTACATCATTTTTATTTTGTTTTAATATACATGTAGAGCTAACAACTTTACGGACCTAATTTTGAATAAAAATATTTATATTTATATAATAACTTAATTAAATGCTAAAATATAGGAATATTTTTGTTATTTTTGTTATTTATCAAAATTTGAGAGGAAGTGGTGACAAGTGGCATTAATCATTTTAAAAATTTAGTCATTTTTCTCTGCTGAGCTACATATTTTGAAAATTCTGTGAGAGAAATCTAAAAGAAATGACCTTCAAATTGTTTATAATTAGCAAATTTAATCCCAAATGTAACAACCCACATAAATTTATCCAATAAATTATTAAAAAGTACAAACTTAAAATTTGAGTTAAGCGTATGCTAGCTTTTTTAACAATTGGTCTAAATTCTAATCGGATGGATCAGATATAAACTCAAAATTTGAGTTACTTCGTAGAATCCGGACTCGCGGTACTGAGTACAATTGAATCGGACGGTCCAAAAATATTCTTTTTATCTTAGCACGAATCTCAAAGCACAAACAATACTGCCACTGCACCATCCGAGCAAGCACCGAGCAAACGAGTAAATCTGGACCGTCTGTTTCAATTGTGTTCAGTCAAGTACCGAATATAAATCTGCTGTGATTCTCGGGGAATCACAGGACCCTACGATCCGATCTCAACTGTTGGTCTTTCTCGAGATGCGTGCATGAAAATTTACTTTTTTGAGAACGTATCCGAGATCCACGCATGGAAAAGTTTGAACCGTTGATCTTAGAATTTCAGAATCCTGCGATCTCTCTCAGAATCGCAGCAGATTCGGACTCGTCAGGTGGCTGGGAGGATACGGATATATCCCCACTTAATTTCCCCTCTTCTTCAACTCTTAAATCAATCCGTCCTTGCCAATGGCGCCTCACCATGTGGAAGACTTGAAGTATGAGTCAATGACATGGGTACAGTTTAATGACGCTTCTGTGTATTTCAGTTCATTTACATGAAAGGGACACACACAGGCTTGGCCTACGCTTGGACGATGAGTGCATGTTAGTGTACCATTTATGAGCATTGTACCACCCTCAACTGCACTTAATTTATTACCATGCTTAATTGTACACCCGTATTTACTTGAAAATTTTACCTATTTTCTACATTTTCAACATTTTCAAAGTTACCATAACTATTTTCTACATTTTCAAAGTCCAAATCGTTGATCCAAACCTTTCAACATGATCTCCACAATAAAATGTGCTTCCAGATCAAATTTTATATTTTTTTACTATTTATTAAGATGGATACAAAATTCAATGGCCTGAATTTGACTAGTTTTTGTAAAATACTTAATAAATAGTAAAAAAATTTAAAAAAAATGTAAAATTTGATCTGCAAGCACATTTTATTGAGGAGATCATGTTGAACGGTTTGGATCGACGATTTGGACTTTGAAAATGTAGAAAATGTAAAAAATGGTTGTGGTAACTCAAAATTGTGGTAATCGGATCTCTCCTTATATATGAGGTTGGCTACTCTACTTACATAAGCATAGGAGAGCATATGCTTATAAGTCATTTTTGCGTTTTCAATGTCCAAATGGTCGATCTAAAGCGCTCAACATGTTCTTCATATTAATAAGTGTTTGGAAACGAAATTTTACATATTTTGGAATTTTTTACTATTTTTCTAGAATTTTTCAAAACAGTGGTTTAATATGGTAAAAAAAATAATAAAAAAAAATCTGAAAAATGCTATTTTGAAAAATTCTAAACAAATAGTAATAAAATTCAAAAAAAATGTAAAATTTTGTTTCCAAACACATATTAATATGGAGAACATGTTGAGCGCTTTAGATCGACCATTTAGACATTGAAAACGTAAAAATGACTTATAAACATATGCTCTCATATATATATATATATATATATATATATATATATAGAGATAGGCTATGGTGAGTTGTGAAGTAAAACGTTGTTTTACTTCACGCCATATTTTCATTTTGAAAATCCAAACGTTCAACTTTTTCTAAATATTGAAATGTGCTTGGAGACTAAATTTTACATTTTTTGGAATTTTTTTACTATTTATTAAGCCACTTTGAAATCGCTGATCCACTGTGAACAGTAAAAAACAGTAAAATTTTCTGGACCACCGGATCAGCGATTTTCAAAGTGGCTTAATAAATAGTAAAAAAATTCAAAAAAAATGTAAAATTTAGTCTCCAAGCACATTTCAATATAGAGATCGTGTTGAGCAGTTCGGATCGGTTGTTTGGATTTTTAAAATAAAAATATGAGCGTGAAGTAAAAATGACATCTTACTTCACAACTCACCATAGCCCAACTCTATATATATATATATATATATATAGGACAGTGCTACGGTGCTACGCGTAGCATAGAGCCCTCCGTGCTACGACTCACTTTTTGAGTTTTCAAAATCCTAATGGTCGATCCGAACCGTTCAACATGATCTCCATATGAATATGTACTTACAAGCCAAATTTTACATTTTTTAGAATTTTTTTACTATTTATTAAGCCACTTTGGAAAAACACTAATTTGTACACAACAGTAAAATCTGCTGGACTATTGGATCAGCGATTTTCAAAGTGGCTTAATAAATAGTAAAAAAAATTCTAAAAAATGTAAAATTTGGTTTGCAAGTACATATTCATATGGAGATCATGTTGAACGGTTCGGATCGACCGTTAGGATTTTGAAAACTCAAAAAGTAAGCCGTAGCACGGAGAGGCCCTTATATATGCGTAGCATATTAGCCAGATTCTATATATATATATAGAGCTTGGCTACTATGCTTATATAAGCAAAAGCCCACATATGCTTAAATGAGCATTTTTGCGTTTCCAATGTTCAAATGGTCGATCCGACCGTTCATCTTGTTCTCCATATTAATATGTGCTTGGAGACTAAATTTTACATTTTTCTGAATTTTTTTACTATTTATTAAGCCACTTTGAAAGTTTCTGATCTGGTGGTCCAGAATTTTGGAAACACTGTTTTTACTGTTCACCCAGATCAGCAATTTTCAAAGTGGCTTAATAAATAGTAAAAAAATTCAGAAAAATGTAAAATTTAGTCTCCAAGCACATATTAATATGGAGAACAAGATGAACGGTCGGATCGACCATTTGAACATTGGAAACGCAAAAATGAGTTATAAGCATATGTGGGCTTTTGCTTATATAAGCATAGTAGCCAAGCTCTATATATATATATATAGAGGGATGCTTCTATGCACCTAAGGACCTATTTGTGAAATGAACATATTTTCATTTTCAAAGTTCAAACAGTCGATCCGACCGTTCAACATTATCTCCATATTAAAATGTACTTGGAGGTCAAATTTTTACATTTTTTTGAATTTTTTTACTATTTATTAAGTATTTTACAAAACTAGTCAAATTCAGACCATTGAATTTTGTACCCATCTTAATAAATAGTAAAAAAATTCAAAAAAATGTAAAATTTGACCTCCAAGTACATTTTAATATGGAGATAATGTTGAACGGTCGGATCGACTGTTTGAACTTTGAAAATGAAAATATGCTCATTTTACAAATAGGTCCTTGTGTGCACAGAAGCATTTGCCATATATATATGAGGGATGCTTCTATGCACCTAAGGACCTATTTGTAAAATGAACATATTTTCATTTTCAAAGTTCAAACAGTCGATCCGACCGTTCAACATTATCTCCATATTAAAATGTACTTGGAGATACAATTTTACATTTTTTTGAATTTTTTTACTATTTATTAAGTATTTTACAAAACTAGTCAAATTCAGACCATTGAATTTTGTACCCATCTTAATAAATAGTAAATAAATTCAAAAAAATGTAAAATTTGACCTCCAAGTACATTTTAATATGAAAATAATGTTGAACGGTCGGATCGACTGTTTGAACTTTGAAAATGAAAATATGTTCATTTTACAAATAGATCCTTAGGTGCATTGAAGAATTTGCCTATATATATATAGCTTTCTTATTACCAGGCAATTATTAAATAAATATGCTTGTTAGGGCCTTTCATTTCATTCTATATATACTTGTTTATCTTTTGTAATTTATCTATCAAGAATTCAAGATTAAAGATGATAGTTGCAATGCAATAGGAAAAGGGACAAAGAAGCGGTAATGTTAAAATTATAGAAGAATTAGAATAGAATTGATCTCAGAGATTCATCATTGATCAAAGGGCTAGGATTAGATCAAATAGGAAATCCTATTTGTAGAAAGAAAATAAACGGTATGCTACAGTGTAGGTACCAAAAGTAGAAAATATAGGGTAACGGTAATATTCTCTGTTGTAGTATAAAAGAGATTGTATCATGAAATTCAATAATAAGAAAGATTTAAATCTCCTCAGAATTCTTATAATTTCTACATGGTATCAGAGCATGTTCTGATAATCTCATAAATTCCAAAATCGCAACAGTGACATTTACCAGTTTACTGAGAGACCGAAAAAACCAGATGCCAGTAAACTGATACATAACCAACATACCATAAACCCATAACAGAAGCATAACAGAAACCATCAACAAATCAGAAATGAGTCAAGAAGGGCAGCAATCTTCAGATGCTACATACTCCTCTCGACTCACCCATAATTTGCTAAATGGCAAAAATTATGTCTCATGGTCAAGAGCCGTAACCTTATCTCTAAGCAGCCGAGAAAAACTAGAATTCATCATCGGAGAATGCAACAAACCAAAAATAGCCAATCCAGACAACAAAACCGAACCAGAAAAACAATCTTTACGAAAATGGCAAACCACAGATCATAGAGTCATGACTTGGCTCTTTGATTCAATGGAATCAGAAATTTCTGATTTGTTCCATCACAGTTCCACATCACGAGAGCTATGGGAGGATATACAATCCTTTTTTAGCCAACAGCAAAACCATTCCCATGTATTTAGACTCATGCAAGAAATCGAACAAGAAAAGCAAGGAGCTAAAACCAACACAGAATACTACGGTGCCATGAAAAAGAAATTCGACGAACTTCGAATTTACAGACCTTTCACAACAGACCCAATAGAGCTCCGAAAAAGAATCGATCAAGATGAGTTGTTCCATTACCTTGCGGGTCTCGATTCGAGCTACGAGGCAATCCGCTCACAAATAATACTCGGAGCCGAGCTCCCCAAAACCGCATCCGCAGTTGCCATGATTCAAAGAGAAGAAACGAGGCGCCTCACTATGGGCGGTCCACAAGCCTCCTCCGGCGAGGGACACGAAACCCAAGCTTTCGCCGCTCAATTCCGACAAAACCCTAATTCTCAGTTTCGGCCAAATCAAAAGAGAGGCGGGGTGTGTACTCACTGCAAAAAGGAAGGCCATACCCATGAGAGGTGTTGGTTCTTGCACCCCCACCTCAAGCCTGAAAAATGGAAGGCACAAGATCGGATCAGAGGAGGAGGAGGCGACGGGAGCAAAGGGGGCGAAAGAGGCGAAAGAGAGAAAGAAAAGAGAGGGCTTGCGGTTGGTGCGTCTGGGGCTCAATCCGAACCCAAATGGGTTGAGTCCGAACCCAAGTCGGGTTACATGACCGACTTTGGGTCTGCCTCCAACCGAACCGGGTCAGATGGGTCATCACAGGATTCAATGCAACATTTATTCCAGCAATTCTCTGTGTGGTTCAAAGATCAAGGGGCCCCTAACTCTTGCGGTATCGTTTCTCACTCAAGAAATTTTAATTTATATGACCAAATAATTTTGGATAGTGGAGCAACAAACCATATGTTCGGTAATAAGAAATTTTTTACCAAATTAGACTTGACTAGAAACGACCAATTTGTTTTAGTAGCGAATGGTACGAAGGTACAAATAGATGGCATAGGAGAAATTAACGTATGTAACCATAAAATAAATAACGTATTATATTTAAAAGCATTTCCTATAAATTTAATTTCTATAGGAAAATTGACACAAGAATTCAATTGCAATGCAACCTTTTCTTATAAAAATGTTGAATTTCAGGACCGGGAAACCGGGACGAAGATTGGGGAAGGAATTCTTGAAAATGGGCATTATCTTTTCAATTTGCAAAAGTTAGATTTTTGTGCTTCCGCAAAATCCATTAATTATGATGTTTGGCATAGGAGACTTGGGCATCCATCCGACAAGATTCTAAATAGTGTATTAGATTTTCCAAATTCAAAATGTATTAATTGTGACATTTGTAAGTTGGCAAAACAAACAAAGCTTCCCTTTTCTCAATCTTGTAGTAAAAGTGAAGCGGTGTTTGATTTAGTTCACTCCGATGTATGGGGTCCGGCCCCAATTGACTCTTATAATGGATTTAGATATTTTGTTATATTCATTGATGACTTTTCTAGATCCACTTGGCTATATTTATTAAAATCAAAAGATGAAGTTTTTAATTGTTTCAAAGAGTTTCTATGTCTCATAGAAAACCAATTTAATTGTAAACTTAAAATTTTTAGATCGGATAATGGAACGGAATTTATAAATCAAAACTTTACAAATCTTTTTAAAGAAAAAGGAGTCATACATCAAACAACTTGCATAAATACTCCTCAACAAAATGGAGTATCGGAAAGAAAAAATAGACATTTATTAGAAATGACACGAGCATTATTATTTCAAAATAATGTTCCAAAAAAATATTGGTCGGATGCCATTCTTTGTGCCACACATCTAATTAATAGGTTACCAAGCGTCATTTTAAAAAATAAAAGTCCACTAGAAATTCTCTATCAACAAAAAATTAATCTTGATCATTTAAGAGTATTTGGTTGTACATGTTTTGTAAAAATCAAAAGAAAAGACAAACTTGATTATATGTCAACAAAAGCTATTTTTTTGGGGTACTCTACTTACAAAAAAGGTTACAAGTGTTATGATCCTATTAGCAAAAAATTATTTATGTCTAGAGATATCATATTTTGTGAAGAAGAACCATATTTCAAAAAATTATTTAAGACACCATATACACAAGAGCAAGTAAAACCTATAATATCTCATTTTGAGGAACAAGAAAGTGAACAAAATATTAATCATATTTTTGATGATAATCTCGAAGAAGAGACCAACATAAATACTCTTGATAATAATCATGAGATAGAAGAAAATTTAGAAGTTAGGCGGTCCTCACGAATTACTCGACCATCTACTAGACTTAGGGATTATGTAACCTATACGGTACAATATCCTATTGAAGAGTTTTTATCATATGAAAATATTTTGCCTCTACACCTTGCATTTTTGACTACCATCCAAAAAGAATTGGAACCGAATAATTACCAAGAGGCTATTACAAGTCCGGTATGGTGTCAAGCCATGAAAGAAGAGCTAAAAGCTCTAGAAAAAAATGAAACTTGGGTAATTGTACAATTACCAAAGTTAAAAAAACCGGTGGGTTGTAAATGGGTTTATAAAATTAAGTACAATAGTAATGGTACCATAGAACGGTATAAGGCAAGATTAGTTGCAAAAGGTTACACTCAAACATATGGAATTGACTATAATGAAACCTTTGCACCGGTGGCCAAAATGAATACCGTTAGAATTCTATTTTCCATTGCGGTAAACAATAATTGGAATTTATACCAAATGGATGTCAAGAACGCTTTTCTTCAAGGAACACTTGAAGAAGAAGTATACATGAACCTACCTCCCGGACATAAATTGGAAAACAATTCTAACCTAGTGTGTAGGTTAAATAAGTCGATTTATGGATTGAAGCAATCTCCTCGAGCATGGTATGGCAAACTTAGCTCTTATTTAATTTTGTGTGATTTTAAAATTAGTAGTTCGGACCATTCTTTATTCACAAAAATTAATGGTAAACACACTACCATCATTTTAGTATATGTAGATGACATTATAATTACCGGAAACAACATAGGTGAAATCAAAAAAATCAAACACCAATTGAAGGAAAAATTTGATATCAAGGACCTTGGATATCTAAAATACTTTTTAGGAATAGAGGTAGCCTACTCAAAATTAGGACTCTTTATTTCACAAAGGAAGTATATTTTAGATCTCTTAGAAGAAACCGGAAAATTAGGGTGCAAACCGGCCTCCACACCTTTTGATAGCAAATGTAAATTAAATAGTGAAGATGGTGAATTGTTAGAGGATATAAATCAATTTCAAAGAATTGTAGGAAAATTAATTTACCTTACCGTAACCCGTCCGGATATTTCCTATTCGGTAAGCCAAGTTAGTAAATTTATGCATTCACCTAGAACACCGCACTTAGAGGCCATAAATAAAATTTTGAGGTATCTAAAGAAAACACCCGGTAAAGGAATATTAATGAAAAACAATAATTCTAATGTCATATGTGGCTATTCCGATGCAGATTGGGCCGGGAGTTTCGATAGGAAGTCCACTACCGGCTTTTGCACATTTGTAGGCGGAAACTTAGTCACATGAAAAAGCAAGAAACAAAACGTTGTGGCACGATCTAGCGCGGAAGCGGAGTATCGAGCCATGGCGTCAACCGCAAGTGAATTAGTGTGGCTCAAACAACTTCTTAAGGATATCGGCATCGAAGTCAATCGACCAATGAAAATGTATTGTGACAACAACTCCGCTCGACACATCGCATTAAATCCGGTGTTCCATGAGCGGACCAAGCACATAGAAGTAGATTGCCATTTTGTGCGAGAAAAGGTCCAAGCCAAAGAAATAGAGACACCGTATATACAAAGCAACGAACAATTAGCGGATGTCTTTACGAAAGGGTTGGATCCAAAACAATTCGACAATATTACAAGCAAGCTAGGATTGTACGATATATACATTCCTAGCTTGAGGGGGAGTGTTAAAATTATAGAAGAATTAGAATAGAATTGATCTCAGAGATTCATCATTGATCAAAGGGCTAGGATTAGATCAAATAGGAAATCCTATTTGTAGAAAGAAAATAAACGGTATGCTACAGTGTAGGTACCAAAAGTAGAAAATATAGGGTAACGGTAATATTCTCTGTTGTAGTATAAAAGAGATTGTATCATGAAATTCAATAATAAGAAAGATTTAAATCTCCTCAGAATTCTTATAATTTCTACAGGTAACATGCTCCTCTCTTTCATCATGTCCCTACTCAAAAATGCAAAAGCACAAAAATATACAGAAAGTCATGCATGCACGCTGCAATATAGAGCCTTTCAAAAAGATCCAAAACACAAAACAAAACAAAAAACACCGACAAAATGTTTTTTAAAGAAAAAATAAAAAGGACTTGGCAGCTTTTTTTGGGCTGATAAGCCCATAAAATGCACTGCCATTGTGCCCTACTAATAATTGATAAATAGCTTTTTGAGGATATTTTGAGGGGAAAAATATTAACATGATGATTGTTTCAAATTAAAAATTAAAAATATCCTTCAAAATTTCGTAAATTTTATCTCCAAAAGAGAAGAAAATTCAAGTGTTTACACTTGTCAATATAATTTATCTACTGATTTATAGTTAACCACTCAAGAGTTGATGCTTAACATTAACAATTATTTTTAATGATTAATACTTAGAAAGTATTCTATTTTTATTTAAGAAATATACATTTGTAAAATAAACTTGTAGGAAAATGTTAAAGAAAATTTAAAATTTTGGAGGTCAATTTTGTTATCCGGTTCAAACAAAATTTTGTAATTAGAAAAAAAACTTAAGGATCACTATTCCAAACTCCGGCCCATCCAAGGATCATTCAAACTTCTGGATATGGGCTGTTTCAAAACTCACGGCCCATATATTCAAGAGCTGCTATTTTCATTTTTGACCCTTCTTTTTTTAATAGAAAAATAAAAATAAAATCCGAACATAAATTGTTTAATTTGAAATGAACCGTCCGAATATAGACAATGGTGGATGTACTCAATGAAAATGAAGTTAATTGACCTTTATTATTTATTTTTTTTCAAAAAACCTAAATTAACTTGCATTATATTTTTTTTCCAGGAAAAGGTTATATGGACGAGATCCGATTTTTGGTTTAGTGAATAAAGATAACGTCTACCGTAAGAGAGGTTGTAGGTTCGAAATATGAATAGAAAATTATTTATGGATATATATTTAAAGATAACCGCCATCCTGCAATTAATAAGTACAAATGTACCATATATAGAAAGATCTCCAAACTTGAACCATGCAAGAAAGCTTCATTGGAAGAAACTTGAGAAGAGTCATCCCTAGATATATATATATATATATATATATATATATATGAGCTCCTTGTTTACAATGTGCACCTATCAAATTAATTTTGATATATCATTTGTTATCTAAAGTTAGAGAAAATAAAAATAAAATAAAAAGACTTTAAGGTAGCTAGGGACATTAGTCTTTGCACTTACAGGGCTTCTCACTGAGATTGTTGTTGTCACACCATGAGTGGCAAGATCATGTGCTATCTCCCTCCATTCCTGAGTTGCCACTACCATAGTAACAAATGAAAAGTTCAGGTTCGGTTCGGCGAGGTCAAAAATTCGTAATTCGGATATAATTCGGGAATGATTCGGTACAACAAGGAAGCAAAAAAAAAAAAAAATTTGGCGTTTTTATTGCGAATAATTTGTAACTCGCGTTTTATACGTTTTTCTGCGTATTATACGGAGTCGGTTCGGTTATGTATAAAAAACGAATTATACGCGAATTATTCACGTATAATTCGCGAGTTATGTCACTATGGCCACTACCAGTAACCAGCACCCCTTGTTTAACCAACACACTTTTTCCAGCATATATAGCCTCTCTTTACTATTAATACAACACTCTCCATTAAATTTTTTTTTAATCTCTTAATATGTGATACTTACTTATGGAGGTCTCTATTTATTTCATAGAAAAGTGTGTTATACGCTCGTTAAAGTTTCTATTTACATTTGTAGGCTTGCAAAAGATTAGGTAAATGAAAACAAGAGATCCCGCTAGTGTACATATATAAAGTGCCAACACACAATAAGATATTGTTTACTTCTTATTATCTTCGGTTTTTTTTTTTTTTCCTTTTTAACGTCTTTTATATGCTTGTTAATTAAAGTTCCTATTTACATTTGTAGGCTTGCTAAAGATTAGGTAAATGAAAACAAGATATCCCGCTAATGTACATATATACAGTGCCAATACATAAGATATTGTTTACTTATTATTTTCGGTTTCCTTTTTGCTTTTTTAACGTCTTAATTTCATACGTTCGTTAAAGTTTCTATTTACATTTGTAAAAAGGCTTGTAGAAGATTAGGTAAATGAAAACAAGAGATCCCGCTAATGTACAAATATACAGTGCCAATACATAAGATATTGCTTACTTCTTATTATCTTTGGTTTCCTTTTTGTTTTCTTAACGTCTTTTATACACCCGTTAAAGTTAATTACTATTTACATTTGTAGGCTCGCAGAAGATTAGGTAAATGAAAACAAGAGATCCCGCTAATGTACATATATACAATGCTAAATTGCCAATACATAAGATATTGTTTACTTCTTATTATCTTTGGTTTCATTTTTTCCTTTTTAACGTCTTTTATACGCTCACTAAAGTTCATATTTACACTTGTAGGCTTCCAGAAGATTAGGTAAATGAAAATAAGAGATCCCGCTAATGTACATATATACAATGCCAATACATAAGATATTGTTTACTTCTTATTATCTTCGGTTTCCTTTTTGCCTTTTTAACGTCTTTATACCATACAAAAGCGACTCGAATGGCTTTCTATATATGTTTTATGGCTGTTGAAATTTGAATTGTTTGAAGGATACAAAAGTTAGACAGCATAGAGGTCTAGCTATTGATCAGTCCAATGTATCGGTTATCCTCTTCAAGCATTGCACAAAAAGTATGAACTTATTGTTAGGTTAATTTTGTTATTTTTGTTATTTGGATATTTTTTTCTTTCTATCTTTTGTATGTCATTCTGTATCAAACTCAGTTACGATATTCGGTTTTGCTTTATTTTCACTAAAATATAATTTGTTGAAATATAATATCTCTACCTAATAATGCATATAGCTACCATCGGCATGCACAAACGGTTTTCCTTGCGTGAAAGCACTGTGATAGGGCTATGTTCCACATGCCTCTAACTTATGCTTTTCGGGCTATGAAAGATCCAGGATTCGGACCTCCTAAGAAGCTAATCCGGAGTCAATACGAAAAGCCCAAGCTCTATTAAAATAGGGTCCAATAAACGGTCTCATAAGGCTCAGCCCGAAATGGCTTGAACCGCCTCCGTGCGGGATAACCGCCGATACGGTTTGTATAACTGCCTACGTCCCCATAACCGTCCGAGATGGCAGTTATGGGCAGACTATATAAGACAATGCAATAGGAAATTAAAGGGACAGAGAAACGGTAACATGCTCCTCTCTCTCATCATGTCCCTACTAAAAAATATGCAAAATCATAAAAAGATGCAGATTATGTCATGCATGCATGCACGCTGCAATATAGAGCCTTTCAAAAAGATCCAAAACACAAAACAAAACAAAAAACACCGACAAAAGTTTTTTAAAGAAAAAATATAAAAAAGGACTTGGCAGCTTTTTTTGGGCTGATAAGCCCATAAAATGCACTGCCATTGTGCCCTACCAATAATTGATAAATAGCCTTTTGAGGATATTTTTAGGGGAAAAAAATTAACATGATGATTGTTTCAAATTAAAAATTAAAATATCCTTCAAAATTTCGTAAATTTTATCATAAATTAATGAATTAGAATTGTTGAACACCCTTAGTCTTAGTTGGACGGTTTGTGGGATATTTTTTATTGGTAGTAATTAATAGAAAGAAGATAGACAAATGGTAAAATTACAGTAATATTTATATTGGTAGTAAGATTGGTAGAATTTCTACCGATCTTAACTTTTTTTTATCTGATTATAGATGGAGAGAATTCTTATATTTGATTTCTAGTAAAATATGATTATTTTTCAAAAAATAGATGGAATGTTATTGATATATCTAAATTTAAAGATACTTTATCTATTTTGTAAAAAAAATATTTTACTAGAAAAAAACAAAAAGAAAAAAAAACAAACTAGTTTAGATTGGTAGAAATTCTACCGATCTTACTACCAATGTAAATATTACTGTAATCTTACCATTTGTCTCTCTTCTTTTCTATTAATTACTACCAATAATTAAAAAATTTCCCGGTTTGTGTTTAATCATCTTGGCCTGCTGTTTTGAATTATCTATTTCAAATTAAACTGTCCCAATCTTCCATCTTAGTATTAAAATCAAAAGGTTTGCTAAGTATTTCATGCAACTTGACTTGTTTTAGACTCACTAGTGATATTCTGCAACAATTATTATGTATAGAATTTTGGCTGCAATTATTATTTTCAGATAATTCACATTATGTTGGATGATTTTTTTTTTTTTTTGCTTATATCTTGCAATCTAGAGTTAATACATAGTTTATACTTACATAAATTTTTATTGCCATTTATTAAAAATTCAAGTGTTTACACTTGTCAATATAATTTATCTACTGATTTATAGTTAACCACTCAAGAGTTGATGCTTAACATTAACAATTATTTTTAATGATTAATACTTAGAAAGTATTCTATTTTTATTTAAGAAATATACATTTGTAAAATAAACTTGTAGGAAAATGTTAAAGAAAATTTAAAATTTTGGAGGTCAATTTTGTTATCCGGTCCAAACAAATTTTGTAATTAGAAAAACAAACTTTGTTATCCGGCCCATCCAAGGATCATTAAGGGCTGTTTCAAAACTCACGGCCCATATATTCAAGAGCTGCTATTTTCATTTTTGACCCTTCTTTTTTTAATAGAAAAATAAAAATAAAATCCGAACATAAATTGTTTAATTTGAAATGAACCGTCCGAATATAGACAATGGTGGATGTACTCAATGAAAATGAAGTTAATTGACCTTTATTAAATTTTTTTTTTTCAAAAAACCTAAACTAACTTGCATTATATATATATATATAATTTTTTTTTGCAGGAAAAGGTTATATGGACGAGATCCGGTTTTTGGTTTAGTGAATAAAGATAACGTCTACTGTAAAAGAGGTTGTAGGTTTGAAATATAGATGGAAAATTATTTATGGATATATATTTAAAGATAACCGCCATCCTGCAATTAATAAGTACAAATGTACCATATATATTATTTTCGTGTTATAAAAAATGTTAAAATTAAGAAGGAACAAAAAGGAAGAAAAATAGATCAAGTTTGGTCTAACAATACGGAAATTGCTAATATGCTACGCGTAGCATAGAGGGCCTCCGTGCTACGGCTTAATATTTGAGTTTTCAAAATCCTAACGGTCGATCCGAACCGTTCAACATGATCTCCATATGAATATGTACTTGCAAATCAAATTTTACAATTTTTAGAATTTTTTTACTATTTTGTTAGATAGGTAGAAAATCACTTGATCTGAAAATTCTGTACCATTCAGATCAAGTGTTTTTCTACCTATCTAAAAAAATAGTAAAAAAATTCTAAAAAAAATGTAAAATTTGGTTTGCAAGTACATATTCATATGGAGATCATGTTGAACGGTTCGGATCGACCGTTAGGATTTTGAAAACTCAAAAAGTGAGCCGTAGCACGGAGGCACTCTATGCTACGCGTAGCACCGTAGCCAACTCCCTAACAATACCGTTAGTTAGAGAGATCTCCAAACTTGAACCATGCAAGAAAGCCGATTATCCAGTCAACAAATTTCATTGGAAGAAACTTGAGAAGAGTCATCCCTATATATATATATATATATATATATGAGTGAGGCTATGGTGCTATGCATAGCACGGATGGCTAGTGTACTACGGCTCAATATGGTACTTTTTAAAATCCTAACGGTCGATCCGAACTGTTCAATGTGATAACCATATGAATATGTACTTGCAAACTAAATTTTATATTTTTTTGAATTTTTTTACTATTTTTTAGATAGGTAGAATTTTGATGGTCCAGAATTTTCAGAAAACACTGATTTTTCTACCTATCTAAAAAAATAGTAAAAAAATTCAAAAAAATATAAAATTTAGTTTGCAAGTACATATTCATATGGATATCACATTGAACGGTTCGGATCGACCGTTAGGATTTTAAAAAGTACCATATTGAGCCGTAGTACACTAGCCATTGGTGCTATGCATAGCACCATAGCCTCACTCTATATATATATATATATAACAGTGCTACGGTGCTATGCATAGCATAGAGGCCTCCGTGCTACGGCTCAATTTTTGAGTTTTCAAAATTCTAACGGTCGATCCGAACCGTTCAACATGATCTCCATATGAATATGTACTTGCAAACCAAATTTTACATTTTTTAGAATTTTTTTACTATTTATTAAGCCACTTTGAAAAAACAGTAATTTGTACACAACAGTAAAATCTTCTGGACCATTGGATCAGCAATTTTCAAAGTGGCTTAATAAATAGTAAAAAAATTCTAAAAAATGTAAAATTTGGTTTGCAAGTACATATTCATATGGAGATCATGTTGAACGGTTCGGATCGACCGTTAGGGTTTTGAAAACTCAAAATTGAGCCGTAGCACGGAGGGGCTCTATGCTACGCGTAGCATATTAGCCAGATTCTCTCTATATATATATATATGAGCTTCTTGTTTACAATGTGCACCTATCAAATTAATTTTGATATATCATTTGTTATCGTCTAAAGTTAGAGAAAATAAAAATAAAATAAAATGACTTTAAGGTAGCTAGCTAGGGACATTAATCTTTGCACTTAGAGGGCTTCTCACTGAGATTGTTGTTGTCACACCATGAGTGGCAAGATCATGTGCTATCTCCATTCCTGAGTTGCCACTACCAGTAACCAACACCCCTTGTTTAACCAACAAACTTTTTCCAGCATAAATAGCCTCTCTTTACTATTAATACAACACTCTCCATTAATTTCTTTTTAACAAAACGAGTAGTTTCCATTTCTATACCTCATTTGTTTAATATCTTAATATGTGATATTTACTTATGGATGTCTCTATTTATTTCATAGAAAAGTGTGTTATACGCTTGTTAAAGTTTCTATTTACATTTGTAAGCTTGCAAAAGATTAGGTAAATGAAAACAAGAGATCCCGCTAGTGTACATGTATATATACAGTGCCAACACATAATAAGATATTGTTTACTTCTTATTATCTTCGGTTTTTTTTTTTTCCCCTTTTTAACGTCTTTTATATGCTTGTTAATTAAAGTTCCTATTTACATATGTAGGCTTGCTGAGATTAGGTAAATGAAAACAAGATATCCCGCTAATGTACATATATACAGTGTCAATACATAAGATATTGTTTACTTATTATTTTCGGTTTCTTTTTTGCTTTTTTAACATCTTTCATACGTTCGTTAAAGTTTCTATTTACATTTGTAGGCTTGCAGAAGATTAGGTAAATGAAAACAAGAGATCCCGCTAATGCACAAATATACAGTGCCAACACAAAAGATATTGCTTACTTCTTATTATCTTCGGTTTCCTTTTTGTTTTCTTAACGTCTTTTATATACTCGTTAAAGTTAATTACTATGTACATTTGTAGGCTCGCAGAAGATTAGATAAATGAAAACAAGAGATCCCGCTAATGTACAGATATACAGTGCTAAATTGCCAATACACAAGATATTGTTTACTTCTTATTATATTCAGTTTTCTTTTTCTTTTTAACGTCTTTTATACGCTTATTAAAGTTCCTATTTACACTTGTAGTCTTGCAGAAGATTAGGTAAATAAAAACAAGAGATCCCGCTAATGTACAAATATACAGTGTCAACACATAAGATATTGTTTACTTCTTATTATTCTCGGTTTCCTTTTTGCTATTTTAGCTCTTTGATACGCCCATTAAAATTCCTATTTACATTTGTAGGCTTGCAGAAGATTCGGTAAATGTAAACAAGAGATCCCGCTAATGTACCGATATACAATGCTAAATTGCCAATACATAAGATATTGTTTACTTCTTATTATCTTCGGTTTCATTTTTTCTTTTTTAACGTCTTTTATACGCTCATTAAAGTTCATATTTACACTTGTAGGCTTGCAGAAGATTAGGTAAATGAAAATAAGAGATCCCGCTAATGTACATATATACAATGGCAATACATAAGATAAGATATTGTTTACTTCTTATTATCTTCGATTTCCTTTTTGTTTTTTTAACGTCTTTTATACCATACAAAAGCGACTCGAATGACTTTCTATGTTTTATGGCTGTTGAAATTTGAATTGTTTGAAGGATACAAAAGTGAGACAGTATAGAGGTCTAGCTATAATTGATCAGTCCAATGTATTGGTTATCCTCTTCAAGCATTGCACAAAAAGTATGAACTTATTGTTAGGTTAATTTTTTTATTTTTGTTATTTGGATATTTTTTTCTTTCTATGTTTTGTACGTCATTCTGTATCAAACTCAGTTACGATATTCGGTTTTGCTTTATTTTCACTAAAATATAATTTGGTTGAAATATAATATCTCTACCTAACAATGCATATAGCTACCATCGGCATGCACAAACGGTTTTCCTTGCGTGAAAGCACTGCTTCTATTCCTTTTCTAGAGAAGAGATGCCATGCACTCTCTCAAAATCAGATAGCTACCTTCACTTTAATTTAATTTCTAAAAAAATATAAGTTTTTAAAAAAATTTCATTAATTTGTTTATATCAGTATAATTTGTTAGCCTCAAATAGAAGTAGCGAAAATAGGAATAATAGTATGCAAGACTCTTGAGTTTAAATTAAGAAAGTGGTTTTAAGCTTTGTAAAGGAGGAAACCCTAGCCGCCAGCCGCCAGCCCACATCCCCCCTCCTTCCTCTCCGTCCACCCATCTTCGAGGGAGAGAGAGAGGTCAGATCAGCTGCGCGACAACCCCTACTATCTGTCGCATCTAAACCCTAGATTGCCACCTCCTTACCTCTAAACCGGTTATACACCCAAACCCTAGGAAGGGTTGGGGGAGGCTGCGGTGCTTGCCGGCCTCCCCCACCCGCCACCATACTAAAAAAAAAAAAAAACACAGAGATGCCTCATCCAGCTGATGCAGTGGATGGCAGTGGAGATTGGCGACCGGTTGCAGTAGGTTGTTAGATGTTTTGATGTATTTTTTTTTTTTTTGAGAAAATGATGTAGATGATGGGTTGTTAGATGTTGATGTGCTGATGTTGTGGTAGATGTGATCGATGGACGTAATTTTATTTTATTTAATGAATTATACTTGACAACCGCTGTCAAGATTTAAAAAAAAAAAAGCTTTGTAAAGAAGCACTTGTTCAGTAAATTTAAGACTCCTTAAGATATTAAGGAGGATTAATCTACCTCCACCGATCAGCACAACTTGAGATGAGGTGCGGTCATGGATCCTCTTAAGTAACCCAAATTTTGAGTTGAGATTCAAACTATTCAATCAAAAAATTTGAACAATCTGGTCTGAGATAGAATGTATTAGTCCTTTAATATTCGTGCCAAAGCAGATCAGATGATATGATATCAGGGATACGGCAATTTTTTTTTTTGATGGTTGTCGACAACTGTCGACAACAGATATATTGATAAAAGAAGTTTATTTACAAGTCCTACTAAATATATATATATTTTAAAATTACATAATCCCACTCCTATACACCGGAGCTAGTTTGATACCCAACCCAATCTCAACCTCATGTCGAGATCCCCTAGGTGTTTCCTAGATGTATAAGCGCCAGTTCTCTATCTCAAGTGCGGTATCGGTGATCAACCGATGCACCGACTTACTTTTTGCTGAAAAAAGTCTCCTATTTCTCTCTCGCCAGAGCGCCCAGACCCCCGCCGCCCAAACCAGGTTCCAGTGTGACTCACGTGGATTTTGCTTTCTTCCATTCCTCCAGGCTGTGATTATGTCCACCGCACCCGTGATGGAGATGTTGTATTGTGCCTTCAACCCCATCCAGAAGTGCCCGGCATAGACACAATCCCACAGGATGTGGTCCCTAGTCTCTACCGAATTTGCCGAGCATAGGTGACAACCCGTCTGAATCGTGCATCCTCTGTATAAGAGCACCTGTTGAGTTAGAAGCTTGTCATCCAACATTAGCCAGATAAATATCTTGACCTTCATTGGGATTTTAAGTTTCCATAGTTTGCCTTGACTCCATGATACCATTCCACTATGATGCATTGCTCTGTACGCTGATGCACAGGAGAAGACCCCCGACGGAGTCCATCTCCATTCTCTGACCCCTGCCGAAATTCGCACCGATGATGCTAAGAAATAGCGCAGTGTCGCCAAATCTTTAACAAAGAAAGATGCCCCCTGCCCCAAGGAATCCATTTGAGATGCCAAAGTCAGGCCGTACAGGGCTGACATCGTTTGTGGCCACAGTCCCGCCGTATTATTTTCCATTGCCCACAGCCATTTAGTAAGCAGTGCATCATTCTGACATCTCAGATCAATTATACCGAGGCCCCCATTGATCTTTAAGGCACAAACCCTTTCCCAATTAACCAAGCAGTTGATACCCTTACACGTGTCATTCCCCTTCCAGAGAAAGTTCCTTCGCATTCTATCTATGTGTCGAATAACACCTATAGGGATTTTGAAGGCCTGCATGTAATGTAGCGGCATAGCGGATAGAACTGCTTTGACTAGCGTGATTCTACCTCCGTATGACAGAAAATTGGAAGTCCATCCCTCCATCCTTCGCTGTACCGCCTGAAGCATCGGTTGGTAGTCAATTTTCCTCGGTTTTCGTACCGATAAGGGCAATCCTAAGTATCTAATGGGCAACTGAGAAGGTTCAGAAGCAGGATACGGCAATTTTGAGGTGTGCTGGATGGGATTTGTTTGATCGGAGACATTAATGGGGAGAAAGCCCATAAAGCAATCCTATGGCACTTGGATCCGACGCGCGACCCGCTTTGAATGGTTGTGAGAGAGAGAATTGGTCGAGAAGTTAATAATCTGACCCAATAGTGTCTGTTTCATCAATACTCGTGTCTAATCTTATATTATAGATGAGAGGGATCCACTTACAATATTTATAAGTCACAATATTTTACAACAATTCGGTTTTGTAATTTTAAAGTTTCAAACAGTTGATCCAAATAGTTCAACATGATATCTATATTAAAATGTGCTTGAAGATAAAATTTTATATTTTTTTAAACTTTTTTTTACTATTTATTGAGTATTTTACAAAACTATTATTTTTAGACAATTTTGAACTACTGAAAAACAATAGTTTTGTAAAATACTTAATAAATAGTAAAAAATTTAAAGAAATGTAAAATTTTATGTCCAAGCACATTTTAATATAGATATCATGTTGAACGGTTTAGATTAACTATTTGAGCTTTTAAAATCACAAAACCGAATTGTTGTAAAATATTGTAACTTACAAATGTTGTAAGTGGATCCTTCCTCATCATAGATATATAATTATGAATGGTACTGTAGTTTTGTACAGTATCTACAGTACTATCAAGTATGACAGATGGGTTCGCTGTTAGCATTTCTCTCCGAGTTCTCTCTAGACACCTTGTTTGGATGGAGAGTACAGGGAGGGGAGGTGAAAATTATAGTGTTCTCATAGTAGAAAAGGATACATAAAATTAAACACGCCATTGACATTTTATTCCTATGAAGTTCATAAAAAGATGAAGAAGAAAGATTGCACAACCTCCTGTCCTGATTAGAGAAGTATATATATATATATATTTCACTATTATTGCAAGGTAAGTGTTCTCATAGTATAACATCTCTCTTTACCAAGGGTTGTATATCAATAATCATAAAATGCACAAGCTAATTGCACTGATTTATATACTTGAGTCAGCCTTTGATAAAAGAAGCGCCTTTTAGGATACTCTCCACCAATTCTTTCTTTGCCTTCTCCAAGCCAGCTCTGCCATTATAAATTAAACAATGGTTTTCAAAAGGACAAAAGAACAACTAAGAAATAATCTACCAGTTCAGGTTGGGATCCTTCTATTGTTGAACATCAGAAGGTATCATTGGAACAATTTTCTAGCAAAACCCAGGAACTTATGAAATAGTAGTTACAAAGTGTGCACTTAAAAAAAAAAAATGATCTCTGGATTGAAAAATTCAGAACACAGTCAACACCAACCATTGGCCCAATAACAACATCAGAGCAATTTCCACAAGCACTAATTTGTATTTGTATTAATTTTATGCATGGAAATTACACTAGCCTATCTGGAAAATTGGTTCTTAGTACTCAGCTAAAACCCATCCGAACACAAATAAAAGCTGCACGACAGAAAGGATGAGAGAGAGAGAGAGACCTTTCAAATTCATTGACAGGACCAAGAGGGAAGACTTCTTCAACTCCGGTACGACCTAGCCTCACTTTGCATGCGAAGTATGGCAATTCTGTCACCTAAAATTAAGAATAGAAAATGTTGCAATCAAAAGAACATTTGTATAAACATATAAATGATAAAATAATTTTAATGGATGTTGAGATATATCTAACCGGAGAGTCAACAAATGAACACTCGATAACACCGGCATCTCCTCGCAAACCCCTCAAGCATGCATCAGCAAACTTAGCAGCAGCATATGCCTATAATTGCACATCAGCACCAGATTTGTTATGTTTTTGTCAAAATGACAACTCAGTAAGATGTTTCTTTACTAAACAAATCTAAAGCTATGTAGAAAGCGCTGACCATAGATAATGTTGCAGACCCGGCTCCAGCCTTGGCCTATAAAAACGTAGAAAATATATCTCAAATTTTTGAGCTTTCAAAGAAAATAAATTGAACAAAAGGAAATATAGGGTAATTCATATGTATATGTTGTGGTTCAGCAGCCAAACACCAAATGAAATTGAAGGATGAAAGTGAAAACTGTAGATACCTCAACTACTTCTGTGCCTCCATTCTGTATGCGATTAGTGAGATATGCAATTTCCTCCGACGTAAATGAGCAAGGCGGTGTTACCTGAAACAAGAAAATACATTAAACATTAAACATAGACTAAGTAAGAAAATAAACATGGCATAGAATGGGTGAAAAAGGAGGTCACATCACACCTGAGACAAGAGGGGCAAAATGGTAACGCCAGCATGGCCACCAACAACGGGGACACTCACAGTTCTTGGATCAACACCAAGCACTTCAGCCTGCCAAAATATTTATAATAATGGAAACAGATCAATGCGAGCACCATAATGAAAATGATAAATGTCTCGCATGCCAACTGCGAAATAACAAGTGTCCTCTTTATCCCTTTACCATGCAGGAAACATCTTCAAGACTTCAACACAGCCTATTCTTTAGTCTTTCTTTTTTAAATAAAAAATTATCTTCTCCATCACGCCCCCATGTTCGAGCTATCCCTTGCTGTTTTATAAAAAGCGACTTAACTAAACTAACAGTATGCAGATAACATCATTTTTCCATAAAATGCCTAAAAAGTAACCCCCCCCCCCCCCGAATCTTCTCCAAAGGAAAACCCCCAAATAACTCCCGTATTTCCCAAATCTTGTAGCAACTCTCACTTTTCTAAAACCCCAAACAACCCCTCTTTTACTGTTTTATCTGAAAACTGTGCAACAATACCTCTATCGTAAACTTTCTAGAAAAAGAGACTTGCATCCCTTTGTCAATGGTCATAGAGAGAGTAAGATAGTTTGATCATATCCCTTGCAAAGATTGGAGAAGGGAGAATATGTACCAGTGGTGATGGTAGTCTAAGCTACCTATCACGCATCAAAGCAGCAAAACAAGGATAGCTTATAAACAGAAAAAAGTTCCTTTGAACAAATAATTAACTCATTTCACTTTTAGCAAATAGAAACAATCATTATCTTATTGTGATGGTATAAGTAACATTTGACAATTTTGTCCCTAACATTAATTATTTATTTTCCTAAGCACAAACTGAAACAAATTCAAGCAAAGCAAACTATTATGTTTGATTAGAAGTTTCAATCATATTGTTATTAAAAGGCATGACAGAATTACATGAGAAGATCAAGCCAACTTGGCCGGTTTTTGCTTGACTAAAATCTGCTTCATGTTTGGCATTCTTTGCAAATAACCCAAAAAAAGTTGCAGTCAATTGACTGAATTCCAAATATAAGAAAAGTAGGGAGTTGCAAGTACAGTACATGAGTGCAAATGTACTTTGCACTGGAAAGAAAAAACAGAAAAAGGATGCTTACAACAAAGGTATTAGCTCTGACAACATCAAGAGTCGTGACCCCAAGAAGCTTTTTGGGGTCATATGTGCCAGCCTTTTTGAAAACCTCAGCTGCAATCGCAACCGTTGAGTTAACTGGGTTGCTGATCAAATTGACTAATGCACCTGGGCAACACTTTGCTATCCCCTCACAGAGTGTACGCACGATGCCTGCATTGATCTTGAACAGGTCGTCACGGGTCATACCCGGTTTTCTGGGGATACCTGCAGGGATTATTACCAAATCCATGCCAGTCAAGGCATCTTCCAGCTGCTTCTGTCCCAGAAAGCCACGCACCTGAACCAAAGGCACAGAAATAGATGCTATAGTTTTATCATTTTACAGATAGTGTTCTGTTTATTTTCAGAAATAAAACAAAATCTTCTTCTTTCAGTTGGCATAGTTTAGAGACTGCTTTGATGTTTAATGTTAGTTTTTGTGACTAATGCATATTGCTAATTTCATAATAGAGATAATGCTAGAAGTTTGCATTGCTTGTTGTTCCGATAGTAAAAGACTATAAGTCTCTTTGGACGAATAAGGTCAATTCTGTGCTTAGTTCCAAGTTCAGTTCCAATCAACTGAAGTCAAAGATTTTTATCAGAATAAAAAAAGTTTATTAAGAAAAAGTATCAAATGAACAAATAGTCAAAGATTGCACTTTCAGAAAGAAAAAAAGTAACGCTCATCTCAGAGGCAGTGCTGGTATGAGAAAGCACTACATTCCAATTTTATATTGTTTTCTATATAGCCACAATTAAGCCTGACCGATCCTAATAACATCCCTAAACTCCAATAAAGCTTCAACCGAGCAATTAAGCCATCTAATCTAACTGTTCACAAACCATCAATTATGCGATAACTGGCTCAATACTGATTGATTTTAGCCTCTATGTCCCCTCAATTGTACAACTAAAAAGCACCCGAAGCAAAACGCAAAATGTAATATTTGAAATAACCTACGTTGAATGTAAATGACATGAACAAAAAGGAAAGGAAAAAAAAAAATTACCACAGCGCCAGTGTCCATGTGGCTGATATCAGCAGTGACACCCGGTGCGTTTACGACATCATACAAATGCAGAACTGATACAAGTGGGTTCATTTTCATGAGCAATGCTAGAGACTGACCAATGCCACCGGCTGCACCCAGGATTGCCACTTTAAATCCTGGAGCACCTCCTTTAGCACGGCAGTCAGAGCGCCTCAGCTCCAAATTATCTTCCATCTAGATATAAACAAACTTGTATCAATTTTTAATAGTTCTCTTATATATATTTGATCAAATTTACTTTGTCACTACAAAATGACATTAATAACTGAATTGGGACATGCAAATTGAGCAATATTTATTGAACTTAAATAAAAAATATTATTTATAAAAGCTGAGAAGTAGAAAAATTCAGGAGAAGAGACCTGTGGAGGGAGAGGATGGAGGTGAGCAGTGATCCTCTCGATTCTCTTAAGAGCCTCGTTTTGGGGGTTCATCTTTGATCGAAATTATTGATGGTTCTCTCTCGATCAGTAAATGATTGCCACTTCTAATTGTATGTAAAAGAAGAAGAGAAACTGGATATAAGGGATTAGGAGGAAGCGGGTGTGTGAGGTGGGCGTGTGCTTATCCAGCTGTTGTGGTTGCTGAGCAATGAAAGCTTCTTGATTTGGGGGTAGAAGCTAGAAGCTCGCTCTCTTTTGTCTTGATCTCTAATAACTGAGACGCCACTGCTTAAACACCGTTAAATCTCGAGGGAACAGAAATCTTGATTTTAGATCTGGGCCGTTAAATCTGCGTAAGCACGAATATTAAAGGGACACCTTGCATTCCATCTCAAATATTCTGTTCCCTCAGAAAATGCGGACTCACTGGTCAATGCGGAAGCGGAGAACCTGTGCCCTCTGTTATTAGAAAAAAATTGCATCCAAATATCTGAGATTTGGATTTCCTTCAAAATAACTCTGTGTTGTAAAATTAAAATGAAGTTGCAACAAAAGTAAGTAAATAACAAGAGAGATAGAGAGAGCAATAACATAATTTTATTCTCTTCTATTGTGTGTTATATCTTGTTTTTACAAAATCTCTATTTATAGGCTAGAAAGAGATGTTACAATAATAAAGGAGAAAATGAATGCCCATAGTAGTGGAGTAGTGGGGGCAATGAATTGAGAATTAATATTGGGAGTTAAAAAATGAACATCCACATAAATCATATTGAATTTGATTTATAACACTTTTCCTTGGATGTTCATATTTCATTATACGCTATTAATATGATACTTCAGGATCAATATTAACATGATACTTCTGGACCATGTACTGCCTCATTAAAAAACTTACCAAGAAAAATTTATTGGGATAAAAATTTGGTTAAGGGAAAAAGAGTACAGCGCATATAACGCTTCCCCTCATTTTGATATCATTGAATATTCTTCAATTGATGTAGACCGATCTTTTTTGTGAGTTGTTGAAAAATCCTTGTCGGCAAAAATTTTGTGAATAGGTCTACCAAATTGTTGATTGATCGGATTTGACTAACATCTATTATGCCCTCCTTTTGTAGTTCATGTGTCGAAAAGAACTTTGGCGCAATATGTTTAGTTCGGTCTCTTTTGATATATCCTTCTTTTATTTGTGCGATGCATGCGGCATTATCTTCATGCAGCGGAGTAGAATTTTTCTTGATGTTTTCAAGTCCGCATTCTTCTTGAATATTTTGAATCATAAATCGTAACCAAATGCATTCTCGACCCGCCTCGTATAAGGCGATCAATTTGGCATAATTTGAAGATGTTGCCATTAGAGTATGCTTTGTCGATCGCCATGAAATTGCAACTCCACAATAGGTGAATACGTATCCCATTTGGAATCGTGCTTTATGTGGATCCGATAAATATTCCACATTTGCATATCCAATTAATTTGGATTTTATATCTTTTGATAATATAACCCTATATCTCTAGTTCTGCAGAGATATCGAAATATATGTTTAATTCCATTTCAATGTCTTCTGGTTGGTTTGGAGCTATATCTTGCTAACACATTTACTGCAAATGCGATATCGGGTCTTGTATTATTTGCAAGATATAATAATGCCCCGATTGTGCTTAAGTATGTACTTCAGGACCAAGTACTTTGTCATTATTTTCTTGCGGGCGAAAATGATCATTTTCTGCATTTAGTGATCGTACGACCATTAGTGTGCTCAAAGGATGAACTTTATCCATATTGAATCTCTTTAGTATTTTTTCAACATAATTTGATTGATGGATAAATATTTTATTATTTAGATGCTCAATCTGCAAGCTGAGACAAAATTTAGTTACACCAAGGTCTTTCATTTCAAACTCATTTTTCAATAATTTTACGGTATTTTCAATCTCTTCAGGAGATCCAATAATATTCAAATCATCAACATACACTGCAATGATTATAAAACCTAGATTTGATCTTTTAATAAAAACACACGGACTGATTATATTATTTTTATATCCTTCTTTTAGAAGGTACTCACTCAGTCAATTGTACCACATTCAGCCTGATTGTTTTAGTCCGTATAGGATCTTCTTAATTTTATAGAGTACATTTCTCTAGGTTTTGATTTATATGCTTCAGGCATTTTCAATCATTCAGAGATTTTCATGTATATATCATTATCAAGTGAACCAAATGGATAACTTGTTACAACATTCATAAATCGCATTTTTAGATTTTCTGTAATTGTGAGACTTATTAGAAACCTGAGAGTTATCGCATCAATTACAGGTGAATACGTCTCTTCATAATCGACTTGAGGTATTTGTGTAGAGCCTGGCGTCACTAGTCTTGCTTTATATCTCACAATCTCATTTTTCTCATTTTTTTTATAACAAATACCCATTTGTAACCTACATGGTTAACATCTTTGGGCGTTTGGACTACAGGTCCAAATACTTGTCGTTTTTTCTAATGAACTTAATTCAGCTTATACGACATCTTTCCATTTAGGGCAATCATTTATGTATCTACACTCTTTCAGAGTTTTTGGCACAATTGTCTTCTTCGTTTATAACATTGCTTGCTATAGCGAATGCAAAGATTTCATTAACATATGTTTCTTCTGAAACTTGATCAACTTCTTCTAGGATTTTATCAACTTCTTCAGGAGTTTTACCATTAATCTGTTAGTGTTATGATCTAGAAGCCAACCATTTATGGATGTATTCTATGTTTTGTTCATGAAATGAAAGAATCATTTTGTTCCTTGAGTATTTAATTACATTATAGATTTTTTGAGTTGAGGACTTGAAATATAGAACTCTATAATAATAATATAACGAATACTCTAAATGTCCCTAATCTTGGTAATTAAAAGAGAACACTATTTACCGGTACGAGATTAGTATGTGGATTAAATGATGATCATGTTCTACGGATCATATGGTAAGGAGCTACCAATTTAATCACATAAATACCTGATGGAGATCAGGGGATTGGACATGACCCAAGAATGAAACATAACATGGATTGTGTTAATGTCATTAATGTTTCATTTGTGTCTTGAATTCTTTGGTTGAGATGATTATTTTTCCTACATGAGATACATGTATCTGTAGGTGTTGTCCAACGCTGACCGTAACTGGCAGCTATACAGATAATATCTCAATATTTGTGTCTTGTCCGGAGGAAAATATATTTATCAAGAATATCAGTGTCCCTCATATTTCATATGTGAGTGATGATATCTTCGGGCCCCTTGATGGAGTAATAAAGTATGCATGCAATTATGATCAATGAGTTTGATCATTATTTACTGAATTACTTGGAATCAAGAAAAGAATAAATTTGCAAGGATGACACTCTCCTGCCTTGGATTTATTCCCGATATCATGTGACACGTGAATTGACACAAGCAATTAAATATTGCTTTAGGATCGTGATGTTGATTGGTTCATATCATCTTTATCTGTTGAGTAATTATAATGCATATTGCTAGGTGCCGCTTATAATTTATAGAATTAAAAGAAGTTTTGATTCTATTGTCAACACGATATAGATCCTACGAGGTCACACCCAAGAGAGAAAAACGAAACAAATAAAAGTGTCATGGAGATGACTAACTTGATCTTAGAATAAATTTATTACATGTTGGACATGGCATACAAATTTATTTCTCAACAAAATTGAGCAAATACAATTAATCGTAACAATTGTCGGGTGGGCCAAAAGTTGGCATAAATGGCAAAAACGAAAATGGCATAAATAGAAATTGGCCCAAGCCCAATTTAACATTAAATGGAGAAGTCCATTTGATGAAGTGGGTTTAGAATAAAGTGGGATAAAAGTACATCTAATGGAGAGCTCCATTGGATGGCAAAAGTAAAAGTTACTTTTGTCATGTTTAAATCTAGCCATCCATTGTGGTTGAGATGATTAAAACATACCCTAAATTAATATTATAAATACCCCACCTTTTTCCAAACCCTAGCCACCATTCTAATCTCTCTCTTCTTCCTTCTCTTGTAAGAAAAATTGGAAAAACGTTTTTGTAAGAAGAGGTGAAAAAGAGAAGAGTTTTTGCAATTTTGTCTCCACCATTTTTGCTCATGTGTTGAGCACAACTTCTACACTAAAATTAATAGTTGATTGAAGAGGTAGAAGCTAAGGTTAAGTTAGATTCTTGGTTGATTACCTCTAGCAAGGGAAAAACAAGAGTTTCGTTTAATCTCGGGTGGATACTCGTAGAGGCTTCGTGCGTTCGAAGCGAGTGTCATTTCGAGGCCGACTTGGAGAAGTGAAGGCTCGACAAGGAGGCAACAACCCTACATCTCAAGTCCCTACTTCTTGGTTTAGAGACCAAGATTTGAGGTATAAAGATTAAACAAGTTAAAATGCTAAATACGGTTCATCGTTAGTCAAATAAGTAGATCTATGTCGGTTTCTTTTGAGTTAAATTTTTGAAATTTGCTCTTGCATGAAACTAATATTTTCTTCATAATCTCTTCTGAGATTTTATCAACTTCTTCAGGAGTTCTACTATCAACCTCTTCTAGGGCTTTATTGACTTCTTCAGGAGTACTACCATCAACCTCTTCTGGGGTTGGACCAACTGTTTTATTCTGCTATTTCCTTTTATGTAGATTTACATCCTTAGAACCAAGTGGTCTTCCACGTTTTCTACGCACATTAGATTCATTAGATATTTTTGTAATGTCAATTCGAGCAGGTGCGTTTATAGCTGGAATATGCAATTTAGTAACTCTATTTGTATCTGTAAATGCATCAGGCAATTCATTTGCAATTCTATGCAAATTTATAATCTTTTGAGCTTCGAGTTCACATTGACCACTTCGTGGGTCAAGATAAAATAATGATGAATTCCAGGTTACTTGTTTATTAAGCTTTTGTTTCTCTTCCCCTAGATTTGGGAATATTGATTCATTAAAATGACAATCAACAAATCTTGCTGTAAAAACATCTCTTGTTAATGATTCTAAATATTTCATAATAGAAGGAGAGTTAAAACCAGTATAAATTTCTAACATTTTTGAGGTTCCATTTTTGTGCATTGTGGAGGAGAAATTGGAACATATAATGTACAACCAAATATCTTTAGATGAGACAAATTTGGTTTGATCTACAGTTGGCCTTAACCTAATTAGTGCAGCATCATGTAATATGGCATGTCCCCATGCAGAAGACGGTAAATTAGATTTCATAAGTAAAGGTCTAGCAATTAATTGCAACATTTTAATCAACGATTCTGCTAGGCCGTTTTGTGTATGAACATGAGCCACTGGATGTTCTATCGTAATTCCAATAGACATGCAATAATCATTAAAAGTTTGAGAAGTGAACTCACTTGCATTATCAAGCCGGATTCTTTTAATTTGATAATTCCGGAAATTGGCTCTCAATTGGATAATTTGTGCTAATAGTCTAGCAAACGCAACATTTTTTGTTGCTAACAAACTCACATGTGACCAACATATTGATGCATCAATTAACACCATAAAGTATCTAAATGGTCCACATGGAGGTGTAATAGGCCCGCATATATCTCCTTGAATTTTTTCTAAAAATGAAGGAGCTTCAGGTCCAATTTTATTTAGAGATGGTCTTGTAATTATTTTTCCATGTGAGCATACTTCGCATGACAATTCTTTTGATAATAGGATCTTCAGGTCCTTTAAGAGATGCCCATTTGCACTTTCAATTATTCTCCTCATCATTATATTTTCTGGATGACCCAATCTGTCATGCCACAAAGTAAATAACTTTGGATTAACTAACCTCTGGTTAGTAACACTAACTTCTTTTTAGTATCAACTAACTTCTGGTTAGTAACAACTAAATTTGGGTTAGTAAATATATTTGATTCTATTGTACTTATATAAGTACCATATAGTCAATTATGATTTTCTGGTCATTCTTAATAGATGTGATATGAAGATATTCATAATTTTTCTCATTCATAGTTTCTATATTAAAACCATTCTTTCGAATATCTTTAAAACTTAGTAGATTTCTTCCGGAGCTTTCTATTAAATTACTTGTGCCAGATATAGTGTGAATATTAGTCTCACCAAGATGCAATTGTGAAAAATATTTCTTATTTTTCAATATGATATTAGTTGTTCCACTGTCTACTATACATGGATCTTCTTTACTTATTATTGCGTCAGTCATTTTCCTTTAAAATCGCAATTTTAATTTCCGGTTTTACGAAACCGTGGATTTGTTCTGCGGTTTTGAGAGGGCTAAAACCGTAAATTAAATTTGCAGTTTTGGGGCCTAAAACCGAAATCTTGTCAAATGGGATGTAGAATTCGTTTTTTTTTATATTAATAAAAATTTCAGTTCAAATTACCAAAAAAAAGAAAATATTGAGTATCTTGCCCCCCTTCCCCAAAAAAAAGAGAGTGAGACAAACCAATTTAACATTAACATTCCAATGAAAACTTAAGAAGCGAGCTTAAAAAAAAATGAGAGATAAACCAAATATGATTTTTCATTAATTAATCGAAGTTCTTGAGTTTTGAAAACCAGTTATCCAAGTCGTCAAAGAGACCGTTATAATGTTCTAACAATGTAAATGAAGATATGTGCAATTTAAATTTTTTCAAATAATCTCTATTCAACAAGAGTTCAACAAATCATAATTTTATTTTTTTGGAAATAAGACTACGAAACCCGTTTCATATAGAAACTGATTTGTAACTTACAAAATGAAACATTTCAATATCAGACCAATGTATGTTGTCTGACACGAAAACGAAATATTCAAAAACCCTGTAGTTCAAACAAATCATAAATATAAAATATTTTTTAAAATCTTCTTGATGTCAAATTATTTCCTAGTAGTTATGTTGTCTAAAGAATTAATATGTGATGAAACACTAAAATAAAAACATTGAAAGCTTTCCTTAAAATTATTACGAAGAAATTTTGTTATTGCCTGATTTACCCAAAAAGCAACAGCAGACTAGACCGAAAAGTATTTCCACAGAGGAACGGAGAAAAGTGGAGGGATTAACCGCACTTTAAGCAACCTCCAAGTGATTGGGTCCCGCAGTCATGGCTTTTTGTTGAGGAGAGCAGGTTAGGTCCGATGGGTTCGGGACCGTCCGATCTGCTTCAAGATTCGTGTACACATTTTGAAGCAGACCTAAAGTTGCTGGTGCGAATCTTAAAGCAGATCGGACGGTCAAGAAACCCATCGAACTCACTTTGAGTCCGATGGGCATCGGACCCAAATTGCTTGAGATTTTTGAAAATTTTCAAATTCTTCTATGAAACAAGGTCATGACTCGTGACAACCGTAGATCAATCCTTCCGTTTGAATACATTTCTTGTAAACCGTCAGATTAACTCGGGACAATCAATGCAGATAGGCACAACAAGGGTAATTTTGTTATTACGATAAGTTATCTGCCTATTCTCATTTGAAAGTTAGAATTTGAGCACTAAATTATCACCCAACCGTTTGGAGAGAGAGAATTGACCTAAAGCTCTCTCCAGTTAACAATCAATGGAGAATTCCTTGTGCCCGTTAAACCCTCAGTTTAAATTTAAAACAGGACAACTCCAGTTTTTATAATTGAAGAGCATCGAGTAAAAAAGCGGTTGGTCAGTCGGGCTTTGGTGAGCTGGCAAACCGTAGTCTAACCACGGTTAGGGAAAGAAACCCTGGGAGCATGACTGGCTCTGTCTATATAACAACGGTTGATCACTCAAAATTGCCATAACTCATAGGCGTCTTCGTATACGCCGTTTCAAATTTCCTAGTTGAATCTCAACCCTCTCCTTCTTCAATCCTTTTTAATTCCTTTTTTGTCGAAATTTCAATTCGAAATGAGGGAGTGCATTTCGATCCACATCGGTCAGGCTGGTATCCAGGTTGGCAATGCGTGCTGGGAACTTTACTGCCTCGAGCACGGTATCCAGGTATTGTTTCTCTCTAGTTCTGATTAGGCAAATATCCTCATTGGGTGTTTGAATACTGAGATTTCTGGTTATGTAATCAATTTGCGTCTGCAAATCTGAAATTAATTTCATTTGAACCTGTAGGTTAAGTAACTGAAAGGAAATAAATAGTAATTTATGGTGATTGAGGAAGTCTTATGTTGTTAGTTAATAGATTTTTGTTAGCTGCACCAAATACTTCAGATCTGCCATCACAAGTTATATGTGAAGAGATGAAAATGTGAACAGATTATCACTGATGGCCAATACCTTTCTAATTTGTGATATCCATTTTGAAGCCTGATGGCCAAATGCCCAGTGACAAGACTGTTGGTGGAGGAGATGATGCCTTCAACACCTTTTTCAGTGAGACTGGTGCTGGGAAGCATGTCCCTCGTGCTGTCTTTGTTGATCTTGAACCAACAGTGATTGATGAGGTGAGGACTGGTACTTACCGCCAGCTCTTCCACCCCGAGCAACTTATTAGTGGCAAGGAGGATGCTGCCAACAACTTTGCCCGTGGCCACTACACAAGTATGTTTCATCTTTATTATCCATTTCAATTTCATTTCAACAGAAATAATCAATTTCAACTTATCTCAGATTTATCTGTGTTGTGGAATTGTTATACATGTAATTAAATATTCTATTAATAACATGCTAATTTCCTTTAAAAGAAACTATGGCAAAATTGGAATAATAACATTAATAACATCATCGGTTTGTTTCTTTTCTGGACAGTTGGCAAAGAGATTGTTGATCTTTGCCTTGACAGGATCCGCAAATTGGCTGATAACTGCACTGGTCTCCAAGGTTTCCTTGTCTTCAATGCTGTTGGTGGTGGCACGGGCTCTGGTCTTGGATCCCTCCTCCTTGAGCGTCTGTCTGTTGACTATGGCAAGAAGTCCAAGCTGGGTTTCACCGTGTACCCCTCTCCCCAGGTTTCCACCTCTGTTGTGGAACCATACAACAGTGTGCTCTCAACCCACTCTCTCCTAGAGCATACTGATGTAGCTGTGTTGTTGGATAATGAGGCTATTTATGACATTTGCCGCCGCTCCCTTGATATTGAGCGCCCTACCTACACCAACCTCAACCGCCTTGTCTCTCAGGTGATCTCATCCCTCACTGCTTCTCTGAGGTTTGATGGTGCCTTGAATGTGGATGTGACTGAATTCCAGACCAACCTTGTCCCTTACCCGCGGATCCACTTCATGCTTTCATCCTATGCACCTGTGATCTCTGCTGAGAAGGCCTACCATGAGCAACTCTCTGTGGCTGAAATCACCAACAGCGCCTTTGAGCCCTCTTCCATGATGGCCAAATGCGACCCACGCCACGGCAAGTACATGGCGTGCTGCCTCATGTACCGTGGAGATGTTGTGCCAAAGGATGTGAATGCTGCTGTGGCCACCATTAAGACCAAGCGCACCATCCAGTTTGTTGACTGGTGCCCAACTGGGTTCAAGTGTGGTATAAACTACCAGCCCCCGACTGTGGTGCCAGGTGGTGATCTTGCCAAGGTACAGAGGGCTGTGTGCATGATTTCCAACTCAACCAGTGTTGCTGAGGTGTTTGGCCGTATCGACCACAAGTTTGATCTGATGTATGCTAAGAGGGCCTTTGTGCACTGGTATGTTGGTGAGGGTATGGAGGAGGGTGAATTCTCTGAGGCACGTGAGGATTTGGCTGCTCTTGAGAAGGACTATGAGGAGGTCGGTGCTGAGGGTGGTGAGGAGGACGAAGGTGACGAGGGTGATGAGTACTAAGTTGCTCGGTTTCTGGCTGTGTTTGTTCATGTATTGGTTCTCCAGTTGTTTTGTTTATGGGATTATGTGGCTACTGTCTTGTGGCTTTTGTTATCTGGTTGAATCTTTTTATGGATTAAAACTATGTCTGGATTTAATATATATATATATGTTACTATCTGTGTTTGATTGCATTGGATGTTTCTTTATCATAAGCCTAAGGCCTAAGGCCTAAGGCCTAAAGTAAAAGTATCAATCTCATTTTTTAATGTTCGCTTTGCTGTCAAGGTTTCAAATGATCTTTTGCTCGAATGTGAAGCTATCACTTGCAGAATGATAATATATGGAGTCTAAAAACTCGATCAAAACAGTGCAGTATTCAATTAGCTTCGCAAAATCATACAATTCATTCAAAATCCTTAGCACAATGGAAGCGTATTACTAAATAATAGGATCGGCTCCAAAAATACAAAGAAATATATACAAATGTAAAATTGTCATATACAACTTAGTCCCATCTTTTGTTACCAGGACACTGTAAAATAACTTTGAGGGAGCCGAAATATCTTGGCTTGCAAATAACTTTGAATTCTTTTTTTACATATAACTATTATCTTCATCAAGTTATGCAAATAAGATTTGGTTGCAATAAATTAGACAACTTTTGTTTAAATGATGAAAACATTAATCTATTAAAGAAATTGTTATAAAGAAAGGAAAACCAATTTTTCGATTTTATAATATATTTTATACAACACATTCTTAATACCATCGCTGTAGCAAACTACCTTGCAAACCTATAACTAAAAACGAGCCCCCACTAGTAGTGTTTTTTAGAACAAGACGAAGCCATGGGCCTCCAGTACTCTTATCTTTGTCCTTGTGCACTAGCCACTAGATAACCAACCCATCCGTGCATTTTTACTTGCTAACCCATTCGGGACAAAATGTTGTCTTAAAAAATAAATTTGCTCTCGTTGAGAGTCGAACTCAAGACCTCCCGCTTACTAAACGGGTGCTCTAACCAACTGAGCTACGAGAGCTTGTTGACGATTTCAAACAATTTGTTTAAACATTATTTTACGACGCTCTTCCAAGACGTGCTTCAGGCAATATATGGGAATACGACGCTGATGTAACTACATCCAAATAGCTTCAGACTTAACATTTGTTCCTAGAGTAACAATATTTACGAAATTGTTCTTAACTTAACATTTGTCATAATTGTGTAATTTACTTGGATGAAAAATCTTATTTTTATTTATTATATGAGGAGAGATGCCTATTGATGTAGACATCCCCATTATTGATACAATATTTGACGATGAGATTTGTACTTAGCTTGGATTGTTTATGTGACTAGGCTCTGCTGTTTGAATTGTTGGCAACAAAATCATCATTGTTCTTCTTCTTTACAAAAAATAATTCCCTTTTGTATTAAGCATAATGTTCTCATGATGGCTTTTTCTTTAAAACTTTTTATTTAGCATTTTGGTAGATATTGAAATCTTGAGGACAGAACAAACATAAGAACTTCAAATCTTTGATTTGTAGTTTTTTTTTTCTCTAAGACAATGGAGATTCGAATCTTTAGAGGCCGAAATTTCATTAATCACTAATGGATTTTTGATGGGCTGATAACAGCGGCGCTTAATTTCGGCCCATATGTTTATAGTCCTGAACCAGTTGGTTGTCAATATTTGATGGGCTTATTGGAATTTGCAAATTTATAAGGCTTTCTCTGAAGCCGTAAAACATTTCAAATGGATCAAGGGGCGATGAGTTCAATCATTCAAACAGATTCAATCAATACCCAAACCTTAAAACCGGTCTACGAGTGAAGCGTGTATATTGAAAATTTTGAAATTTTCGAATTTATTCAGCACAAAATCAAGCGGGAAAAAATTAAGAAAAAATGAATGAAATTAAAAAAATAAATTTTAAACGTCATTTTTTACCGCTTGACTTTATACTAAATAAATTTAAAATTTTCAAAATTTTGCATGTACATGCAACACTCGTGAAGTAGATCGGTTTTAAACAGTTTGAATTCGTTATTTAAAAACGATCTAATAAATTTTGGGATTATGCTTACTAGAATTGCTTCGTGAGCGTAACACAGGCTAGTTTCACTCCATTTTTAGCATTTACAAAAATAAATATATTTGATTCAAAATTTCTTTAATACCAAATTTACTTTGCAAGTGTCATACTCCAGATTTTGATTATCCGGAGCGTGATTATAACATCAACATTGTTTCTTTGGCCCATCAACCTACGTCACCAATAGAAATAAAATAAAAATAACAAAATAGAGTCAGCTACAAATATCAATAACCGGTTATTTAACAACGCGTTTCTCTATAATTGGCTTAATTTACAAACCATTCAAATAAATCAGATTAATCCACACAAATACACATCAATTATGCATGCATATTTAATCTGCGATAACACATCGGTCTAGGTTATCCGTAAAAGAAGTCACATCATTCTCAACCATCGAACCCGAATGTGACTAGCACTCCCCGCATACCGGTCCCGACCACGACTAGCAGCCCCCAATGTATCAACCTTTCCAACGTCACAAATCAAATTCCAATCTATCTCGTTAAATATGCCATTATAATCCAGTATGCAATACCAATATCTAAATCAACTATACAAAATGAAAACACATATTATGGAGGAGTCTGATTACCAGAAAGGAGATATTTCAGAACTAAAGTCAGACTGCAATCAAGTGTATATAATTAACTGCGACGTATGATTAAAAGTTCAATCGGACAGATTATCAAATTCTCTTTTATTTTATTCTGTTTTCCTCTCCTTTTCTCTAACTTGTCTTTAATTTCTTTTGGTTTGTGCTTTCTCTTCCTCGTTCAGATCAAGGGCCTTTATAGGAAGTGAGTCATTAATTGGCATGTAGGCCAAGCAAATGAAAATTAAAAGGAAATCTAACAGCCACTTAAACGGACGCACCAGCAGATATATATAAGAGCATAGCAACTCAAATTAGTTTCTAAATAACTGTTAATTTTTTTTAAAAAATTAAGGTCTTTAAAATTTCTAACTCTCACATTCCTGAAATTAATTTTAGAACTTCTATTAAGCCACGTCAGCAACAAATTAAAAAACAGAAATAATTTGAGCTAATTTTAATCAGTATGAAGTTTATAAACAGTTTCTTAATAAGAAACTTTACTGCATAATTTTCAAATAAGAAACTCTCCCACATTCCTAAAACTAGATTAGAAACTGCTACGACAGATTAGAAACTCTAATAGTAATAGATGCTCTAATAGCGAACAAGAGCGTACCAATTAATAGGCACGTTTTCTCCTACCAACAGATGCATCTTATCACATTTTAATAATTATTATTAAATGGTAACAATTAAATTATATGGAAAACTAACGGAAAGACAATTTATTATAGATGACTAATTAAATCGGTTATTATTAAGAATAACACATTTATAAATGACAATAATGACTAATTGTTACCTTAGATGAAAGATTAATTGAAATTATATTTAAAATTACATAATAATTTTTTTTTCAAAAGAAACGTCTAAAGTGTTTTCAATATTATAAATAAAATCTTTCAAGCATAAAATAATGACTCAATTTATTTTCGGGTTGTTACAGCAAGCCATAGTATTATTTTAATAGTAGAATATTTCAAATATTTTATGATGTTCTATCAAATCAAATAAAGAAGCCTGTTGGTTTAATTAACATTATCCTTTGTAAATATTTTAGTTAAATAGGAAAAATAATGTTTTAAGGAGTAGAAGTAGAGTGATCTTAAATTCACGAAGTTCTTCTGTGAACTAAGAACTAGCATTTGGTCTAGTGATAAAAGCACATGGTCTCTATGTGAAAGGTCGTGGTTCGAAATCCATATAGGAAAATTCTTTGTTGTAATAACAAGGATATTAAATAGTTGGTGGCTTGACCTCCAGCTTTACTCAAAAAAAAAAAAAAAATTTATTTTGTGAACTCAACTCTAAAATCTATCAGATTGGTTTCAAACGATGAATTTAAACCGTTGAAACTCATTTATCTTACAAGTGATCCTTCTACATTTGAAAATTTTAAATTTTGAAATTAATATTGTATAGAGTCAAGTGGTTAAAAAACGTTCAAAAAATAAATACATTAAAATTAATTTTAGAATTAAATTTACAAAAGAACTTGATAAACTAATTAAGAGTTCTACTCTTTCTCCTATTTTCAATAAATATAAATTCCACATAATATCTTGCCCAATTCGAAAAATAAAACATATAATGGACATAATTGCTGTAAAAAAGTCAAATATTAGACTCATTGTGCTTAGAAATGTAACTAAGGCGAGCATTCAAAAATGAAATTCATCTTGAATCTAAGGAATAAATATACGAGAATTTGAAAAGCATAATGCCTCGTACAGTCGTACTATAAATTTGAGGGGCTTCTGTATAAAAGAAATTACCTTTTTGCAAGTGTTGAGGAAAGAATAACTAATTGAGAGTTTCAGTACAAAACGTAGAGAGAGATGTTCACAGTTAATATGTAAGAGTCAATGTGATTGATGCTGTGTCATGTTTGCGAATTCGCTCCTCTGAGATATCTTATTTTTGGCGTGATTTTTGGAAAATCTCAACCGTGCAATTCCCGAATAGCCACCGGACACATCAGTCACGCAAAATATGAGATATCTCAGGGTAGTGTTTTGAAAACGGTCTGGTCCGGTCCAACGGTCCGCAGTCCACGGTCCTAGGCGGTTTGGCTTTGGAGGGAATGGCCCAGACCCGCAATTTGGCCCATGGTTCAGACCCCCACGGGTCTACACCGTCCGGTCCGGCCCCCACGGGCTTAGATGGTCCGAATTTTTTTTTTGTAATCAATTGTTTTAGAATTATATAATTCGGTTTTTGTTTAAATCTATTGTATTAAAATAATTCGGTTTTAACGATCAAAATAATTCATTTTTTTAAAGTAATTCGGTCATTTTTTTAAAGTAATTTGGTTTTAAGGTTTCAAATAATATGAAATAATATAAATTTGTAACGAAATAGATATCAAGATGAAATGATGAATAATGAGAAAATGTAATTTTTTTTCTAATAATGAGAAATAATAATTTTTTTTATCATATATATACTTTTATTATTTCAAAGTTATCCTCCTTCTTTAATTCGGGCTTGGGACTAGCTATGTAAAATAACAAAGGCGGAGTTCTAACTTATAAATTTGTTAATAATGTTCCTTAAAAATGAATAATTTTAAAAAAATAATTGAAATATTTAAAATATAGCCGAAAAGATTAAAAGAGTTTAGAAATTTATACTGACACTGCCGATCTAGTAGTCGTAGTTCATATACCATAGCTCATTCTCTTGAGGATCGCATACACTGTCTGAATCCTCCGCCTCTGTACCGCTGGCTTGAGTTTTGTGATGGTGTAAATGGGTATAGATTTTTGTGGTCTATTTTCTACACCTTTAACTTTTAAATGTATAAGAACCCTAAACACATGCAAAGTAAGATTAATTGCAAGCGCACATCTATCCTTGTAGTAATCGAGGGTGTCAATTCAAAAGACAACGGGAGAAATTAATTATCACTAAATTAACTAATTCTAAAACAAGTGCAATTAAGTAAATTAGGGGTTGTTGCAATTCTTCCATCTTGCCGGGTTCAATACCCGAAATGAGTGGTTTGTATCAATTTAAGAGAGAGAGAGAGTTGAAATCAAAGAGGTTTGTTAACAATTGGCTGAAGTCTAGAGGCTTAATGCTACTATTTGTTGGTTTTATTATTACTTGGCATTTATTCATGTCTTGATTTAATGGAGTTTCTAAGACAAATGGCTTAGGCTAGACCTATTCCAAAGAATCGTTATTTTTATACTTGTGAGTTCGATCAACCTTCCACTTCCAACTGTCACGATTGGGGGTAATTTGCGACTTAAACTCATACAAATAGTATTTCACTACAATTTTAGGTTAATTCTAGGTATTCCAATTCTAAGGCTCCACGATTAAATTCTTTGCCTTTTAAACCTTTGTTCTAAGAGTTCCGGTTATTTCTAACCTAAGGTAATTCCTATACAAGACTTGGTTACACTCAATACATCGCAATCCCAATTAAGCGGTAAGTCTATTCAACTTCGCAAGATTCACAGTTTAATGCAAACAAGTCATACATACAAGAATGCCAAAGTCCAAAGAACAAACATAAATCAAGAACAATCATAATAAACGAACCAAGTAAGGTAGATTTTATACCAACATCAAGTTTACATGCCTGGGCCCCTAGAAAGTGGAACTACTCACTCATGTTCGCAAAAAAATCTATGATCAAATAAAAGGAAAACAAGAAAATACTAAGAAAGCTAAGAGAATTAGAAAACACCAAATCCCTCTAGAAATCTCCTCTCTTAATTTATAGCAATTTTTGTGACTTCAAGAGCAAGCAAACAAAACCAGGAAGTGAATCGGTCCATAATCTTCCATTTTGGCATGTTTTGGAGACTGATGCGGCCATTCGTTGATCAGAGTCAAAATAATGATGATTTACGTAGAGTTTTGGCTTAGGTTTTGCATATTTTCTCACACTTATGTTTAATTAATTAGAGAAAAAGGCTACTGTCACCCTTCTTTATGTTTTATTGCAGAAAACAGGTTTTGAGACTATTTTACACCAAATGGAGCTAGAATCGGGTCAATCGGATCAGCGACGCTCATCGACTAAGTCCCTGTTACGGCCAGTATTGACTAATACGGACCAGGCCTAGCACAGACCAGAAGATAGCGCTGGAAGCATTAAACCCTAACTGTCAAGGTCCTAATACGGACCGTATCACTTGATACGGTCCGTATCCGAAGGCGACCCTTGGGGAATAACTGCCGACAGCTGTTTCCAGATCAATTTCTTAGCCCCTACTCAACCTCCAGACGTCCCTCCACTCCTATATAAGGCCCCTGGGCAGAAGGATTAGTTATCTTTGTAATTAGGGTTAGATTTGATTAAAGTGAGAAGAGAGGAGTGCTTGTAACAATGCCGTTCCGCGGCTAAGTTCCTTTTCTTAGGGCTAGGCAGTAAACCTTGTTACTCTTGATGTTTTGATATATATATTTCTGTTGATTATGATTTCTTGTTGTTGAAACAAAATGCTTTTGTGATTTACTATCTCTTCATCTAATTTCAATGATCTAGTTTGAGTCCGTTAGGGTAGTGACAGTACTTTAATGGTAAGAGAAACTATTTGTATGAATTAGCCTCGTTGAGATCTATTAGGTTTATGTGAAGAAAACCTTAGCGGGGAAACCATAAACCAGACCAACAAAACGCGTACCAAATTCCATCACTTGCGTAAAGTAAATCGCAGTGATCTGTGTAGTAATTTGGGGTATTTGAGAGATCAGACATTTGCGTAAGGTAAATCGCAGTGTCCTATGTAGAATCTCGGTGAAAGATCTGTCATTCTTGCGTAACATAAATCGCAGTGACCTATGTGGTGTCTTTCATTAAAACAACAACAGGAAATTAGACGCAACAGGAATATATTGTCAAGGCGGATTGAGTGGCAATGGTGTGCCGAAACCCTAGAAATTCTCATCTCTATCTTTATTTTAATTACTTTTAATTGCTTCCTAATTTACATTGATCAAAACAACATCTCTCAATTTTCAGATTTCGTCTAGCCTTTCGAAAGATTGTGATTCGATCGCTCAAAGCATTGAACCAATATTCCCTGTGGATCGACCTCGAATATACTACTCGATAGGATTGTGCGCTTGCAGTCCGAACCGATAGCATTTCCGAGTTTATAAATATTAAAAGAAACATTGCTCTCTTTTGAGTGATCATTCGTGTGGGCGGCCTGCGGCCAAATTAGGCTGCACAAAATCCTGGGATGAAGTGAAAAACCTACGAACTTAGTGAGTTTTCTGCTCGTGCGGCCGCATGAAGCAAACACTGGGCCGCACGAAGACTCTGAAAGTTTTGGAGCAAAAACGCAAAATTCGAATTTCTTTATTTTTAGAGTTTCCCAGACGTGCGGCCACACAAAATTCCTTCCGACCGCACAAACTTTTTTTCTTCAATTTTATTCTAAGTCTGAAATTCGTCTGCAGTGCATTCTTCAGCCGTGCGGCAGCACAGATTGAGCTATTGCCGCACAAAATCCTACTTTTGCTCTGTTTCTACAAATTAAGACTAGATTTCGACGGTAACTTGAAACTTGGTGGGTTTAACATAAAATAGATAAAAGTAAATAACAGTAAAGAGAATTTGGCCTAGTTTTTGGAGGTAAAACACGCTAAAAAGTGTATATGATTTTGCCCTATCGAAATTCCTCAAACTTAACTTTTGCTTGTCCTCAAGCAAAAATCTAAAAACTTACCAAATCCTATTTAATTCTTAAATGAAAAAAATGATCTTGTTCAACCCTAAAAATCTTGAATTATTTTTGTTTATGTGCTTCTAGTGTGGGGCCAGTCAACAAGTCTTGATGGCGCCACCAAGCCCCGGGCAGTATCACCTTCCTATATCTAAAATTTTTACTATCAGGAATTCAGGATATTCCAAATATACATCTGTTTTAAAATTCACGTGTCCATTTAAATTCTAGATCATACTGTTAGTTGTCAGTTTCGGATTCATTGAACGGTCAAAATCGGATCTAGCATAATTCCAGTTCCTCTCCGGTGCGAATTCAACAGTAAGAATCAGGCTTACTTTAAGTCGATCGTTAGATCTGAGATGAACGATTCAGATCAACTCCGTACTTACAACATGAGAGCACCGCTCGGTTTTGCGAATGAACAGAGAATAATCTTGGCTTATTTGCCTGTTGCAGATTAGGGATAAGGCTCGGAGATATGGTGCATGTGATGCCAATAATGTACTGTCACACATGAAAACAAACATTGCTTGTTGGCATGCAATTCATAGTTGCGTGTGGGCTGTAATGTTTTTTTTTAAACATTGTATTTAAGCGAGGCCAATTTGATATGCATTGTCTGCTTTATTATTTCATTAGAGTGAGGCTACGGTACTATGCATAGCACGGTTGGGTCCGTGCTACGGCTCAATATTTGAGTTTTTAAAATCCTAACGGTCCATCCAAACCGTTCAACATGATTATAAAATGAATATGTACTTGCAAATCAAATTTACATTTTTTCAAATTTTTTTACTATTTTTTTAGATATGTAGAAAATCACTTGGTAGAAAATCACTTGATCTGGAAATTCTGGACCATCCAAAAACAGTGATTTTCTACCAATCTAAAAATAGTAAAAAATTCGAAAAAATGTAAAATTTGGTTTGCAAGTACATATTCATTTTATAATCATGTTGAACGGTTTGGATCGACCGTTAGAATTTTGAAAACTCAAATATTGAGCCGTAACACGGACCCAATCCGTACTATGCATAGTACCGTAGCCTCACTCATTTCATTATATTATTACATATGTACCTATGAATTTTGTCGATTTAGGTGTTTGGTCTTTCAACCAACGAAATATATTAAATTCGGACTCTGTATATGGCTGCTCGTGGTCCGGCTCTTCTTATAAAATATAAAATATTTATTTACAGCCTAGTAATTAGAATCAGGATTGGAGTTAGGTTTTCGAACTATAAAAGACAAACACAAATTAAAGGTCAATCATATAAAAGTTTTTTTACTGAGAATGAGAATCAATTTTACAGTATAATAACATTTAATTTAAATTATAAAAAAAAGTATACATAAGAACAAAAATTTTGAATAAAAGGAGGTCAATTAACGCCTATTTCATCTACTTAAATCTACCCTTGGTTAGAATTTCAATTTATGGTTGTTGAGACCAGTATTGTAAAAAATGCACTAATCGGCCGTTTAGACGATGGCGGTGACTAAACTGTCACGAATAGACTTGCCAGAGGTGTATTTGCGGATTTTTTCGATTAATCGGCCGATTATTCTTGTTTATTTCCCATTTAATAGACCTTTTATTCCCGTTTAGTTCTTTTGTGATTACAAGACCCGTAGACCTTTTAGTCGGTCATGATCATTTATTGGGTTATGATATGTTATATATTGGGTCGTCTAGTCTGTCAAATCGACCGATTTGTCTGATTAATCCATCACATGCTTTATCTTGTCTTATCTAGACTTTTTTAAAATGAAAATTTCATGCAAATAAACTAAGTTAAAATGAGTTTATTTGATAAGTTTGATAAAATAAATCAATTATTTTTGATAAATTATGAGTATATGCACATAACTTTAATGAAAACGCAAAATTGTCTGCAAAATTCTGATTAATCAGCCGCATGATGATTAATCGTTTGACGGTACACAGTCCGTTCGACGAGCGCATTATAACACTGGTTGAGACTTGAGTTCAAATCCCACCTACTACATAGTGTGTATTTATGTTTCAGCTCTAATCAAAGGGTATGTTTGGATGCACCAAGAATACAGACTGTTCAAGAATAGGTCTATTTGTAATAGTAATGTGCACATAAACAACATTTTTGCTATTCGGAATAGCTAGAATAAATGTTATTTTCTATTCCTTGTAAATATTAGAATAACTACTATTCGGAAGTGTGAAGAGAGAGAAAACAATGTTTCATTTTCGGATTTTTGCCAACACAGTCCCGAATTGACAAAGTTGATGCCACTTTTGTCATCTCCATATCGTGACAATTTGTTTGAGATCCCAATTACCTATCTTTCATCTTAATTAGCACATTGTTATCACTATTCTGTTTAAATTGCAGCTATTCACTATTCCAAATGTACAATCCAAACAACATTTTTACTAATCCAAATAATAACATTTTCACACTGATTTGAAAATCACTATTTTTTTTTCTCTATTCTCATCTAGTAATTTCAAATTTCGCTATTCTAGCTCCCATGCAAACAAACCAAAAATATCCTTAGAAAAAAAGTTCTTGCTCCAAAATTTTGTCGGTAAAAATGTACACCTCAATTATTCAAATATGATTCAAATATGCAACTATTTTTGTCGGTAAAAATGTACACCTCCTTGGGGCCATACGGCAACAAGGGATTAAGCCTCCTTAAGGCTTAATCCGTTTCTTTTAGCTTCCTTAGCCAGCCGCTTAATCCTGCCGAACACCAATTTCTTAGCGTGGATTAAGATTACCTCCTTTAACCTCATTTTGTCCAGATCTTAATTCTCTGCCCGGACTTTAAGACACCTCTACTCTTTTCTTTAGCTTCCTTAGCTTTCATCCACGGATTAAGACAACCAAACATCAGTTCTTTATCGCTCCTTAAGCTCTTAATCATTCACTCTTAATCCCTACATCCTAGCTCTACCCGGCCACTCTATGTAAAATATTTATACAGGAATTATGTAATGTTAGTGAATTAATATACTTTTTTGTAGGTGAGACTTCATATATATTCTTATAAACTTTTGAAATTATGTATTCATGTAAATTTCAGAATATTATATTTATCATTCTACAAAAAAATTTCACATTTAAAATTCATAATATTATATTTATCATTCTAAAAAAATTTCACATGTAAAATTCATAATATTATATTTATCATTCTAATTTTTTTTGAAATAATTCTCTGCAATGTATCGATTTTATAATTCTTTTTTTTTTAAATGACTATATAATTCTCTCTCTCTTTGCATCCACGTTCCTTAAATGCAGTTCCGTTGTAACGCAATGTGATTTGTGTCGTAACAAAAGTACAAAGACCTCAATGCTATACCTATACATTGTGCTAATACATAGATATGTTATAATAGGATCTAATTAACATATATTATAAATTTATAACATTATATTTTATTCGGTCGTCGCTTGCATATATATATTGAAGTGGAATCATTTCTGTTGCAAACTTGTAATTAATTATAAGTGATGCTTACAATTAAGTTACAAAGATACTGTACCCATATCCTTTGTTACTATTTTCATTATCCCGATACTCTTTTGAGAAGTTGAAAGTACACGTGGCCTATATATGTCAACGCTTTTCTATCGAAATCTCTTTCATGGAACACAATTAATCCGATTCATATTTCTTAGTCGTATCTATCCTTGCGACTGTTAACAGTCCACAATGTTGGCTAGTTTCAATATAAACCACCAATTTTACTTGGAAACCGGCCGAAAGGAGACTTCAAACAAGGAAAAGATTTTTGGTACTAACCCACTTTCAACGGCTGTTCACGCTTGCTATATATTGCAAAAAAAGTGATACTTATCGACTAATTATTGCATGTTCCACAACTGGTTGCAACACCTTTTTTAGCAAATGAGGTGTATATTCTGTGGGCCAAACTAAAAAAATACTTTTTTAGGTTGTTCGTATTAAATAACGATATGCACTCGTCAGACGGATGGGTACCATCTAGAGCTGTAAATGAGTTGAGTTTGAACGAGTTATTCAAACTCGTGCTCAGCTCATTAAATAAATGAGCGAGTCAACTCGAGTTGGGATGGTACTAACGAGTTGTAGAGCAAACTCGAACTCAGCTCGTTATCAACTCGAGTTGGCTCACAACTCGTTTAACCAGTTAATTATATATTACTAGTAAAAGAATTTATCAATAACCAACAATTTTTTATACAACAATAATACATAAGCACAAACAATTTTTCATACATCAACTTAGTACATAAGCACCAGCAATTGGGTTTAGTTATTTAGAAGGGTCTGAGTTTCTGGGATTTATTGTGACCAATGCTATGTAACTCGAGTTATAAATGAGCGAGTTGGGGTAAACTCAAACTCAGCTCATTTATTAAATGAGTCAGCCAACTCGAGTTGTAAATGAACGAGTTAAAGCGAGCTGTAAATGAGCGAGTTATGAGCGAGTTACGAGTTTGAGCAATTTCGCCCAGTCCTAGTACCATCAAATGATTTATTGGTATGCAGTTGATTAATTGAAATTTTGCGAATAATTTTGCGTCTTCCTTTAAGTTAAATGCATATACTTTTAATTATTAAAAATAACTAATTTAACTCATCAAACTTATCAAATAAATTTATTTTAACTTAATTTCATTGTTAATTAATAAAATTTTATGAAATTGTCATTTAGAAAAACTCAGATAAGACAAAATAAAGTATAGTACATATAATGAATAAATGCAGAAAAATAATAAAAATGACCAACTAATTGACAATATAAACAAAAAACGGACAATTTAATCACTGCCGATGACTAATCGGCTGTTTTTTACAACACTGGTTCGTATTATGTAAAAATACAAGTACATTTTCTTATGTATATTAATTTTTGCTACGGTGTTAACCAGTAAAATGTTTTAGGGTGCTCAGTACCAATATTGCAATCATTAATTTTTTCTAATATTAATCTGAATTGTTAATTTAATTAAGTGGGAAATTGTCAAAATTCAAATACATTTAATGCACAGTATATTTTATCATTATTTTCTTTCTTTTGCAATCCGGTGGAATACCGTAGAATTAATTTTGGATCAACATTTTTCCTTCAACACATGGTGTTTCAGATGAAAAAGCAAATTAAACCCTCGGTTTAGTATATTTATTTGCTTCTCTTATTAATTTGTTCAGACAAATTGAATTGATCTTTTGTTTCTTATTCGAGGAATGTAATCCTTGGTTCGAAATCTCATATATTTGAATAATCACAATTATTTGTGTAAAACATTCATACAAATTAATGAATTAAAAGTTTACATATGTTATTCTTGACATAATAACTCATGCATATATCAAGTTAAGTATAGTGTAATTTGAACACCATTTGATAAACAATAAAACAAAACTCATTAAATTAAATCATTATAATTTAAAGTTGCAAAAATAATTATATATACTCACAAGTTCCGAATAACACATCTAAAACTTTTTTATGTTTTATAATTGTGACAACTAGTTTATTAATAACTATATATAGTGGCACTCATGGTGTTAATTTGTACATTAATTGGATTGGGTATGCAGTATGCTACTGTATTACCTGATCAATTGTTGAAACCTTAAAAAAAAAAAGCAAATTGATATTACAAATATACAAAAAAAAAAAATATTTACTTCTTGAAGAGGAGACTATATATCGCCGATATTTTTATTAAAACCCCAAAAAAAAACAAATTATCAAATCTGCTCCCACCCCAACTTTATTTTTATTTCTACCCCAACCGCCCGTGGGCTGGGCGGTCCTATTTCCCCACCTGACCGCCCAGCAGCCAGGCGGTCCACTCTTCAAACCTGACCGCTCCATCTCTCTCTCTTTCGTCTCTGCCTCCAGCCACCCCGCCCCGTCGCCCCGCCGCCCGCGTCGCCGCCCGAAACCACCACCCCAGCCGAAACCCCACTCCTCCTCTCTCCCTCTCTTCCTCTCTCCCTCTCTTCCTCTCTCTCTCCCTCTCTTCCTCTCTCTCTCTTCAAATCTGTCATTCTCTCTCTCTTCCTCTCTCTCTCTCTTCCTCTCTCTCTCTCTCTCTCTCACCTGAACCCTAATTTCGGCCATCTCGGCGACAGTCCGATTATTTTCGGGTAAGTTTCTAAATAATTTTTTTAATTTATATTTTGTATCTTGTAATGGCATTGGAACGATTGGTAGAATTGAATTGTTAATTATCTTGTGCGGGTTGTTGATTTTCCCGACACGATTGAATTGTTCAAAATTAGGGTTTCCAAAATTAGAGTTTGTAGTTTAGGGGTTTAGGGTTGACAAAACTGAAGTTTATAAATTAGGGTTGAATTGTTAATTATCGTGTGCGGGTTGTTGATTTTCCTGTCGCGATTTAATTGTTAAATTAGGGTTGAATTGTTAAATTAGGGTTTATGATTGAATTGTTTAAATTAGGGTTGAATTGTTAAATTAGGATTTAGGGTTGAATTGTTAAATTAGGGTTGAATTGTTAAATTAGGGTTTAGGGTTGAATTGTTAATTTAGGGTTTAGGGGTTAAATTAGGGTTTAGGGGTCAAATTAGGGTTTAGGGTTGAATTGTTAGATTAGGGTTGAATTGTTAAATTAGGGTTTAGGGTTGAATTGTTTAAATTATGTTGAATTGTTAAAATTATGTTGAATTGTTAAATTATGTTTAAATTATGTTTAAATTAGGGTTGAATTGTTAAATTATGGTTTAGGGTTGAATTGTTAATTTAGGGTTTAGGGGTTAAATTAGGGTTTAGGGTTGAATTGTTAGATTAGGGTTGAATTGTTAAATTAGGGTTTAGGGTTGACAGAATTGGAGTTTATAAGTTAAGGTTTATAAATCAGGATTTATAAGATAAAATCTTTTGTTTATTGAAATGTAGTATGGTCAGAAATAGACGGGGACGTGCATAGGATGCCCCTCTGGAGACGGGGGAGAGTTCACATGATCACGATGCAGCGGCATCCGGTGCAGAGGCATCCGGTGCAGAGGCATCCGGTGCAGAGGCATCCGGTGCAGAGCCGTCCGGTGCAGAGACGTCCGGTGTGCAGATGCTCCCTTTGGAGATTATCCCCCTCACCATCCTGACACATTTAGTCCTCTTCTGTGGACCCCACATGTCAGGCACCGTGTCTCACTTCCATCTATGGAGGTTATCCCCCTCACCAGCGTGCTGCATCACCGGGGGATCACTTATGGACCCCGCCTCCAGCTATTGATGCCCCTATGCCGGTCGGGCCTTGGAGATTACGATATTTAGTCTGGTACCAGAGATGGGGCATGCCGACGGTTTATCTACAGGGGGACTATGGTGATGCTCTTCGACGGAGACTCACGGGTGACGGATCTAGGACTTACTTGCCTTTCGGCCCGATCCATACTCGTTCGGTATGTTTAAATGAAACTGAAATGCTTAAAAAATTATAGTTATTTATTCATCTTCCAATAATAATAATAAAAATACATTGTGTGCAGATTTTGACCGCTATTAGAGGAGTGGCACACAGCTTGGTGTGCATGGCGAGAAAAAGTTGGAGAGTGATAGGATGTCAAATGCTCCAACACAGTGCACCGATCGTGGAGGACTCTGGCTGGGACGGGCGCCTCGTTGGTATGTTGCACGATGCTGGGGAGGACATCAATTGGCGCGAGATAAAGGCCCCACCACCAGATCCGGAGCAGCCTGGAGCCCCTATCTACGCTGCGGAGATGCCGCCACCTCCTGCAGGTAATAATATGTCATACAAATGATCATTATTAAGTGTCTCTCTAAAAGATCATTCTTATTAATTTATCTTCATTTCTGCAGATGATGACTCGGGTTGGGCGATCCACCAATGGGTGTTGAACAACAACGCGTGGAACGCGTACTACAACGAGCATGGAGTTCCAGTGCAGCTTACCGAGGTAGCAAAAGTTCATTATTTAATTAATTTACTCGTTACTTCTATGTCTTTAATTTAACATTGTTTACATGCAGGATGAAGTTGCCGCCGCTGCCGCCGCCCCATTCTCATTGGATGACCTCACTGGAGATGAGGGCGGATGGGAGCCAGCTAGCCCCCACCGACCGCAGTATATGGAGCCCAGACAGCACGACGGCGAGGCTAGTGGGAGTGGGGCACAGACTGCAGATGGCTTTGCTGCTGCTATATTTGGCACACCGCCTCCGGCCACGTATCCTCCTACTTGGGAGGCCGATCCGTGGGTGTTGCGTACACAGGCGGGGATCCATGGGGAGCATGCATTACACCTGGGGGCGGACCCATGGGCGCGCGAGGCCGTACACGATGACATGCAGGTGGATGAGGTTCCCCAGAGGTTGGATATTTTTTTTAGTTTGGAGCTCTCCGGACCTCGCCCTCGTCATCGCCGTTAGGGTTTTTATATTTTTTTTAGTTTGATAGGTTTCTAGTATTTTAGTTTAGATTATTATATTTCGTGTTTGGACTGTTATGTTTTATTTTTAGACTTATCATTTAGATTACTACTTTTGTTGTTTAGACTTACCATTTCGATTACTACTTTTGTTGTTTAGACTTACCATTTCGTTTACCATTTAGAAACATTTAAACATTAACAAAACTTAATATAAAACTAATCAATTATATTAAAGCTAGACAATTACATAACATATACAAATAATCGTCAATTATAAAAATATAATCGTCAACAAATAATAAATATATATCATACAATTTAATATGAAACATTCAAACAAATCATTACAACAATTTAATATAAAACATTCAAACAATTAAAACATAAAACTCTTATAAAAAAAAAACAATAGCAGACCGCCCAGCCCCTGGGCGGTCAGGTTTGAAAAGTGGACCGCCCGGCTGCTGGGCGGTCAGGTGGGGAAATAGGACCGCCCAGCCCACGGGCGGTTGGGGTAGAAATAAAAATAAAGTTGGGGTGGGAGCAGATTTGATAATTTGTTTTTTTTTGGAGGTTTTAATAAAAATATCGGTATATATCGTTCACTGTCAGCCCGACCCGCACCAGCACCGATTTCAAACATTCAACAATAACCACTGTTATAAAAAAAATTTCAAAATTCAAAATTTGTCATACGTGTGTCTATTATAGTCTTTTTTTGTTAAAATTTGTGTATGAAAAAAATTAATGATTAGGTTGAAATAATAGGTTTTTGTTATTCCTTTTAAATAACAACAGATTTATTTCTCAGTAATTTATGTGCCTATATGTAGGGCTGTAAACGGATATGGATATCCGGGCGGATATCCGCTCCGAATCCGCATATAATCCGAATCCGGATTTAAACGGATACGGATATCGCGGATACGGATAATTATCAATTATCCACAGAAGATCCGGATACGGATACGGATAGTAATACCTAAATGGAGCGGATATCCGGATCATCCGAAACCCAATAAATTTTTTCGGACCCGCTAATTAAAAGAAATTATTTTGCCTTCAAGGGGATTTGAACCCATGTCATGTGAGGTGAGAATCTAAGCAACCAAGCTATAAACCACTACACCACACTATCTTTTGTTACTACTTCTTTATTTTGTTTATATATTATATCAATGAAATGAATATCTTATATCTCCCATCTTTCCAACATTAATATCTCCATCAACTTAAAATTATTCATTTATTTTCATATTTAAATTTTATTAATTATTAATTATATCTTAAAGTTCATATAACTCAATATCCGACAATTATCCGTTCTATATTCGTATTCGAATCCATATCCGTAAATTATCCGTTCCGTATCCGTATCCGTTTAAGGCGGATATGGTTTTAAATTTTGATATCCGTTTACTATCCGTATCCGCTCATTGAAAGGCGGATACGGATTTGGTATTAGCATTATCCGCTCCGAATCCGCTCCGTTTACACCCCTACCTATATGTGATCATATATTGTTTCGTAAAGTATCTCGTGTTGTTTCATGTCATGTTACGTTACGTGATGTGTTAAAATTGATTCACGTGATATTATGTACTGTAATATTTTTGTCAAAAAATCATGTCACACAAAACACGACTCACGTTACATGTAGGTATTGATAAGCCATTTTTATATACACCTTAGGATGGGGTTTGATCTCCAAAATTGTGCCAAATTTCTTGTATTTATGCTTAGTTTAGTGTCAAATACATCCAAGAACCAAGTTAATGCCGAAAAGTTATTTTAATTGCAGAAAATCAAGCAAAATGGAGCATAAACTCAAATTGGTGCGGGGCGCACAAAAATAATTCCGAGAAAAAATGAATTTCGGAATTAAATCAAGAAATCTCCAGAGCCTCCTACGACCTGTACAGGAAATCTGTGCGGGCCGCACGAATTCTATAACAGGTCACAGGAAGGCCGCACTAGCCTGAAAAACTGCTAAATATGGAAGTTAGTGGGCTGAGTGGGCGCCGAAATTAGAATTACTTGGCCTTCAAGTTCAGAAAATGTTATATAAGGCTAAGGAGGCCACAGAAGAAAGGGGGACGGCTAATCAATCAATATTCTAAGCCATTATTCTCCATTTTTCTGCGGCGATCTAAGTTGCGAATTTTGAAAGAAGAGAAGGAA